>NW_019167937.1:28425113-28920551 GCF_002303985.1 Durio zibethinus | reverse complement strand
TTTATATATATATATATATATATATATATATATATATATATATAATGTGTTTTAGATTTTGAATTAATTAATGATTTCAATGTTTTATTTATGGTTTTTTTTACAAAGCTATTTTTTTATTTTTTGACAAGTAATGATCTAAAACATAAATATGATTTTTGATGTTTTACTTCTTTGTAATTGTGATATAGAAAATATTTTTATGCCATGTTTGTTTTAGTTAAAGTTATATTTGAGTTTTGTTATTAAATGAAAATGCAAGTTTTGTTTGCATTCTTATATTTTTATTGATATTTTATGCTGATGGTAGTTTTTTTGTTTGATACGAAAGCATTAGTTATTTTCTATAGTTTTAACGACTTCTTTTGTTTGAGCTTTTTATACTTTGCATGTTTGTTATAAAAGTTATTAAGCCAAAATGGCTTAATGAAAGTATAGAGGTTAAAAGACATATAGGTCGAGAAGATGTTTAAATGTTAATTTTGTTATTTTGTCAACTTGAGTCAATTGTAAAAGTCAGGGGTAGAACAATGTTAGTAATTCTATACATTGTATAAGTTTTGAGACAAAGTTATGTTGAATAGGTTAGACCATTTTGATGAAGAAATGTCAAATTCAACTAATAAAAATGTCATGTATAAATTGTCATTGAGTTCAGATGTGGTAACTCATTGTTATTAGTGATGATGGTCGTTGCACACCATCTCAATTAACACTATAACCTTTATAAGACCTAATTGTTTTTGTTTAATCTTGGCCAAAAAGGTCTCGATCCAATTTTGTCTATAATGTTTCAACTAGCAGTAGCACCATCTATCTAATGAATATTACTTTGAACCTAATTCTTAATTTTGGACTACAAATAGCACTCAGAGTTGCTATTAATTACCAAATGACTTTGATATTCTTTCACAATCGATGACACTCTATAATGCCTTGGCCAATAATAGAGGTCAAAATCTATCAGATGTACCAATGATGGTGCATTTGCAAACTCAAGCTACTATTACATTTACTTCATTGGTACAAATATATCATACCATATTTGATTTGATGGTCAAGTTGCTCACTTCTAACCATTTTAAAGCCTTTATATGCTTTGTTGATTAGTTTATCAAATACAAAAACAATTAATATTTAATTTTCCTCATTTTTGTTCAAAATATAAAGGTATTATTACTATTGCAAATTTTGAGTTGCCTGAACAAAAAGAAAGAATTAAAACATCTAATAAATCAAGCAATTTTTAAACTTTAATTCAAATCAATAATTGCTATGTCTAATAGAAATTTTTTACTTGCTCAACTTTTCGAGTATTCCTAACCATCAACTCAACCTTAAGATAGGTGTTTTGATCATGCTTCTTGGAAATGAGAACCAATGTTCTAGCTTATCCAACAGAAATATATGGTTGATGGTACAATTAGCTTCGAATAGTATAGAAGGAAAGATCGATCTTATCTGGTGCGTTTGCTAGTAGTAAAATCTTTATACCTAAGCTAGTCCTCCTTGTTATGCATAAGGAATTGTCTTTTGTTTTTAATATGAAATAATTTATTGTCAGGCTTTACTATGCTATAACCATTAATAAAAATGAAAAACAATTCCTTGATATCATTGGCCTATATTTACCAAAATCTATTTTAACACGTGACCAACTTTATGTTGCTCTTTTTAGAGTTACATCATGACAAGGCCTACAAATTCTTTCAATACTATTCTTTGAGATATTATTATGATTTTCACAAGATGCATTAATTTTAAAGAAGTTGTAGATGGCTTCATATCCTATCAATGACTTTAACTTTACACCTTACATATTCTTAATTATAGAATTAGTTGCAACAAGTACACCATTTATTGTGCTTAGCCATGTGTTCTAAAAAAAATATTTTAAGGTTTTTTAAGATATAATTTGCCCTTAGATTTTTTAATTTTGTAGATGTAATTGAAGCTATTGCATTTATAACACCAATATCAAAAGTTTGTTTAAATTATAAAGATGATGAGGTTGACAAGAGAGATAGCTACATTCAAGATACAAGGTATGCAATGATGGTAGAAGACATCTAATGTACCATGCATATATATCAACTCTAATATACATTTTTTTTTATCAATTTTGTTTTCTACGGCATGCTTCTCATCAGCTTTTACATTCACTCAAATGAACATTAAACTAAAATTTGTTTAAGTGATTCTTATTCTCTGCCTACTTACCACATCTAATTTAACCTTTTGCTATTGGTTTTGAATATATCTTACAAAGCTCATTGAGAATATATTATAGATATTTTATAAATTGTCTCATTATCATCTACAAAAGTCTATCTTGGTTTACAGACTTTAGACACTACTCAACAAAAAATATGCACGCATCATTATATTATATGTTTGCTACTCAAATTTACATTATATATGTACTTATATATATATATTTTTAAAAAACTTATTTATACATATATATTTAACGATTAATGTAATCAATCATACCTGCAACAAAATGCGAATTTGCCACTAATATTAATAAATATTCAATATTTACATTTGTACATTCCGTTACAAGGCAAAAATATGCGCAATAAATTAAAAAAATGATGTAATTTTTCTTAATAAAAATATTATAATTTGTAGATAGTAAAAAAGTTATTAATGTTAAGATTTAAAATTCAAATTTACTAAACATAATTTTTTAAAAAAATGATTATATAAATTAATCAAATTAAGTTTTGAATTTAAAATCAGATAGAATTTAATAAGAAAGATTTTATACATCTAATTAACTAAAAAATAATGTCATTATATTCGGTTTCATAAAGTCCTTATTCAACTCAAATATATCATACATCTTTCTCTTGATAAATTCAAATTAACAGTTAAAAATTTTAATTATTAAGATATCTTATTTATGACGTGTCATGAGCAAGATTTATGAAATGTTAGTTACTGTTTACACTCATAGTAATTACATATAATCAAGATTTATTGATTAATGGAATAAGAGTTAATAATGATATGCTAATTATTTTTTAGATTAATTGACATGTAATTAGAGTTTCACATTTAAATTTATGAATTTAAGAAAATTTTAGGCATGTAATATTTTTTTAACTAAATATGTAATAAAATAAAAAGATTTAAGAGTAAATTAAAAATTAAAAAAATATTTTTATTGGAAGGGAAAAAGGCCACGATAAAAACGCAAGCAATCACATACCATTGGAGTTACAATATCAACCGCACACCAAATTTGATCTGACGGTCAACACTGATTTAAAGTGGTATGAACCACGCACACAAAAAGAAAGGTCCCACCCTAGATTTTCTCGTTCATCTCACCTTACCATCTAATATCTATTCCTAAGCAGAAGTCATTCAAGCTTTCTACTCTGACTGCCAAATTTCCTAAACACAAAAAGGGTCAAATACGTAAAAAAAAAAACCAATTCCTGATGCAGGCTCAATGTACCTGGACACAGTTGGAAATGCTGAGACCACTTTGCTTTAAATCCCCAACAACATTCTTTACTTTCTCAAAACATTTTCAAAAGGGTTTTGATTCTTCTTTCTTCAGGACTCATAGGAGAATCAACAACTACCCATCTTTCATGGCCACCGTTTCCACCCAGAAAGACCCTGTTTCCACTCAGGATGGGCCTGCCCAAACCACCCAGCAGCAGCCCTTACAGGTATGAACTAAAGACCCAGTCTTTTTATTGATTTGATTTTGGTGATTGAATTTTTATTTTATTTTTGTGATTTGTTCATTTGGGTGATGCCCTTTTTATCATAAGGTTGCATTGGTGTTGTTGGAGTGTTTTCTGATGGGCTTGGTTTGGCTTTATAAAGGGGTTAACTTTTTTTTAGTTTTTGTATGATTCATTTCTGTCTGACCTTAATTTGGACCCAAGTTTTTCCTTTATGAGCTTTTTCTATTTGTTGAATTTTTATATTGAGGTGCATGTAGAGAATATTGAAATTTCTAGCTTTTAACCTTCTAATTTTGTGAACTGGGTAGATTATGAGAATTTTTTTTTGACTTCCAAGAAATAATTAGGTGTATAACAAATTGAAGCCCTAACTTGTTGTTCTTCAAATCTCACATGGAAATTGTAGTAAAAAACCGATAAAGTGATAAATTTCTGAAATTAGTAGAAAATGAGATTGTTGTTACCATGCCTTTTTGAATTTATGGATTTGAGGAATGAGCAGTGTGAGATAAAAAGTACTAAAGTGCATATTAGTCTCTTTCTTCTCCTGACTATTATTGCCACCTTAGATAGCTTTTAAGAAACTAGCAATCATATTGGACCTTCCAATCATGGATTTACCTTCAAATTTATCACAAAAAATCTGAAGGGGAGCAGGAAGCTTCTTAATATTTCTTACATCAGGAATCTGTGGAAATATTAATTTGATTCAGACACCTGCTAATATAACAGAACTTACGGAATGGAGCTGTTTTATCCTTGCTCAAATCTATCTTCATTTTGATTTGGAGATTCAGGAATTATTCAGTACAAGTGTGATTTTATGCATTTGGTTCCTCATGCTTCTCCACATATTGATCTGCTCAAGCAACATTATATTCTTTGGTTAAACATTTTCCGGTATAAAGTAATGGTCCTCTTCTTAAATCCCAGATTTTGTTTAAGACTAAAGCATAATTTCCTTTCTGGGATAAAAATAACCTAGTACATTTTCTCAGGTTGCAAAGCGATTGGAGAAGTTCAAAACTACAATTTTTACTCAGATGAGTATGCTTGCTATCAAGCATGGAGCAATAAACCTTGGCCAAGGCTTTCCCAACTTTGATGGTCCAGATTTTGTAAAAGAAGCAGCAATTCAAGCCATTAAAGATGGGAAAAACCAATATGCTCGAGGATGTGGAATTCCAAATTTTAACAATGCTATAGCTGCTCGTTTCAAGAAGGATACTGGTCTTGTCATTGACCCTGAGAAGGAGGTTACAGTTACCTCTGGGTGCACAGAAGCCATTGCTGCAACCATGTTAGGCTTAATTAATCCTGGTGATGAGGTGATCCTCTTTGCTCCATTTTATGATTCTTATGAAGCGACACTATCTATGGCAGGTGCCAAAATAAAATGCATCACATTGCGCCCTCCTGATTTTTCTGTTCCCATTGATGAGCTTAAGTCCACTATCTCAAAGAATACCCGTGCTATTCTTATAAACTCTCCGCATAATCCCACTGGAAAGATGTTTACTCGTGAGGAACTTAATACCATTGCATCGCTGTGCATTGAGAATGATATATTGGTTTTTACTGATGAAGTTTATGATAAATTGGCTTTTGAAATGGGTCACATTTCTATGGCTTCCCTTCCTGGAATGTACGAGCGAACAGTAACTATGAATTCCTTGGGGAAGACATTCTCCCTAACAGGGTGGAAAATTGGGTGGGCAATAGCTCCACCACACTTGACTTGGGGAGTGCGGCAAGCTCACTCATTCCTTACTTTTTCTACTTCCACGCCAATGCAGTGGGCGGCTACAGTTGCTCTCAAAGCCCCAGATTCCTACTATGTTGAGCTCAAGAGAGATTATATGGCAAAGAAGGCAATCTTGGTAGAGGGGTTGAAGGATGTTGGTTTTAAGGTATTCCCATCAAGTGGAACATACTTTGTTGTGGTAGATCACACCCCTTTTGGTCTGGAGAATGATATTGCATTTTGTGAGTATCTGATCAAGGAAGTTGGAGTTGTGGCAATTCCTACTAGTGTGTTTTACTTGGATCCAGAAGATGGAAAGAATTTGGTGAGATTTACCTTCTGCAAGGATGAAGAAACTTTGAGGTCTGCAGTTGAGAGGATGAAGGAGAAGCTGAAGAAAAAGTGATTAAAAGGTGTGGAACAAGGTTTTTTTAATTTTTTGTTTGGCTAATTTATGTCACTAGATTTAGGTTTGTTACACCGAGGAAGTCGTTGTCCTTGAAAGCAATCTGGATTTAGGTTGAGTTAATGATTCAAAACAAATCTATATTTTTTATTTGAATAATTGAATTCCACTGAGGTGTTATTTGAGCAAGGCATGATGATTGATGAATGAGTAGGCACTGACTGTGGTTAACTACTTATGATGAATGGAAATTTACTAGTTGTATCTCGATGGGTTCATTTGATTGTCTTATCTTTTTCCTTTTATGAGATTCAAGCACACGTAAGTCAAGAACTGAACAGTTATTGGGAGCTCAGTGAAATCCCTTGAACCCCCTCTTTCTATAATGCACGCATGCAGGCACACTGAGTTTCAATTTGAATACTGTCAATTAGGTTTTTTGAGTAAGCAAAGAAAACAAAGAGGAGAAACGTAAGTCTTAGTAGCCAAAGAAAATAGAGAAACCTTAGGGAATAGTCTCGCAATAAATTTAGGTACACAACCAAAAAAAAAAAAAAGTAAATATAAAAGCATTTTATTGAGCCTCAAAGAATCAAACCCAGAAAAGGTAAGATTCTGCTTCCCAGTCATCTGTTTGTAGATCAAAGGTGGTGCCGCTTTCGATACAACTCCATCCAATGAGCCGCCAATGCTTGCTCCGCCTGCTGAGTGCAACCTTCTGCCCTATGCTGGTACAAACAGGACAGCTCAACTGAAATGTCGCCAAACTGTTCTGTATGGCAACGACTCTAGACCCAGTTGACATTGATCCGAGGTTCAACCTTGGCATCTCTCCTTTCACCAACCTGGACACCCTTTGCTGGTCCCGATTGCCCACAAGCCAACGCAAGAGGGAGAATTTCACCAGTAGTTCTCCATATACATCAGGCATCGATCCAGGCACTCCGAGAACGTGACCAACCAATCGATCACCTCGAGCCAGGGTTGGATCCATGATTGTGCCTATCCCAATGAGACCTCCTGGCACAGCAAATTCCATTTTGTTTTGCTCAGCATACAATGAAACCTCCCTCGAAATTATCTGCCTGCAACCAATTATGTTGCTTGCCAATATCATCTTTCATTAAGATCCCAGGGCGGATCTCAATTATTTGATTCACCTTCAGGACACCCTTGAGCAAGCTTCCTCCTACAACACCACCTTTTAGTTCAGCGATACCTGCTCTCGGCTTGTTGACATCAAAAGGCCGGAGTATACTCATCTTTGTTTCTGAGGTAAAATCCCTTATTGGAATAGGGATTTTATTCACAATATACTCACAAACAACATCAATATTGCAGTTGAGCTGGGCAGAAATGCGGACGATTGGTGCATCCTCAGCTTTAGTTCCCTTAACAAACTGTCGAATTGCTTCATAATACTTCACAGCCAACTTTATTCTGAAGTATGATTACATCGTTAAGTCCCATGATTTCAAGCGCAATTAGGTGCTCAACAGTTAAGAGGTTGGGGAAATTCTTCTTTGGCAGCGATCAGAAGCAAGGCTCCATCCATAATTGCAGCCCCATTAAGCATTGTCGCCATCAAAACATCGTGTCCTGGGCAATCCACAAACGAGATTGTTATTACTGCCACAGGACTTGAAGCAAAACGGTCGTGGCCACCTTTTATCTTGGCACTGGTAAATCTTTGCATTAGCGTAGCCAACCTTGATGGTGATGTTACGCTCGAGCTCGCTTTTGAATCGAACAGTTTTGACCCCTGATATCGCTTTGACAAGGGTGGACTTGCCATGTCCTACATGTCCAATGGTGCCAATGTTAATTGTACCCTGCCGAGAAATGATTTCGGGTGAGAGTGGATGTAACTTTGCCACATCCATCTGGCTGAAACCCTACTCCCTGGATTCTTCCTTCATTGCCATAGTGGCCATTGGTACACACAAAAATTTGGGATCTTCTTTCTGTAGGCCAGATTTTGTACTCTCTTATCAAAAATATATTTTTCTCCTCCCTTCATTTTTCTTCATATTGGTTTTAGGATAACGTAAAAAGAGGTATCACAAGTTTGGTATATATACGGTCTCAAAGAAGAAAGAAACGATCTTAAAACTATTAAATTAAGGCAAAAAGACGTGTTAGTTATAATAAATGCATGCGAAATTTCTTGCGCCACAAGCATATCTTGCAGCCCCAGGCTTGGATACTTAAGGCAGACAAATGTGACCAGCTTATTTAAAAAAAAAAAAAAAAAGAGTAAAGATTATACAAGAGACATAATTTATTCATTTGGTGGTTGCTAAAGATAGCTATGGCCTATCCATACTACTATATATAAAAAAGCATACCTAAAGGTTTTGGGTTGTCACGTGTTTGGTGTTTTGGCTTTGGTCTTTATGGTTTTTTTCATTTCTTTCTCGGTTTTTGGGTTTGATTCTGAAAAACCTTTTTTTGCTCCCTTTGCATAGCTGCTGTTTCTCATTTTTTGCTCTGTTTGCCTTATTTTTTGTTTGTCATTTTGTTTCTTTGCTTTTGGGTTTGAATTTGTTAATTTTTTTTCTACTTCATGGGGTTCTATGTTCTTTTTTTGTTCAGAAATTCTAGTTTTTTTAATGAATGTGTTTATCATTTTATGGGTGAGAAAATTTTTGAATTTTTTATTTTCAGTGATCTTTTTCAAAGATTTGTTATTTTTTATTGTGTTTGTAAATTTGGTATAAAATTATTTGGGTCAAAGTTATTTTTATTTTCGATGTTATAAGGAAGGATTTTGATTTAATTTGATAAATATTTTGTTTTTTACGCAAAAATTATTAAAGATTTGCTACTATTTTGATTTAAGGATTTGTTTATGTTAATTTGATACTTTTTTCCAACATTTGTAATAGTGGGTACTTTTCTCCGCCTCTTCCAGATCGATCTCCTCGATTATGATTCAATAGCCGCCACTAACAACAGATCTGCTGGCGTTTTCCACCTCGCCTCTTCCTACATCGTCGACCAAGCTCACGATCCTCAGGTATATGTGTGCTCGCTTAATCCAATTAGTGTTCTCTTCAGTTTTAATAGCATATTATATATTACTATGATGTTTATTTAACAGAAGGAGCTTTTGGATCCTGTAATTAAAGGCGCGCTAATGTATTGACAGCTGCCAAAGAGCTCGGCGTTAAGCGCGTGATCGTCACGTCTTTCATCTCTGCCATTACCATCAACTAAGAGATGTAATCAATTGAGTTCAAATTAATATAGTATTAAATTTAAACTCAAACTTGATTTTAAATTCGATACTCAAATTCGAACGAATTTTATTTTTTTAATTCGAATTCAACTTGAGATAAAAATTGAATTACTCGAGCTCGTTCAATTAAGTTTAATTAATATGTAAAAATAAATTTGATTTTTATATTCGATAAAAGTTCGATTATTTGTGTTCGAACTCAAACTCGAGTTCAAGATATTTTATCAATTAAAATAATTAAAATATATTAAAATATAAAAATTTGATTAAGTTTGTCAATAACTCAAATTTAATATAAAAATATTTAAATTGGACTCGATTAATAAATCAAACTATTCGAATTAAAATTCGACTCGATAATAATCAAACTAAATTCAAATTCATTCTAATTAAATATAAATAATTTATGAATATTAATATATCATTTATATTTCTATCCCAAACTCAACTAACCAAGTAGTAAGGCCAAAGTAGAGGATTGCTGGGCTTATAGTAGCCCCATATATATTTGTAGGTTTGTTTTATATTTCTATATGCCAACCCTATAAACCCTGTATTTTACGCTAGGTCTCGTTCCTCTTTCAATTTTCAAATCAACTCTTCCAACCCTTCTTTTTCTCTAATTCGAGGCTATGAAGAACAATGCTTGTCTTGAGATTCCCAATGTCAACTCTCATCTTCCCCTTTCTTTTGTTTAACTTCTCATCCTTTTAAGTTTATTACAATTATTGGGTTATTGCTTCAAAATTATGCCTTTCTTATTTGAATTTAAACAATATTGGAAGCTTCTGTTGCAATTTAAGTATTTGAGAAGCTTTTGGTCCTATGATCAGTAATTTTGGACCTTAATTGGGATGAAAAAGCATCAACCTTAGAGCTTAATTTGGCTTGAAATTTGATGGCTGCTTACTTGCTTTGGTATAAACTTGATTTATATGTGACACGGTAGGATTTAGGGGGATTTGATTTGGGCTGAAATAGTGCTAGAAGTGAGTTGTTTATCATTCATTCATGACAGATTGAACTCATGGGTCATCTACTTATACAAACTTTGGCCATGAGAATCTTGGACGGTGGATTTTGAGAAACATTCGAAATTTCAAAACTCTCTAAAGTTTCAGGTACAAGCATTTTCACTGATATAGGATTGGCTCACAATCAATTACAAGCCGAATTCTAAGACCAAAAACATCCCATGAATCTCACTCTCCCCCTTGCCCCCACATGGTTTCTCTTTTATAACACAATCTCTTTTCACGCATGTTTTTCAATTTCAGCCATGGATTTTTCTTTTGATAGATTTTTCTTTTGATAGTTAGTTTATTTGCTTTTGTTTGCTTGCGTAATGGTAAATGAATTTTACATGTTTAAGAATTGACTCATACAGTACAATATGATGATTATTGTAATATTGTTAAATTTCTTTTTCTTAGTAATAAGCAATGGATATAAAACTCTGATATAAATAGACATTTCTTGGATTGGTGTTCATTAAAGAAGATTGTACACTCTCTAGAAAGTACAATTGACAATTGGGTTAGAGTAAATTTGGAGAGATTGTCGACGTTTATTTGGATTGGTTGGTAAAAAATAATCATTGCGTCGTTTTGAGATTACATTCTTAATTTAAATGAAGAATCCGGTTTTTTTAGTTTAGTTTTTCACAAAATTTTTCCTTTTCAAAGATGTTTCTTTCCAGTTTTGTGGATTTAATTCTAAACTTTGCATAATTATTGAGGGTAATTGTAGATATTTTATTTCATCTCGAATTATTTGAGTATTGGATCTAATCAAATTTATTTATTGTTATATTTATTTATTTTTACTTTTATTATTATTCTAGAAATAAAAGAAAATAAAGCAAGTGATAAAATTTAGTAAATTCAGAGTTTGGATTAAATCTTAAAAATTTAGTGTTTCTTAAAATCAAAATTCAAATTGAAAATGATAGACTGTTTGATTTTTTGAATTGAAATCCTATCTTCATTATGTTATATAAACCATTATTTAGGGGACCGTTGTTTAGGGGAAGAATAAAAAAAGTAGAGTGAAAAATACAAGGAAAAAATATAAAGCAAAAATCAAAGTAATTAGAGTGAAAAATACAGAGTTCATCCTTTAGCCAAAGCCTTCCATGGATAGTTGTCATTCTCAATCCACAACCTACATTCTCCAACAATCAAACAGAGAGAAAATCACAAAAAAAAAAAAAAAATGTTTAGTAGAAAATACAGTTAGAGAAAAATCTATGTGTCAAAAATCTATTACCACCAAATTATCTAATCCTATCACCACTGAAATTGCCGATAGCTCAATCACTATATTCAATATCACAAAATCACAACTATCACACTCTACTTGTAAACCTACCATCCTAGAATCAAGACATTGCATGATAAACACTTAAAATCGAGCAAGTCAAAAAAATCTAGCTTCAAGCAAGATACAATCCTAAATACCCACTACTAAAAATCAATCACCCAAGAAATATCCAAAAGCCAAAATACCCGAAACATAATAAACAATCAAAAGTAACAATCAACATAATAAATATCAAAAAAAGCAGTGGTGATTGTAATTCACATTGATAGAGGAGACGATAACTAAGTGTAGGGTTCTAGGTGCAAGATTCTTGAATGAAATTTTAAGGTTGAAAAAAAATGCAGAAAACAAAAAGAAGAGTGGTGGTGGTGATTTGTGATAGTGATAATGTCAGTAATGCAATAGAATCTAAAAAAACCCATCAATCTTCTTAAGGTTTGGGTTTCTTGGTTAATTTCTTTAGAGTGAAAGAGATTAAAAAGAGATTATAGAATAAAATGAAGAAAAAAAGTTTGAAGTGAAGGCTTTAATGTTTTCCCAAATGCAAAGTTTTGGATTACTAAAAAAAGATATCAATTTTTCTTAAAATAAAAATAAAAAATAAAGGTTTTGAGAAAAAGTTAAAGTATCAATTTTTTTTTAAATAAAAAAAATAAAAAAGAGAGTTTTAAGGAAAAGTTGAAAGTATCAATTTTTCTTAGAAAATAAAAATTTTTAAACTATATATATTTAAAAATATATATTTTTAAGAAAAAATTGAAAGTATCAATTTTTTTAAATAAAAAAATAATAAAAATAGGGTTTTAAGGAAAAGAACTATCAATTTTCCTTAGAAAATAAAAAGTTTTCAAAAATATATTTCAAAAGAAACATTTTTAAATAAAAGTTGAAAGTATCAATTTTTCTTAAATAAAAATCTTCTTCATTTCAAAAAATGCATTTGGGAAAAAAAGTGAAAGTATCAATTTTTTCCTTAAATAAAGGCATTAATTTTTTTCAAAATAAAATCAGAAAAGAAATCTTAGGAAAAAGTTGAAGTATTAAATTTTTTTTTAAATCTTTTTAAATGTTAAATAATCTAACGATGGAGCCTTTGTAAATAAAACAATAATTTTCTTATATACTCTTGATATGAAGGAATTCTCTTAATTTTTTACCAAAAATATTAGAGTAAATTAAGAATAATTTTTAATAATTAATTATCTAGCAAGTTTTTTCAAAGATTTAATGGATAATACGAAATAAAGCTGGTACCATACTTTGATGAATGTTGTGAGAGTGATATGACCTTTCTCACACATAATTGTATTCTTGGACCTAGTTCTAGTTTCATAGACATTGAATCTACCTTTTAAAAATACTTGAGTCAAATTTAGGATTTTTTTTTTAAAACGGGATGGATTTAGTTAGATGACTAATTGCACCTAAATAAAAAGATTAATGGTGACTCTTAAAGTTTATGTTTAGTGATAGGTCACTAAGTTATATGTTATGACAATAATTTTTCCTCTTAAGAAGGCATTTTGTTTCATTGTTTGTTGGTATTGTGTTGGTGGCTAAATATTTATTACCATTAGATGAACCCAAAATAACTTTTTTCTTTTTTTCTAATTTTTTATTATTGTATTGTAATAGATTTCGCCTTTCATTAAAAAGGGGTTATCTTTTTATTTTTATCTCCTTTTGATACTCATGCTGAGATAGGGTTTTGAACTTCACATTTCATAATCCTTTTAAGCCATTGTTTAGAAGCATTCATAAACAAAGAGCATGACCTTGATTGTCAAGTGTAGTATAGAAATGGATGTTTAATGGAACAATTTATTTGCCACATTATTCTTTATTTAGATATATAATAAGTTGAAAAAGTTTTAGATGCAGTTTTGCATTATTTTGGATGCATCTATGCCATTTTAACCCTTCCCTCTTTAATAGAATGAAAAAAAAAAATTCTTTTCATAATGTTGACATAGGCATCTTAAGTGATTTTAATTTGTTTACAAACACATTCTTTGTTGCTTACATATAACAGATAATACCATCTTGCTTGAACCTTATACTTGGTAAATTATCATGCCACAGGACAATGTTGGTGTTTTTAAATTATACTATTAAATGTGTAAAAACTTATTTTTTGCTTTATTAAAGCTTTCTTTATATTGCAAAAAGAAGAAAAATTATTACAAATGCTTCGGATGGTGGAAATTCTTTTTAAGGTTTTCACATTTCTTGTATAAGTCTATGGCTAATCGTGAACTTGACTAGAGTCACTTATGTGATTTGGCTTTATGCTTGCTAATTTATGCTTTAGAAGGGAAATTAGTGTTAGTGATAATACAAAAAGTTAGTTTTTTATACTGAATTTGTTGATGATGATTTATCAATAGTTCAATTGGGTTACCATAATGGTTTTTTTTTTAACATAAACAAAAGCATTAAGGCACAATACATGCTTTTGATCTATGTGGTTTTGAGTTTTGAATTTGGTGATTCGGATTTTTAGGAAATTATGGGGGTTTTTGTTGAAAGAGGGAGAGAGAAGAGGGAGAGAAATGGAGGACGAAAGACTGGCAATAGGGTGTTTTAAGATATTTTCTTGCAATTCTTTGGTGGTGGTTACATCATCATTAAAGGCCATCTTTACAAGGTCCCTCTTTTTTGAATCTTGTAATTTATTTATTTATTTTTGAAAGATTTGTTTGATATTACCATCAAATTGAATTAAGATTCATCTTTTTTGATTTAGTATTTTAATTTGTTTATAATTTCTTGCTGAGATTTTGATGGTTCAAATCTATTAGTTTTTTAAATAAATTTTAATAGTTGAATTATTGAAATCTATATATTGAAGCATATCCTTGAAACGATGAAAAGCCTAACTAGAGATTGAAATAAACATTTAGCATGCATCCAAATGAGTCCACTCTCTTTTGGATGAGAATTGACTTCTCCTCATTATCACAATGTATAGACACCTAATTTTGTTTGAATTGATCAAACTGCATTTGAATTGCGTCTGTATGTCCAATTTAAACCTATTTGGATATTTTGATCATGTTTTTTTGTTTATTAAGCAAAATTATTATATATTATTATTATTATTATTATTATTATTTCATTAATTAGTTTAAAAAAAGTTAAAAAAGTAAAAAAAAAAAAAAGGGAACCGAAAAATTTTGAAAAAATTTTAATCAATCAAATTGCTTGAATTCGGTTGTTAAATTCTTCTGATCGTCCACCCTGTCATTGCCTAACTTGGCAACATAATTCAAGGGAGAAAAATCTTCTCCAAATCGCAGGAAATCTTGGATTTGATCCCAGATTGGCTCTTTAAAATTAAGCCTAAAAATTGTATGAAAAAATCAGGTAAGATGCCAACTGGAATGAAAATACACACCCCCACTGGCTTGGTGCCTCAACCACCACCATCCAAAAAAACCAAAACCAAGACCCTTTTTTGCCATACCCATTAGATCTGAGCCTCACTAATCTATCATCCATCAGCAACGATAACCCAACCAAAACCATCCTCAAGCACTTAAAGCTGAAACCACCAGACCACTAATTACACCCCACTTATATGTCTTCAATCATCTTCTGTCAATATTGTCGCAACTACCATAATCCCATCCCTTAATACCAATCTATCATCAAAAAAATATTATCACACTCACCTTAAATCCATAACAACAAAACCTAGAAAAAATCCAAAAAAAAAAAAAAAACCAAAAGACCACCATTGTTGGAATGGGAACCACAACGCCAAAAACAAAAAACAAAAAGGGAAACTAAAAGCAAAAAACCAAAAAAAAAAGTTTTGGCTGAAACTTTCAACCCTAATCTAGACCATTCAAAGTATTTTCTCTAAAAAAAGAGGTTAGATCGAGACTTAAAAGCCAAGAGGAGTTTTTTGTGAGTTTTTAAAGTTTTTCAACGAGAAGGGATAGCGATTGAATGTGGCACTAACAGCGATACGACAGTGGTAATGAAAGGAATTCGCTGGGTTCTGGGTTTTCTAAATAGAAAGAGAGAGAATCTGAGAAGGAAAAAAGAGAAAGAAAAAAATTTAAAAAAAAATCTAATTTGGCCTTTAAATAGGCCTTTAAAACGACGTTATCTCGTAGAAAGAGGATACACACATTGGACCTGGTTTTGACTCGAGATTCATGCACCATACCCATGACCCGGTCTTCTCCCTTGCTAATCGGCTAACCGAACCATTTAAACCGTCCTTTGACTAGAGTTGACCAAGAGCATTTTAGGTATTTTCGTCATAATTTTTTATTTTTAATTTTTTTCTACTTAATTTTTTTGTATGTTTCTACTATTTAATTTTTAATTTTTTTGGTATTTTTATTTTATTTTTGTACAAACTTTTGATAGAAAAATAAAATAAATAGTAGAAACTAGAAAATATTTTTAATTGAAATTAATCTAAAATAAGTGCTAAAACATAAACTTAGGGAAATTTGAAATTTTAATTTTCTCTTAAATAATTTAAACAAATAAAATGAAATAATAATGGTAATAAATCTTAATGAACAAAAAAATATAAAAAATAAAAAAGCCAATAATAATAGATAACAAAATAATAATAAAGTCACAAGTAGGGACGGCAATCAAGCCCGTCCCCGACGGGTTTTGGCCCGACCCGACCCTATAGGGTCGGGTTTTTTTTTTGAATTTCGGGTTTCGGGTCGGGGTCGGGTCGGGTCGGGTTCGGGTATGCCTAAAACCCGACCCTACCCGACCCGACATTATTAAAAAATTATTTTTTAATTAATTATTTATTTATTTATTTATATATATATTTATATAATGATATTTTTAAATATTTATATTTAAAAAATAATATTTTATATTTTTAAAAAATAATATTTTATTAATTTAAGGTCGGGTCGGATCGGGTACGGTTTACATATTGTCGGGTCGGGGTCGGGTTTGATGAGCAAAAAATCGGGTCGGGTTCGAGGCGGGTTTTCCATCCCTAGTCACAAGTAGTGATTTTATTAAAAATATTCACATAGAAATTTTTGAAAATATTATAAAGGTGTTAGAAATATTTTAGAATTTTTCAAGTGTAAAAAAGAACATTATTAATAAGAATAAAGTCACAAATGGTGATATATAAAAAAAATTTAAATATTCTAAAAGTATTAGAAATATTTTAGAATTTTTTAAACATAAAAACAATAAAAATAATATTAACTTCGAATAAATAATAAAAATTAAATAAATACATAAATAAAAAATAATAACAATAATAATAAAATCACAAGTAGTGATTCTTAAAAAAGTATTTTTCAAAACTTTGTCAAAAGTATTGATAACATTTTTAAAAATCTTTTCAATAAAAATTAATAAAATATTAAATACTTAAATTGTCAAGGTAAATAAAATTTTATGAGAATAAAAGTCACGTGTCGAGACTTTATCAAAATTTCTTAGGTAAGGTATTTTCTCAAAATAGTCCAAAAGTATTGAAAACATTTTGAGAATCTAACCAATAAAAATTTTTATACCTCAATAATAAAATAAACAATAAATAAATATTATAAAGTAAATTAAAATTTTCGTTGATAATAAAATTACAAGGTATTCACAAATGGTGATTTTTTTTCCAACTCTTACAATCATACCAAAAATGTTGGTATAAGGAAATTATAATCTACTTTCAAAATATTAAATTAAATCCGATGACAAAGTATTATTAATGAAATAAATGATTTTTTTGAATACTTTTAAGGTGAGAAAATTTCTTAAGTTATACCAAAAGTGTCAAAAATAATTTAAAAAATTTTTCAATATTCAAAAAAAAGAAGTAAAAGACTAGTCAAATGAGACCAATTTAGGATCATATAAAATTAATTGGTATCGTCTTCAAACGGGCGTTATGGAGGGTGCTATAATCTTCTCCACATAATCATACTTTTAAACCCAACCTTAAATTTGTAGACCAAAAATAGGTTTGGTGGCCAACACACCTCAACAAAAATATTAGTAGCAATTCCTTAACTTTTAAGTCTAACAATCGAGTCCCTGGACAAAAATTATTATGATAGCTTGGTGACTTCACTGGGAATATAGAGAGTCGAACCAAAAATTAATTTATATGATCCTAAAGTCTTGGTTGAATAGTCTAATATTTCTCATTTGTTTGCTTGATTATTTGTTTATTTGCTTATTTATTTAAAACATGTTCAAGAATTGTTCATTCACACACTCTACGTGTATATCATAACATGAGCTTTAGATCGGACTCTGTTCTTCTTAGGAAAGGGTAGAATACCTATGCTCTTGTGAGGTGTTAACCTTCATAATGGCTAGTAAAATACTCTCATTCATATTGAATCATTTTCATTTGAAACCTATTATAGGTGAGGATCGAAATGCCTTATTAGTTCAGCATAGATGGTAGTAAGGAACAATTTAGGAATCTTGTAGCCTATATCCAACCTTAAACCCTGTTACAATAAACTTTAGTGGTCTAGTTTTAAGATAGAGACATGTTCTTCCCTTCTATAGAAATAACCCAAATTTATGTCACATAGCTGTTGTTTTACATAAATTGTTCACTAACTTGTTTTTATCTTTTTCATTATTTATATTGTATGCTAACTCTATTATTATTTGTTACTCTTTTTTGCATAAATCATGTTAACATCAATAGGTTTGCATTTATTTGTTTGTCTGTTTGTTTATTTATCTATGTTCATTCATTTCATGCATTTCATTTATTCATAGATTATTATCATTTATTCATCATGTCATTGCATAATATAGAAATATTTCACTTTAGTTGGGTTTGTAATTTAGAAGACACGGGAGATAAATTGGAAGCATGGATATGGGTCTTGGAACTCAACCAAGAGGAATTTGGTCATGACATACGAGAAATAAAAATGCAACTTACCAAGTTCGTGGAAAAGCTTGAAACGGCACATTCTCAAGAAGCTTTTTCACACCCAATTTGTTTATGTATCAAACAAACACTGGGTCAGGACCAAAAAGCTTTTCACAATACTAATGCTACCAATGCATTTAATGACTTAAGAAAAGACCAAGTAAAAAAAGAAGAGAAGAGATATGGTCCTCTAACTTCGTCCAGACTTTATAAATTGGTTCATACCTAAATTTACACCCCCATCAAGTCATCCCTCAACAATCCTTGTTAGCAGTCTAAACAAAACTTGTTCCCATTCAATCCCTATAAATTAATCCAAACCTATACTATTTCCCTATTATAAGCAATGAGTCCCAAAACCCTTATGTTTATCAATCCATCCAGTAGCCAAGTTTCTCGATAAACCATCTAGCAAATACACCTAATTCTATTTCAAGGCCCATAATAATGAGACAAATAACTACTCAACCCAAAAATACGTTGAGTAAAAAAAAAGCCATTATTGATCTAATCCCCATGACTTACACTGAGCTATTTTCACAACTCTTTAAACACCATTTGATTGCACCATTTCCTCTAGAGCCACTAAAATCTCCTTATCCTAAGTGGTATGATGCTGATGCTCGGTGTGATTATCATTATGGAAATATGAGCCGTTCAACAAAAAATTACCTCACTTTTAAACATAAAGTGTAATGTTTAATCAAAATCGATTGGTTAAGTTTTGGGAACGAAAGAGAGCTCAAGATTGCTAAAAGTTCATTATCTAATTGTATTAGCTGAAAAACCTATCAATGGTAGTACCGTGATCTTGAAGTTAAAATATAGGATCAGGTAATAGATTTTAGGATTGTTTCGGAATGTTATTTAGATATTCTTGTTGTCAAAATGATTTTTAATTTTTAAAAAGCTTTTTATTTAATGGTATTCAATGCATGCATCTATCCATTCATTCATATAAATCTTTTTTGTTTGCATAAATTTGTAGCTACCCATCATCCTAATTTTTAATTATGGTAATAATGGTTCAAAGGGCTTGATCATTAAAAGTTTCAAAGAAATCTGCCACTTATCTAATATCTATAGAGCAAGAACAAAATAGCTAAATTGAGAAAATTGAGAAAGCTTAAAATGAAATGAGATGATACCTAGCCTAGATAATAAGAATGTTGGAAAATTTGAATGGAAAGTGAAGAAAGCCCACGTTGAAGAATCGAAGATTCCTCACATCTTACTAGGTTGGGTTCATATCGAGTCCAAATATCCCAAAGAGTATAATTACAACAAGTCCCATTTTTTGGGGCATGCTCTCATACTAGAATAACTTCAATAGCTGCACAAAAATAGTCCCAATGATACACTATTCTTAGAGATATATATGATCTAAACCGAATCTTTAATGATCATAAAAAGCTAGAAAAATTGAAAGAAAGTTTATTTCAAGTAATAAAAAATTCAAGAGCCCAAAAGAATATGGATCTCATAGAAAAAAGGTTTTAGGTTATTGAGGGAATGGATTTTTGTGGATCTATGGATTCATTAGAGCTTTGTTTGGTGCTAAATGTGATTGTCCGTCCAAATTCAATGTCCTAAAATTTGATAAGTATGATGGAATTAAATGCCTAATGACCCATATCATTATATACTACAAAAAGATGGCTGCCTATATTCATGATGACAAGCTCTTGATCAATGTATTTCAAGACAGTCTTATGAGGTCTGCTGCTAGGTGGTATGCTTAATTAGACAAAACTTACATCATTTTATGGAATGAACTAGTTAAGGCATTTGTAACCCAATATAAACATATTGTAAATTTAGCCCTAGATCATTTGTCATTTAAAAATATGAAGGAAAAAGCTACTAAAATGTTTAAAGATATACTCAAAGCTAGAGAGATACAGCCTCCAAAGTTTAGCCATTGCTCATAGAGAAAGAAATTATTATTTTGTTTATGAACACTTTTCAAGCACCTTATTATAATAAGAGGATTGAGAATGCTACAAAGAATTTTACGGACATGGTAATTTCTTGGGTGATAATTGAGAATGAGATCAAAAGTGGAAAATTCGATGGCAGAGATACAAAGAAATATGGGACATCCAAGAAAAAAGAAGATGTGCAAATTATAACTCATGATGAGTAATGAGACAATGGTTTTATCCTGTATTATCCTCACCTAGTTTACCACTTTGACTACCCTACCATAAATAATGTCTCACCAACTCTTTACCTGGACCAATTAGGGGTTCAACCAAGCTTTTACCTCCAAGCACCTGCACCTATGCCCCAACCAGTCAATCAATCAAATCTTTTTAGGAATAATAAAAAAATTAGCAAAGTAACTAAAAAAAAAAGAATCGTGTCGACCTTATTCCTATATCTTACATAGAATTATTACCTCAACTTATCCAAAATCAACTTTTGGAGCCTATGCATCTAAAATCTATTCAACCCTTTACCTAGAATGGTATGATCCTAACGTAAAATGTGATTACACAGTGGAAATCATGGCCAATCAACAGAGAACTGTCTCGCATTGAAATATAATATTGGAGATCTCATTAAAGCTCAAAAAATAGAGTTTGGAACGAAGAGGGATAATCTTATCGCTAAAGATTTTTTACCTTGATATATTGGAAAAAAGGTGAATTGAGGGTGTTAAAACATTGATATGAATAATTTTAATATAATGGTTAAATAAGGAATTGGAAAATGGTTTTGTGTCTTTTGTGGTAAAGTGATGGACACTTCGTTCAGTGTTGCAAAAAGGTTTATTGATTCAAAATAAAAAAAAAAGGTGACCCTTTGTTTCCTTTTTAATCTTTTACTTCTGTATTGGACATGCATATGAACTTCATGACTTATATGAAAGTTTAAATCTGAATGCAAATTGAGAAAAAAAATTTTCAATTTTTTAAAGTTTTTTTTAATTCTTTTTTTTAATAATAAAAAGTCTCAAAAAAATTGATGGTCATTATTATGAATCTATCCAAGTAAAATATTTTCATGCTTTTTCATGTCCCAAAATCACTGGAAAAACCTTATTGCTCCAAAGGATACAAATTTAAACTTTATGACACCTCTCATTAAGACAACAAACACTGAAATGATCAATTTGAAAAAACTTTTTGAATTCTTTAAAAATCAAATAAATATGATACTTGTTTTTTTATTTAGATGTGGGTGATTTGATAAGTGTCAAGGTTATGCTTCAAACACAAAGTCATTCAGATAGCCACGAATAAACAAATGCACCATTTTTTTTCATCTAAGGGCATATTGACAAAAGAGCATGATTTCCAATTACCCTAATATTACCAAGTTCATGCCACTATCTAATTTGGTGATAATGTGTGCCATTAGGACCTAAATAAACCCTTTCAACATGATTTTCATTGTCAAATAAACCTTATTGGCTTATCAAGATAAAATAAAAATTGGTTGTCATATAAGTTGCGAAAATAATAAGAAAAGAAAAAAATAGAAAAAAAGGTCAATGGTTACATCATGCACTTTAGATATTTAAATGATCCCAAAAAGATAAGATAAAAAAATAAAAAAATTATAAAAAACAAGATAAGGATAAAAACAAAATTCAAGTTTTTCAAGGAATCACTATTTAGCACAAGTGATCGAGTTTAAGATGACAAATGACCATTTTTTCATCCTTTTACAAATAAAAAATTATCTATTTGCTACCCCTTTGAACCTAATAAATTTTTCTAAATAAATCTTGACCAATTATCACCTTTTACATTAAAAGAGAAATACAAAAAAGTATGTATTTGATGAAGTTATGCTTTGACAACAAAGGAAGAATGCCTTATGTTGTAGGGGCAAATGTCAGATAAATTGAGTTTTAAAAGTTTTGAACATATTCCAGCAAAAGTTGAAATATGTCAAAAAGAGCAAAAGTGAAAATGATGAAAAACAAAAACAAAAAAAAAAAAAGGAAGAAGAAAAGAGATGATTAGATGTTAAGATTGAAGAAATAAATGCTCGAAGGACAATCCTTCACATGATATGAAATAATTCCTTGATATGATCACCTTTAAACACATATTTTAGGCCATTTATCTATTCTTTCATAACCTCGAACCCTGACCTATATTACATACCTCAAAAAGTTTATTTTGATCAAACATTGATACTTGAACTGAAGAGTTTATTCCTTGCAAAATTCTCATGACTAAATTTACTTTTGCCTCGTTTCTTTGCAAAATTTTCTTTCATAAAAGTACTTGAGTGCATGATGAAATTGTAAAAAAAAAAATCTAAAAAAAAAGAAAAAAAATAAAAGAATTAAGCTTTAGGGTGAAAACCCAAAAATGGGCAGTCTAGAGTAAGAATGAGATTGCAACATAAAAACTCATTACAACTATTTATTAAGATGTGTACAAGGATTATCATAGAAAATCCTAGCTTTTCTCAATATGATCTTGAACTTACCACAACTGGTCTTGATATTTATTAAAATATCACATTATGAAATTGAAAAGGGTGTCAAATCTGATTATACCTCAATAAAACTAAAGAACCTTCCAAAGAAATTTGTTGTTGAGCTTGGATAAATAGAAATTCAATTTCCCTATCAAGTCTTGAAATCCTTTTGATAATTAAGACCTTAATCTCCTAATTAACCATCCAAGCTGTTTGAAAATATGAAATTGCCTCTCTGTTTAGACATGTGCATAATAACGATCATTATTTTTTTAAAGACTTAAAAGTCACATTGTTTCATAAAGGTTGATTAAGATAATTTTTTTGTTAGAATTTTGTCATTAAAATAAAATGTTTTTAAGGAAGGAAAATAAAATTTTGAAATTTTTTTTTGAGGAAAATAAGTGGCACCATAGGAAACACTTTTTAATACAAAAGTATATTTAATCAATTAAGTTTCATCACAGTTTGATTGTTTGTCAAGTTCAAGTTGATCATATCCATGTTTGATCTGAAGATGAAAAAAATGAAAAAAAAAGTCAAGAAATCCAAATTGTCAAGAATGAAAGCAGAAATTGATGAAAAATGAGCAGTAAAGAAAGGATTTGGAATTGAAATGAGATGAAAAATTTGAGATTGAAAGAAAAATAACTTTGGAAAATTTAAGAAAAGAAGATTTTGGGTAGATGTATATTTTGACTTAGTTTTTTAAGAAAAGAAAATTTTGAGCATTTAAATCTTTAGACTTTGCATTTGGATCATTAGCTTATCCATTGTATGCATTGACATTTTTGTAAAAAACATTTGCATTTCATTTGCATCATCATTTTAAGAGAAAACATTTGCATTGTAGTGGTGCTCACCAATTTTGAAAACATTAAATAAG
Source organism: Durio zibethinus (assembly GCF_002303985.1). The sequence continues at coordinate 28,896,895 of NW_019167937.1, read as the reverse complement.
GAAAAAAAAGGGCAAAAACATATTCAAAAGATAAAAAACTTTTAGGAATTTCAATGAGATAGAGCAAAATAAGAGCTTCAAGCCTAATCTAGCTGAAATGAAAGTTGTAAACCCAATGAAATAGGCATCAATCAAGAAAAATGTTGTGATAAATTGTTTTCAAAGTATTCGGTGGTGATATCCAAGTATTAAAGTATGGATTTCATTTTTTTCGATGCTGATATCCGAGAGAATCACTCGATGATGATATCGAGCATTAAAAGTTTGAATTTCATCTTTTCAGTGGTAATATCCAAGTGTTAAAGTTGAAATTACATTTTCTCGGTGGTGATATCCAAGTGTTAAAGTTTGAATTTCATTTTCTTGGTGGTGATATCCAAGACATTTTCAAAATCACTAGATGGTAATATCCGAATTTAAAGTTTGAATTTGCATTTGCATTTTTCTCTACATTTGCATTTTCTTAATGGTGATATTCAAGTATTCTTATTTAGTGATATCCGAAATCATTTACATTTTCTTGATAGTGATATTCGAGTCTTTTTGTGGTGATATCCGAACTTATTTGCATTTTCTTAATAGTGATATTTGAGTTTTCTTTTTATGGTGATATAAAAAGTTATTTTTTCAACAGTGATACCTATGCTTTAGTTTCGATTTATTTTTATTCAAAACTTTTAATGAGAAAAGCTTTTAAATTTGTTTTTTAAAAAATTAGTACATGCTTAAGTGGACAAAATTGTTATCTTTGGGTATTTACTCTATTATTGATTTTCAGTAATGTGCAAAGAGAGGTAGCTGTAGATATTTAATTTTGTCCAGATTGATCAAACTGCATATGAATTGCATTTATATGTCCAATGTAAACCTATTCAGATATTTTGATCATGTTTTTTGTTTATTAAGCATAATTATTGTATATATTATTATTATTTCATTAATTAGTTTAGAAAAAAAGGTAAAAAAAAAAAAGCAAAAAACTTAGAAAAAAACTTTAATCAGCTGAATTGCTTGAATTCGACTGTTGAATTCTTTTGATCGCTTACCCTGTCATAGCCTAACTTGGCAACACAATTCAATGGAGAAAAATCTTCTCTAAATCACAGGAAATTTGGGATTTGATCCCAGATTGGCTTTTTAAAATTGAGCCTAAAAATTGTATGGAAAAACTAGGAAGGAGGCCAACTAAAACGAAAATACACACCCCTCACTGACGCAGTAACTTAACCACCACCATCCAAACAAACCAAAACCAAGACCCCATTTTGCCACACCCACTAGATCCAACCCTCACTAGACCCCAACATAACCACCATGACCCAACCTCATAGCCACCTCCATCATGGCTCACTAATCCACCATTCATTAGCAATGATAACCCAGTCTTCAAGCACTCAAAGTCGAAACCACCAAACCACTAACAACACCCCACTTCCATGCCTTTAATCACCTTCTGCCAATATTGTCATGACTACCATCATCCCAGCCTTTAATACCAACCTATTATCAAAAAAATATTATCACAGCCACCCGAAAACCATAACAACGAAACCTACAAAAATCTCAAAAATTTAAAAGAAAAAAAAAACTAAAAAACCACAATCCTTAGAATGAGAACTACAGCGCCAAAAGCAAAAGGGACAAAACAAAAAGGGAAACCAACAAAGCATTTTCTCACGAAAAAGAGCTTAGATTGGGACTTAAGAGGCCAAGATAAGTTTTTGTGAGTTTTTGAAGTTTCTTAGTGAGAAGGGATGACGACAATGGAAAGAAGCCACTAGGTTATAGGTTTTTTAAAGAGAAAGAAAGAACTAGTAAAAATTTATATTTTTTCATTAATGAGATATATGGTATGGTTTAATGGAAAAAAAAAACTTATATGAAATTTTTCAGATGAAATTTGTAAAGTTTTTTATTAAAATAATTTAATAAAATTTTAATAAAAAATTCGAATATCGATAGAGTTTAATGAGAAGATCAATAATATGTAAAAAAAATTATTGAAAGTACTATTTATAATTAAATTTGATTAATGTTTATTTTATAATTAAATTTGATTAATATTTACTTAATAGTAAAAATTTTATTAAAATTTTATTTAAAATGTCTATTTAAAAAATATATCAAAATTTTTCAAAATTTGTATATTTGACCTATGTATTAAGAATTTTTAATCTAACGCTTTTAATTTTTTATTTTAGTGTTTGTTTAATTGATTTTAATAGAGAATTTCATGAATTTCATCATATAAATTTTATGTAAGTTTTTTCTTGATTTACTGATAGTATATAAAAATATAATCTATACTAACAATAATTATTGTATTGTATAAAAATAAGATTTTATTATATCTTAAAACTATTCAATCTAGTCTCTATTGCATTCCGTAATTGATGAAAACGAAATAAACTTAGAAAAAAAAAGTGACATTTACAACACTATTCGAAGATGTTTGTTGTAGCCACTACTACTCATAAAAACAATAATTATTGCAGCAAATAATTCTAAACTGGACAGGTCCTTTTCATCTTGACAACCATATTTGCTTACCAGTGTTACAGATCTAAACTGTCTAACTCTGTCTATCAGTAATGAAGCAAATTATTCTCTTTGGTAGTGCTTAAAACTAATCATTCCTATAATCAGCTTGACTACAAGTAATTTTACTTCTCCAGAGCTGATTCATTCTTCCAGCTAGAAATGAATGAGCAATGACAAGATTAATTGCATTAAAGAACTTAACAATAGTATTGGCCATGCCCGGGCAGAAACAGATACTAAATTCGCTTTTGGAAACAGGAACATGGTTGAATATTCGGAGGAGCAAATTAAATTGAAGACAGGTTCATATTTAAAGCCGTCAAGTCACTGACTGAAGGTTCAGAATGAAGCATGGTCATGCTGTGTAGTATATATCCTCAATACAGTATTACAGACAGCAATAATCGAACATTATTTATGTTGCTTATCTTGTTTTTACATGTATCTGCAACTATGGGGAAGTATGCTTGTGAAAGGAAAAAAAAAAAAATGGTTCAATTTATTATCTGAAACAGAGCATGTTAGAGGAGTTAAGTGATGTACTGAATTATAAATTTTGGTGTACCTGATTCATATACATAGACAAGTTTAGGATCAGCAGCACCAAGAAAATTCTTTGTCGTTTTATATTACTCTTTTTTATTTACAAATGAGATTATAATTGGGGACAAAAAAAAAAGTTGTAGGTGTTGTGATTTATATTTTAAATTTATTAAATATTGCGTTTAAAGGATAATTATATAAATTAATTGTGTTAAGTTCCAAATTCATATCACAACCTTTTTGAGATTAAGAAGCAATATAAAAGTTGAGGCTTGGAAAAAAACCTCTCAAGCTAATTCCTTCTCCAAGCTTGACTCATCGCCCTACAACTTTCAGATCCAATCTCAGAATTTTAATTTTGTAGCTAAACTAGTGCAAGTAAATGACTAAAAGCCGTTGTCCATGGTACTTATAAACTTATAAGAGCTTATTTTTTTCAGTGAGGTATTATGCATAAAAGAGAGGCAAGATATTCAAATGGGACACCCTAATGGTTAGATTTTAAGATTTCATTTTAAAAATCTCAAATTTAAATCTCAAGATAAATTGTTATGTACCTAAAAAATCGTAAGTAATTAAAGAAAGAGGAAACAAGATGTAATCGATTGACTTTTCTTACTAATCTATGCAAATTAACATGTGTAAAGGAATCAAATTAAAGGTATCTTTTGCCATAATATCTAAGCAAGTTAGAGGGAAGCTTTTGTGTTAATTCGGCAAAAGTTTTCATCAAAGATCAAATAAGATTGGCAAGAGTCAGTGCTTGCTAGCTTTGTGAAAATTACAGGAACTTGCAAATAGGCAGTAGCATTAACTAAAATTTGCTTTAACATGTCTTTCAGGATTCCATTAATTTTTTTAATGGAATTAGCAAACTGATTCTGCTATTCAAAATTTGTCACTGTTTTCATACCTAATAATAACCTAAAAAAATTCTTAATATTGAGGATATGATATTGAAATTTCTTCTTGTTTTGGAGAAGCAAATTTTTGGTATAGATTTCAATTTAATAATCTTTGGGTTGGACATATTTCTGATATTTTAATAAAAGGAAAGTCTTCAAATTTAGGACTCAGATTCGATCCGGGATTCGCATAACCTGACCTGCTACCCGCTTTTGCCTTAGCCTAAGATTGGTCCAATTGAATCAGTGTCGAACCACTAGTGAACCGATTCAAACTAGTCAGAACCGTCGAATCGACTGGACTCGAGTTGATTGGACCGTTAATCGGTCCAGTTCAGGTAAAAAAAATTTTATTTTTTATATATTTTTATATTAATATTTATACATATTAAAATATTTATATTTGTTAGATTAAATGATGAAATATGTAGTTAAATTTTTTTTATAATTTTGTTAATTTTAAAATAAACTTTAAAAAATATTAAAAATAATAAAAACGAACTTTCTAATAATATAAATTAATAAAAAATGTCAGAAAAAAAATTTTATCCGACGATGAGATTCGTAAGTATTTTGAGTAGTGATACCTATGAAATCTCTAGGTGAGAAAATTTTTTTTAAAATACTACCAGTGTATTAGAGTATTTATAAAAAAATTTTCAATACAATAAAAATTCTCTTTTTCTTGGTAAAAAATTAAATAATAAAAATTAACTAATAAATTAAGAATAAGTAATAAAAAATGAGAAAAAAAAATTTTATCCGATGATGAGATTCTAAAAGTATTTCAAGTAGAGATGCTTTAAGAAATCCCTAGGTGAGAAGATATATTTTTTAAATATTACCAACGTATTGAAATATTTATAGAAAATCTTCAATATAATAAAATTCTTCTTTTCTTCAAAGTTTTAAATAATAATAAATAGTAATAAAAATTAATAAAATTTTTAAATAAAAAATAAAATGTGTGCATCAACATGTTGGCATTTGCATTGCATGCACGGCATAATTTTTTTTAACAAAAAGTAAAATTAAACCTCCAAGGATGAGATTCTAAGGTATTCTAAGAAATTATGCCTAAAAAATCTTTAGGGGAGAAAGAGTTCTTTTAATGTTACCAACGTACTAGAACATTTTAAGAATTATTTTAATAAAAAAATTTTAATTTATTTTTCTCAAATAAAATTTGAATAATAAACTTTTTTTTAAAAAAATCAATTTTCAATAAATGAAAAAACAAGAAAATTATTTTTCAAATGTCGAAAATAAGATTGTTTTTTTTATTAAAATCAAAGTATAACACGTAATTAAGTGATACCGTTCTTAAACGAGCACTATGAGGGTGCTAATCATTTCTCACGCGTAACCGACTCTTGAATTCAGACTGTTTCACAGACTATAAAATTATTTTTTTAATAAATTTTAATATTTTATTAAAAGATAAATTTTAATATATGGCCAAACGCACCTAGCCAAAAAAAGATTGGTGGCGATTCTGTTATATTTTTATTTCGTTCCCAAATTCGTCGGGCTGACACAAAATCATTACGACAATAATTCTTATTTTTGATTTCGACCTTTTTTTGTACAAAATAAGAAAGGCAAAGTCTCCTTTTTTGGTAATGAAATTGATGCTATATGACTATGCCTTAAGCATATGCTACACAAATAAATAAAACAAAAAAAAAATTTTGGATTTTTCGAGTTCTAAACTTTAGGTGGTGATTATTTCCTTACCTTTTGTAGATACTCAATTTGGTCCAGGCCCGAATTAATTAGGCCTGGTCCAAATGGGTAAGCCCATTTGTATTTGTATTTGTATTTATTATTATTATTATTATTTATATATAATTTTTATTATTTATCTATTAATATTTTTTATTATTTATCTATTAATTATCTATTAGTATATATATATTTTATCTTTTTTTTATTTTATCTTTTTTTTATCAATTTTTCGGTTGAGATTAAGATAGAAAAAATTGAAATGTATTTTGCCGTAAATTTGGGGGTTGATAGAGTTAGGATCTGATTTAAAGATTGAATATAAATCTAAAAAAAAATTGAGATTGATCAGAAACTCTTCTGATTAATTCTTATAAATAGGTCCATAGATCATATAGAATAGACACACAGAAAGAAAATGAACAGAAAACAGAAGCAAAAAAGTTCGAAGGCAGCTATAGAATTTTTAGGAAAATTTTTGAAGATTTCGGCATTTTTTTTTAAAAAAATTTTTGAAAAATTTCAGATTTCGATGAATTTTTTGACAAATTTTTCGATCGACTTTGAAGTTTTCGACATGTTTTTTCATATTCTGATAGAACATTCAACCAAAATCTGAGATCTTTTAGAGAGAAAAAAAGAGAAAAAAAAAAGAAAAGAGAGAGAAGAAAGAAAGCAATCTATGGATGAGCAGAAGGTTGGAGCCCTTTATACCATCCAAAAATGACATCACTTTTATGTTTAAAGTCTCAGAGAATTCGTGCGTTTTGTCAAGATCCGACATGACCCGAGCGTCAGCCCGTTTTTGATCCGCGTCTGACCCGAGTGTCAGCCGACCCTTAGAGCCGAGCCGAGCCACCTCTTGTCGAGTCATACCTTCAAGCCGTTTTTCTTCCTAAAGCCGAGTCGATTTCAACTGCTGAGCCGAGTCGCCCTAAGGTTTATTTATTTATTATTTATTTGTTAATTATTATTATTGTTTTAAAATTAGAATTATTTGGTATTCCTTAATTTTAATTTTAATTTATATTTTTAAATGCTTTTCCTAAAATAAAAATTTTAAAAATATATATTTTTTGAGAAATGTTGAAAGTATCAATTTTCTTTTGAAGTAAAATTTATAAAATAAATTTTTCAAAAAGTATTTTGAGGAAAAGTTGAAAATATCAATTTTTCTTAAAATTAAAATTTCAAAAAAAAAACATTTTGACGAAAAGTTGAAAGTATCAATTTTCTTTAGAAATAAAAATTATCAAGAAAAAATTTTAAAGAAAAGTTGAAAGTATCAATTTTTTTTATATAAAAGCAATGAGTTTTTTCTTTTATAAAAAGAAAAAGATTTATATCAAGAGTTAAATCATTATTCCTTTTTATTTTATTCTTTTTGTTTCTTTTCTTGAATTTTTTTAAATATTAAATAATCCGACGATGGAATCTCTGTAAGTGAAGCAATAGTTTTTTTGCATACTCTTGAGGTGAGAGAATTTTCTTAATTTTTTGTCAAAAGTATTGGAGTTAATTAAGAATAATTTTCAATAATTAATTACTTGATAAAATTTTTAAGGCTTATCGGATAATAAAAAATTAAGCTGGTACCATCTTTCGATGAACATTATGAGAGTGCTATAACCTTCCTTACACGTAATTAAACTTTCGAATCTTGTTCTAATTAATAGACCTAAACTTATTGTTTTAAGGACCTTTAGTCAAGCTTAAGTATTTTTTGAAATGATAAATTTTTTAAGTGATCAATCGCATATAAATAAAAAAATTTAGTGACGACTCTTTAAATCAATATCTAATGATAAATCTCTGAATCTAGATGTTATAACATCTTTTGATAGTGAACCCAAAAGTGAAATAGATTGATGGAGCAATTGCAATTCAAACCTAGAGAGATAAGAATCATTTCCAAAATATTTTATTTAGAAGATTTACTATCAAGATTGGCAAGATTCCCGTGGCAGAAGAACATATTAGTGGGTGATAAAAATAAACTTGCATTACTTTTCAGCTACGAAAAAAAAAAAATATATATATATATATATAAAAGGTATTTTCATGCTTAATTTAATTTTTTCCTATTAATTTTAAATACATACTATTTCACATCATGTGAAACATCTATAATTTTACTCTCAAAATGTTTCATACAAAATTAAATTATAATTGAGAAGAAAACCAATATTTTATTTTAATAATGTGATCAAAGGATATTTCAAGCTATGAAAACTACGTAATGTTACCTACATTGATTATGATAATTAATTAATTTATTTATTTATTTTACTCACATAATACTGATTGTTTGATCTCACTTAGTGGCTGTGACATCATGTCACTGAATTTTTAGTCAAACTAAATTTTGTATGGTTAATCTCCAATGCGGGAGCCTGCAAAAGTTGACAGAATTACTTGTTAATTGAATAATGTTCAATGTATTCAAAGATATGTATAAATCAAGATCTACTTTTTTAACTTTATCTGTAAAATAAATACAAAGGGTTAGTTCAGATTTAACTATTTTAGATGTAGCATTGATTAGCAGAAATGTAATGATATGAAGAAAATAATAAAAAAATATATCAATTTTTTTTTTATATTTGAAACTATTAGAATAAAAAATTTAACACGTAACTGTTGACATAATATTACCGATTTAATAATTAATTGGTTAAGCAAACATTGTAATAAATCAAAAGACATAAATCAAATTATGGAATATGTTCTTTTTTATTTCCCTCTCTCACGTTGGTATGAGAAGTAATCACTTCAATACTTGATTTGATTTTTTATTATTAAAATCACAACTTAATAGACGATTGGTAAAAAATAATGCTCCGTTGCATTAATACTTTTGTTATTTAAATTTATTTGTTTTATTTATTATTTGTAAAGGAAAAGCAAAAAACAATTATCAAAAGTTATTAGTCAAATAGAGTAATCCATACCTGATCTCTTTAGACAATTTTAAGAACACATTTTTCATATTGATTTGATGTGTTGATAATTTTATTCTAAAATACCTTTTATAAAAATAAAACCTTTATTGAATGATAACAAAAAAGAATTTCTCTTATTCATATATAATGAGTACCTCAACTTTCTTCTATTCATTTTCTCGTGTTACTACATCATCAATCCATTGAACCTTGTAAATCTTACATATTTCTTCATTAATTTTCACTTTTTTTCAACTGACAAATAAAGCTAATACATTTGAAAACATTGCAAATGCAACGTGCACTAAGTATCCACCTACTAGCTAACAAAAAGATGGTACAAAGAAAAGTCCAATCACAGCAATAGAAAATAACATGCAATTAATTTATTTGACATTAAACATTAACAGTACGGAGACAAGACCTTACTTCTCAATTTTCCTATAATATGGGCGGTCCAATTGCTATATGCTCATATTTTTTTTTTTCTTTGCATTAAAGTCTAAGCAATTATTTTAAAAAAATCTAAGTAATTCAAATATAAATTTTAATTTAATTAATTTATATAATTATTTTTAATAAATGACATTTAATAAAATTAAAATTCATATCCTATTACATATAATTTTTTTATCCTATTCTCTAACTATGATTTCCTGCGTATAAAAAAATTAAAGTAATTTAATTCCCTCATTACCTTATCTTTTCCAAAGAAAATTCAGTATTCTCAATCAAGAAAAAAAAAATCAAATCAAATCAAAATTTTACTCTAAAAAATAATTTAATCAATGATATTTTTAAGTTTTATCAAGATTTAATCTTCCACTTTTAAGATATTTTAAAGATATATTATCTCATACAGTTTAATGTATTTGAGATTTTATTTAAAAATTTAAACTTAATTATAAAGAATAACGAATTCCTTTTCGATTAATTTATATATCAAAATTTAATATTATTTCCAGACGTGAATCTATAATTATCATAAATCTTTATTTTTGACAATGATTATTACTCCAAAGAAAAATCCCATTTCTTATCAGCCCTGCCCTCACGTGACACACCATCAAATCTCAACCGTCTAAAGCGTGAATCTTCGACCGTACATTGATTAACGGCGAAGGGACTATGGAGAAGTTTAATTTCGTAAAATGTGATATTGAAAAGCGTTTCTCACATGAAATGCAAAAAATTGTAAAAACAGGTGATGGCACGTGCCGGCTCTGCCTGCCACAGTAAAGCTAAAAGGCCCGGAATCTAGATCCGACGACCATATCTTCCCGTCAAGACCGGGACCTCTATAATTTAATCCAACGGCTAGTAATCCACCAATAATCCCAGCCATCACATCTTCATCCAACGGCTTAAATTGAATCAACCCTTCCCTATTACACCATGAATATAAATCGAAAGGCCCTGTCTAAATCTCCAGATTCACTCTTTCTCCCAAACAAAAAGAAATTAAAAAAACCGCAAAAATTTTAAAAAGAAAATCTCTTTCCTTCCTTGATGGTGCTAACGTGCGCGGTTGTACTAGCGGCGCTGGTTTAACGTTCGCCGCCTGAGATGTCGCCAGGGGCTTCAAGAACAACGGTTGTGATAAGAATCTCACGATACAGGAAAGGTCAGTGGAGGTGAAATTTGTTTAAATCAGACGTTCCCGTATTTTTGGGGTGGGACCCAACCGGGAAAAAGGGAAAAAAAAGGAGAAGAAATGGATGGCCTAAAGAGCCAGGCGAAGCTAACACGAATGCAGTCGTCGTTGCTCCGTTCATCGCCAACCGTCCGATCGTCCATACAGAGTATGTCTTCCATCACTGAAGATGACTTTAGGAAAGAACAAGAAGAAAAAGACGACTACCAGCATCCAGAGTCGTTACTAAAAGATAAGAAAAAAAAGAAACCGCCACCAAAGAAGTCATGTTCGATGTCACCGAGGATTACTCCGGTTCGGTTCAACCCGGTTTTCGCCATGGCCTCAGTCTCTTTCTTCACTTTTTTCTCTTTCATCTTCTTTTGCTTTTATCTTAAAAGAGAAGAAATTCCCACATCGGAAAACCTCTTGTTAGCCTTAATCTTCGTCGCTATTACCCTTTTTATCGCTTCGAAAAACAAAGCTTTAATCAACCAAGGCATTGCTTGTTTCAAAGAAAGACTCCACCTTTCAAAACCCAATTCGAAGCCTGTTCAATGGTTCATTGGAGAAACCAAATGTAACAAAAACAACAAAGAAAAAGAAAGACTTCAGCTGGCTGTAAGAGAAGGGGTGGAGTTTTATAGCAATGGGGATTTTTATGAAGGTGAATTTCATAAGGGAAAATGTAATGGGAGTGGGGTTTATAACTATTTCGTGAATGGGAGATATGAAGGAGATTGGGTAGAAGGGAGATATGATGGGTATGGAGTGGAGAGCTGGAGTAGAGGGAGTAGATATAGAGGCCAATATAGACAGGGTTTAAGGCATGGATTTGGGGTTTATAGGTTTTATACAGGGGATTCTTATTCTGGTGAATGGTGTAATGGACAGAGTCATGGTGTTGGTGTTCAGACTTGCGCTGATGGGAGTTGCTATGTTGGGGAATTCAAGTCTGGGGTTAAACATGGACTTGGCTACTATCATTTCAGGTATGAAAATAAATTATTGGGTCTTTCTTCTCCTTTAGAAAATGAATGGTGATGTTCGAGAGAAAAGATGGATTTTTCTTTTCAAAAAAAGTTAGCTTTGTGGGTTGAACTTCTTGAATTTGTGTTACTATTTACTTTTTCAAGTTCTACCATGAAAATACTCGTGATTGATTTTAAAGAAAATGGCGTTGTGGTCTAAATATTTTTCATTTTTTACTCAGAGCTTTGCTCTGTTTCCATGGATGTATTGAGTGTTTGTTGAGATTATGGAATTTTTGTGTTATTTCTCTTTTTGTGTTTGGAATTCTAGATTGCTAGGATGACCCAGAAATACTAATCATGAGAAAGTAATACTTGGCGTTTACTTTTGATATCTTCAAGTTTGGCATGAAGGGAGATTTACTCTGGGGATTATTGAACTTCTACTTTAATATTTTGCACTTTTTTTCTTTAATAAAATTTACCTTTTTCATGTTTCTACTTTCAGAATTATGATGAGTTGAGTATATCCAGCTCAATTCTGTTGCATTTTACTTTTTCAGCAGCTTTCCAAAATTCAATTGTTTTTTTTGTATAGCAAGAAAGAAGAATTGACTTCGCATTTAAGTCTTCACCCGTAAATGTGGTTGTTGCTGACCTGATGATTGGTTGTGGATCCTATGTCTTTGGATTCAACGAATGAAAGCTGAAGAGAATTAATTTCCTTTTATGAATGTTTAATACTTTGCTTAGGTTATTATTCCTTAATAGAACATCTTCGTTTATATTCATAATGAACTTGTTTCTTTACTTGGGAGTTTAGGTTGATTTTTCTTGGTTTAGGTAAATCATTTCTATTCTATTAAGGAGACCATAATCTTTATAAAATTTGATGGTTTTGTCTTGTAGGAACGGAGATAAATATGCTGGAGAGTATTTTGGAGACAAAATGCATGGATTTGGCGTTTATCACTTTGCCAACGGTCACTGTTATGAGGGATCGTGGCATGAAGGTCGAAAGCAAGGATATGGCTTGTATACTTTCCGGAGTGGTGACAAGAGATGTGGTGAGTGGGATTCCGGCACCCTTAAAACCCCTCTACCCCCGGTTACTGATGCTATCCTTCGAGCAGTTCAGGTATTTTATTTGATGTCGATGGCTTCTATAATGTATTTACCTTCTTTGTTAATTTGCCATAAAAGCTGGAGTTCTGTTCATTAATTTTTTGTGATATTTTTTTGGTCTGCAGGCTGCTAGAAAAACAGCAGCTAATGCTATTAACCTTCGCCGGGTGGATGAACAAGTGAACAAGACAGTCCTGGCTGCAAATAGGGCGGCAACTGCTGCTAGGGTAGCCGCAGTCAGAGCTGTTCAGAACAGTATGGATGGCAAATTTTGTGATACAGATGTCTTAAGAGATTAGTTTTGCCTGAAAACGTTTTTTTTTTAAATTAATTTTATGTACTTGAAGAGGTCACCCTGGTGAGCAAAAGCTCATTGGAGGTTGAGAGATTATATTTGAGGTTTCATTGGCAAATGTAACTTGTACATAACTCTTGTATATGAATGGAAGATCAGTTTTCAGCAGGTTTATATCATTTCCTTTACATGTCCATCCTTTTTTATATAAGCTTTTTTGTGGGGCTGATTGAACTGGCTTCATTGTTATGATCCATAACATCAAGCCATCAACAATTTGAATGTCTTTATCTGCAAATTTTGAATATCGTCTCTCCTTTCTGGTACTCGATGGTGGCTACGTGGTAGGATATCAGGAGCACGACGGTTGCAGAAAACCAGAAACTCTAGTTAAAAGTCTCTTTTTGAAATCCACCTTGGATATCCAGAGTTTCCGACAAAGAGATTTGATATCATTCCTTTTATAGTTTATGTTTATAAATGCCAGGCATTTGCTATCACTGTTAGTCGAAAGAACGGACGTGCCCATATCATGGAATGTCGAAGAAGATGGGAAAGATCTGGGTGCCATAACACTTTGCCAAAAGCAATTAACACACCTTTCCAAAAATGGATCCAAAACATAACTATCACTCAAACACAAACAGGAGTAAACTTTAAATTTTTAAACAACATTTAGGCTGTCCTGTTTTGTCCCCAAAACACAATGTGACAAACCTTGAATAAGATTAAAGACTAAAAAAAAACTGTGTTGATCAACAATACAATACAATACAATATTTATCTCGATGATGATTATTTCATTAAACTAATGATAAGAAGCCATGTGCCTTCACCCTCCCACTAGGATAATGTTGGGATGGACACTATTCCATCTCATACCAGCGCATGAAGTCTTATGGCGGGGTTCTTGACATCTTGTCTTAGGGGGAAAAAGAAACCCAAAAAAAAAAAAAAACTACAACTTTTCTTGCATGCTGGATCCACAATCTCTGTTCTATCAAATTTAAAAGGGTAAAAAAGAAACTAAACTTTTCTTTTGTTTGAATTTTCAAATCTATATGCAGATTCTTTTTCTTGCTTCTCTCAAACTTTGATTATTGCCTAGATAAGATTCAACCGTCCCTCCTTCCTGTAGCTTAAACTTCCAACTACTCCACATGCACTTTCACGATGAAAAAAAAAAAAGATTACACCCCAAAAGGTATCATTCTTTTTCTGTTTTTTTTTTTTTTTTGGGGGGGGGGGGGGGGTGGTTATGTGATGAGATGGTTTCTGATTTGTTTTGAGTAAACCTTTTTAAGATGACCTCTGTTCAACCCCGACTGATCAAAGCCTTTGCATTTCTCCCCAGCACGCTGCTGACTACTGAGCTTGTCTAATGGGAAATAATAGCTTCATTTTACAGTCAAGAGAGAGAGAGAGAAACAGGGAGATTGTTCTCGCTTGTGTAAATAATGTCTTGTAGCATGTCCCTACCATTATAATTGTTAATTTTTTGTTTTAATAATAACTGGTTTTCTTCTTTTGGTTACCTTGGGAGGCTACAATTTCTGGCCACTAATAAATTAAATAAATTTCCGGAGCTCTTTTTTATTCTTACAGTTGAAACTTTGATTTGGTCAAATTTCTTGGAGCTGATCCGCAATTGATGTTTTTTGTTTACAAACTAAGCTGCAAGGTAGGGCATTTTCTTCGTGGAACCTAGAAAAGAAAACACTCACGATGCTTTTCTTTTTACAACTTTTTTGACAGAATCCTTTCCTTGTTTTTATATTAGTTCTGCTCTTACTAATTGTTGGCCCTTAGCTCATTGAAAATGAAAGTTGAAGCTCATTGAAAATATTTTAATTACACCTTAAATCTCAAAAATATTCTTTTAATTAGTATGAGAAAACAAATTGTTAGTAATTTATTAATTAAATTCGTTCAAAGTTCAGGCCAAAAACCTTTTTCTGCAATTCATCATGTGGAGCTTGAGGCTTCTCCCTCAACTCCTTGTCTATTTCTGCAAAAATAATAATAATAATAATAAAGGCATGAACAAATTTTGTGATATATGGATGGTAATTTGCTATGTCAATATAATGTAGGATTTCTTGATCCAACTTGCCTATAAACCAAAATCCAAAAGTGCTTTCAGATTTCACTCAAATGGGAGTGGAATTATTGATCCTGAAAACGTTTCTATATTTTAGAGGCTAAAATGATGGGGAGAAACACACCCCAAAACAAAAATCAAATTGCTGCAGCAAAGCTTCCTGCAGGTAGCATTGTGACACATCATGATAACCAAATAGGAAAATACAAAAGAAAACCAAACCGACTTAATTTACTTTTGTGTTTGCAACATGATATGGGCTGTTTGGCATTTCTATGTGAGAAACAAAAATTCAAATATAGAAAAAAAAAAAAAAAGGTAGAATATATAACCCAATTCAGCTTCTCTATCTTCCTTTGCTTGCAATTAAATCAATCACGATTGACAAGAATTGAACCTTGACAAAGGCAGCTGGTAGTGGGTTCCTGAATTAGCTAAACTAGGTACCAGAATACAGAACCCAAACTACTCCATGCATGAATTATAATGTCAATGTTTTTTTTTTTACTCTTTTGAGAAAAGTGGCATGGTAATAGGTTTTATTTTCCTGGAAAACTTGCTTTTTTGAAGAAAAATGAAAATGTGGGACTAACCACTCTAGTCGCATATGCCTTTAGGGTGACTAATCAGCACTTAATTGAAAGCAGCACGTGGAACGTAGTGATTTCTTTTGATTTCAGTGATTCAATGCAAGCAAAGTTGGCAAAAGTTTCAATGAAACTATGGGAAAAAGAAGAAGAAAACAAAAATGGTGTTTTGATCAAGCTAAAACCTAGTATGGAAATCTATGGACTTTTAAGAGTACTCGCTTCATTGAAGTGCTTTTTTCAATATTCTTCGCTAAAGATCAAAGAAAGAGCAAATATAGAGAGTAGAGAAGAAAGCAATTTGTTAGGTTTCAAGCAAATTTCTTAAACAAATATTATTATGCGAGTGGTCTCAAATTTAATTCAATTGATTTATACTGTTATCTTTAAAAAATAACATTTAACAAGTCTAGTTTCAAATCTTAACATATTCAATCTTTTTTCTTGTTTTCAAACATGTTTTGTAAAAAAAAAATTAAGTAAAATACACGTTTTAAACAAATTTCAATCTTAGGTTCAAGCTAGTTATTCATGGTTAAATTACTCCTTAAACAAATTTCAATCTTATGTTCTCATTGTTTAAGGAGTATATTTATTTATTTATTTTTATATAAAAGAGGTCTTAAGAAGTGAAAATATTATCAAATTTCAAATTTCAACCTTGCTTTACATTTAGCCTAGCTTATGGCTAGTTATTCAGCCCTGAATAACTAGCCATTAGGGAGGTTAAGATTTAATTTAATATTGCTGTTCGATTAATGGGGATTAAAAAAATGTCTAAAAAGTTTGATGAGAAGAATGCTATTAAAAATTTTCAGTGTTTTCTATTATTATAAAAAAGTGCTCTAAATAATTATAATGTTTAAAAAAATTCATAAATAATAAAAACATATGAATAATATAATATTTTTATTATAAATGTACTTTTTTTTTAATCACAAAAACACTTTTTGAGTAACATTTTAATTTGGGTTGATAAATAAGGTTTTTAAACTGAAAAGTCATATGTTTTGTTTTTTAACATTAAGGTTAGATCAAAAGTAGATTTTGAATGCCAAAGTTAATTTCAATAGTAATATTAAATTATGGAGAAAATTGGAAATTTAATAATTTTGTGTGTTTTTTTTTTTTAATTATTGATAAAGAAGGATTTGATTTTATCTCTGAGTTTAAATACAAACGAGGACAAACACAATGCTTCTCTTTGAAATTTATATAAATTTAGATGTAATTTTTTTAGTCGAGTAAGATAATTTAAAAAATATTTATTTTGAAATTTATATAATCCAATAAATGAGTAAGACAATTTAAAAAAAAAAAACTATTTTCAAAACCTATTTAATTTAGATGTAATTTTTTTTTTAAATAAGACAATTGAAAAAAATGTCTTTATATATGACTTTACGTTACATGTATTATTTTGAAATGCTTTACCATCATAAAAAATAATTTTAATATCTTAAAAAGTATAAACGAACAAATTATTTTTTTGTCAAGTCACTTTAAAATTTTAAAAATTAAATATATTAACTCATTTCATTTAATGATTAGATTTCTCTCTCCTTTCGCATTTTGTCTTTCTTAACCCATTTCTCATCTCATTCTATAGTACCTAAACTATCCCACAATCTTAAAATTTTCCCAACAACAGTTGTCAACTTATTAAATCATGTATACAATTTTCATTTAATAGTTAGATATATTTATCATTGAATTAAATACAGCATGCATAATTTATTTTAACTCTTATATGATGATCAAACCTCACTCCATGTGAAAAAAAAAAAAATTAAACTACAATCATTCCATATGCTAAAAAATGGAATGAAAAAAAAAAGAAGCTCAAAAAGTATATTGGAAATTACTGCTTGCTTGAGCTAAAGTAGTCAAGGAAAATAGTAAATAGTCTGAATATGACAGCATACAAAGGTAAAATTTACAAAATTCCATAGGCAAATATAGTTGCACTTTATAACTTCGGAACTGTTATCTCTTATGTCCAAATTAAACTTCAAATAAAGAAAAGGAAACTAGAAAACAATAAAACATAATCATCTAAAACAAAAGAAAGCCTAACTCTAATCCATCATATTTCAATGGCTAGTGAACCAATTAAATCCTATATGCAGTACAAAGCACTAGTTAGAGTATTAAACGCTATACTTCGCTTTACATTCTCAAAAGTATTTTCTATTTTTCGATAATATATGTAATAGCATTTGCTTTTGCTTTGAAAGATTTATCTCTGATTTTTTTCCCGAATTAACAACGATTTTTTGGTAATACAATCATAATTTCTTAAATTTTGTCTGGATTTAATTTTTTTCTGAAACAATTTCAAAAGTATATTTTCTTATATCAATACTATGCATTTAATATGTTTTAATTTTCAGAATACTTAAAGAAACGAACTATAGTTAACAAAAAATAAAACTCTTTTTTTTTTTTTTGCACTAAGTTGATCTAATTGAGTGAATTTAGGGTTACTTGAATTTGAAAAAAAAAAAGTGCTAAAATTAAAAAAAAAATACTACTGCATATATAGAAGTTGGTCATGAACTTACCACTACCAATTAGGTGTCATTTTCTGAAGTTAGCCTAAAGCAAAAGGGGTGTAATATGAGCAAGTGTTTTTGAAATATGTAGGCGGTTCCACACTGACACCTTAATTTGACTTTGTTTCATTTCATGCCCCTTTTTCTTTTGGCAATGTAGTTGGGTATTTAAATGACACACATACACACACAACTGAAAAAGAAAAGAGGGCTTTGAATCCAAAGAAAGTCCAATTTTGATCATGGAAAATTTGAACCTGTGATGTTAACGTGTATCTTCTGCCTCCCCTCCTTTGTTAGTGTCTCTTTCTTTGGGCTAAGCTAGTAAATTATGTAACTTGTGAATTGGTTTAGTCACCTAATCCAGTCTGCTTTGTTGACTTTTTGTAGGCCATAAAATTGGCACTGAATGATGTGAGTTAGTTGATCACGAGGTGGTCGGTCAGAAACGACTCTCCCAGGCAGGTTCTTTCCGAAGGGTAAGAATTTGATTACGGTTTACGTCAAAAAATATCTTGGGTAAATTTCATTCAAGTCTTTAAATTTTAAGCGAATTTCATTCAGGTCCATTAGTTTAAAAAATTGAACATTCTATCCCGAACTTTTTAATTAATGAGATATTATGGTCCTTTCATCAATTATCTTTTAATTATTCCCTTAAAAATCTTATTCAAAAATCATTTTGCCTTTGAAAAATTAATATCTCTAAATATTCACATAAAGTAATTATTTATAATAATAATTTTTTTTATTTTTTCTTAAAATATATAAAATATATTAATAATATATAAAAAAAGATTTTTAGATACAATATATAAAAACAAATTTCACAATTATAAATAAGCTAATATGTAAATACGTATAATAAAATAAAATTTATTGAACATGTAACAATTTCTCTACATGGAACAAACTTAAAAAAATAAATAAATAAACATGTAACATATATAATAAGAAAAAATGTTTGGCAAAAAAAGAAGGTTTGGTTAAAATATTTAAATACTTAAAATTTTTAAATGCAACATATAAAAATAAAACTTACAATTATAAATATGCTAATATATAAATATATGTATTACAAAATGAATATATTAAAAATGTAAAAATTTTAACCAAACTTTGTTTTTTCAACCAAACATTTATTTTTATTATATGTTACATATTCATTTTCTTTGAAATTTGTTCCATGTCGAAAAATTATTACATGTTCAATATATTTATTTTATTATACATATTTATATATTAGCTTATTTATAATTGTGAATTTTGTTTTCATATATTACACCTAAAATTTTTTTATATATTATTAATATATTTTATATATTTTAAGAAAAAATAAAAAATTATTATTATAAATAATTACTTTATATGAGTATTTGGGGATATTAATTTTTTAGAAACAAAATAATCTTTTAATGAGACTATTAACTAAATAATTAAGAGATAACTGATGAAAAATTTTACTATCTTATTAATTGAAAAGTTTGAGATAAATGTTCATTTTTTAAATTAATAGACTTAAGTAAAATTATACTTAAACTTAAGAATCTGAATAGAATTTACCCAAATATCTTCTCTTTTAACTTTCATAAGAATTCTGTCGCACAAAAATTAACATAATATTAAATAATATTTAATTTTTTTTTCTTGTAAAATGATTAGAGATATTTTCATATTTTATTTACATCTAATCTTCCTTTAATTAATTTTATAATTTTGGTGCATTTAGAATTTTATTTTCCGAACTCTTAATAATGATTTAACCCTGATTGAAAAAAAAAAAAAAACCTCTAATCTCTTCTTATCAATTGAACTGCTATCTGTTATAGATGACATTCAACTGTTTTGCATATGAGCAAAGCTCCCATTATGGGATCATTTGAATCTCACTGGAATATCAGTTAGCTGCGATTGAAACCTCCTTTTTGCGTTCAATCGCATCATTTTGATGTTTGGAACACCAAATTGAGACACGTTTGCCTCTAATTTTACACCGGACCTTTTAAATCCAGGCAAAAATTTTGCACCCATGTACTTTTATTTTCCAATTTTGCCCATGATTCTCCCCCCCCCCCTTTTTTTTGTCAATTTTGCCATTACAATTATAGCTCCATGACTTTGTTCTACATTTGATTTTTTTTATTTAAAATATTAAAATAACTTTGGTGATTTAATATAATAAATAAAATTTTTATTATATAATAAATAAATTTTATTATTATATAATTTATTAGTAAATAAATAATATGTATTGGTATTTTAATTGAAAATAAAAGTTTAAGATTTAAAATGTTATAAATAGCATAAAATATGCATAAAAATAATTTATCGAAAAAATTCTAGAGTAAAATTCTTAATGATCATTTTGATTCTTATCTCATCACTACGGTTACTTTTACATCTAAACACATTTTATCATTAATTTTAATTATATTATTATAATAATTAATTTTACTTCTATTATTATTTTTAATTTTATTGTTCATTCAAAGAGACCCTAAGTATTTTTATAAATCTTTTGAATTAAAAAAAAAAAAAACCTAGATTGTTTTCTTTTAAAAAAGAACATTTCACTTGTTAAAACCTTGATTTTTTAATTCTAAATTGGTTCTCAGCCAACAATTTTAAGTTGTCGATGGTGTGCATAACAAATAAATAAATAAAATTAACTTATTAAAAAAACCCACCTTAAATAAAGTTTTGAGTGAGAACGATATGAATTACGTCAATGATTATTGTTTCCTATAAACTTCTCTTCTTGATACATAAGCCTAAAAAATCAATTGATATAAATATTCTAGTATTTAATTTATTAAAGCTTTTATTTTAATGTGATATAAGCTATAACAAATTTGAAATTAGTATTAAAATCATATTAGATCGGAGATTTAAATTATAAATTTATTAGATATTAATTTTTAAATAATTATCTAAATTAATTGAGTTAAATTATAATTTAAATCACTAATTGTTTTCACCTACAAAAGATTCAAATTAATTTCTGTACGTGTGAATGACTTGGTTTATGTCATCGCATATTTTTATTCTTCCATCGTTTCTCTTTTCTTGATTCTTAATTTCTTGAGAGCTACAAAGTCATGGAAGATCTGCAAAAAATGGTTTTCGGATTAATTAGCACGACCGTATTATTGAATGAATCAAATAATACCAAGTCCAAATTTAAATCCCAGACTTTTAATTTTTGTGTTTTTCATACGTCGTCGGTGATGACTGATGACTCAAGACAATATTTATGAGGTCTACTCTTTTTTCCAATTCGTGTTTCTTGGACAAAAAGTTTCTTCCCATTCTCTGCCCGTCCCTCAAGGAATGTAAAGAATCTCCCAAAAAAATTATTTAGAAAAAAAAATGGGTGGAGTTTTCTTTTTCATATAATTTAGGAAAAATTAATGGTGGATCTATATTCTTTTTTTCAAGAGTGTTTATTTATAATATATATATATATATATATATATATATATATAAAGCATTACGGATAGATGTATCAATTTTATTAATAAGAATGATGTGGAGAAAAAAATTTGAGGATTATCATGATAAAATTTTCTTTTAATTTTTTTTTTCAATTTTTGGAAGTATTCACAAGAAAATTTTGGGGTGTTGAGATAAAAAAACTTTTTCTAAATTTTTTATTTTCTAATTTTTGGGTTGCATCTGTGGGAAAATTTTCTTGGTTTTATAAGCACAAAATCAAAAAAAAAAAAAAAACATAACTATAATTATTCTTTTTCTTTAAAGAGTATTTGATATGGGATGATTAATTTAAAAATTACAGTGATTTATATTTAGTAATTATATCACCTTATTTGATAACAATTTAAAAATCTTACATAATAATAATCTTAAATCACTCGAATAATAAGATCATTGTCTTCAAGAGTGTGATCTAATTCTTAACATAAATGATAGGAAAATTTTATTGTCATGAAATAATAATTTTTAATATTATTCTCTGACTAATTTACACTTATAAAAATATAGTTAATATTACTTTCACATATTCTAAAAGGTTTTATGTTATAAATTTATATCAAATAGAAAAAAGATAATGAATTTATTTAATAAGTTTTTTAAAAATTAGTTTTATCAAAATTGATTTATACTGTGTAGTTTTCTATAAAATAACATCTACTTATTTTATAAATTGTTGATTTAATTAGAATTAAATATTTTATTTTTTATAAGATTATTTTGGATATTTTATACTATATGATTTATTTTTTTGTATAACACAAAATACAATGATTTAAAAATACTAATGATTTATAATATTATATCAAACATGATAATATAAGATCATCGATGATCAAATCACCTTATTAACCTTATCACTATGATAATTAGATCATTACAATAATTTTGAAAATGATATCAAATTTTACCTTAGTATTTTGGAATTCATTGATTACTCAAAGATCACTTGAAATAATAATTAAGTTCATTGTGAAAAATCAATGGAGTAATTAAAGGACCCTTCCTTGATCAATAAAATCGAGTACTTAACATTTATTCTTTGGCCTGCTGCATGCTTGTATTGTCTATCATTAATCCTTCATTTGCTTATCATTTCCCCCTTGTCTTCTATGACGAGAAAATGAGGGATATGGTGTTGGGGCCACATGGAAATTGAATTTTCTTTTCACCTAATCTTTAAGCTCTTAAAACTATATATATACAATGCCAACTGCACAATTACAGTTAACAAAGGATTTAAAATTACAGATTTTGCCAACCAGGAGGAAGGTGAACAATGATCACCGAACACTCGACAATATATTTCTTTTATAGGAAAGGAAATGAATCATAAATACTTTGAACATTAAGCAACCACAGTTGCTGCCCCAATTCCCTTGGAAAAAGGAGAAGAAAATGCTTCTCTTTGATCACCACTATCTTTGTCACCCTTAGCACTTAACCTAATTTCACATTATAACATAAAATTTTTGTTGTGTACTCAAGTATGTTGGAATGATCTCTCACTTCTCTATTTATAGAAGATGTGATTAAAAATTGTAACTCTTTCAAATTATGCTGTTTAATCAATCAATGTCTTTTCATTAAGTTTACATACTTTGAAACTCAATATGTGGCATTGACGATCCTTTACAAGTGAAAGGATACTTTTTGAAAAGGTTTTAAGTGCTTAAGAAGCCATATTTACACTAGTTTCATACTTAATAGACTCTCTTTCATTTTTTTTTTCACTTATTTTGAACATATTCCATCAACATATTAGTGAAACATGAGGACTAGGGTCAAATTTGTGATTATAATATGGCTTGCTGTTAAATTTTATCATTGAATTTTTAATTTTATTAATTTTTACTACTATATTTTCAATTTTGTTGACTTTCAAATAAAAAATAACAAAAATGAAAAAAATGCAGGAATATTCTTACTTCTTTTTTTTTTAATCTAAAAATCAATAATAATTGAAAGTATAATGACGAATCAATAAAATTGAAATATAACAGCAAATATTAGCTCTCTCATTATATATAAACTCCTATAAAAATATATACTAGCAGCTTTGTGATATGGATTATTGCAATGCAAAAATATGTAATATAACTCAATAATAACTTACCATCCACATCATTTGTTCATATTTGAAAATTGATCGTGATTTTCTTCTGCTTTCTCCTATAATTTTTATTTGATATTATTTGGCTTAGCAGGGGCAAGCTTTGTATTTTAATCATCACTAAGTAGGATAGAAAGAATTAACCAGTCAACTAGTATAATAATAATGGTAATAATAATAAGTTACATTAGGTAATCAAGCAGATGTAGGGTGGAATTAATTACAAAGGAAATTAAATTATTTGGATGAATTATTAATAAATTGTTAGATTTTTAGTTTCAATTATTAATATTCAAATTTTGATAACTTTAAGTAAAAAAAATTACTAATAATCATGTAACTTGTTAATAGAATACTAAATTTTTAATTTCAAGAATTAAAATTTAATATTTAACAACTTTATATATATATATATATAATTAGTCATGTTGTAATGCAATAACACACTAGAACAGAGGTAATTAATTATGCGTAACCTTTTCTTTGTTTTTGAGTTTTGACTGATGATTTGTCCATAACACTAATTCTTGTTGGAGATCGTTAATTTTGACCGCTAGCAAATCTTAGGATTTTATTTTCTTAGTTCTTAAGGGGTCGGTGACCACAGTAACCATTGCCTTGGGGTGCTAGGTAGAAGCCCGCCTCATTGGACTTGGCGGTTGGCTCCAAAGCAGAAAATGACCGTTTTATCTTTGAATTCGAGCCATGTTTGAAACACATGTCTTTGAGATTAAGATTTTCTGCCAAAATCTTATAAAAAATGATGGGATGCTTTGATTCTAACCACAAACAATAAAAAAGTGAAAATTACACAAAAGGATTCAATTTTGTTGTTGTGTGTCTATTTATCATATATAAATTAACTGTCCCAAACTATAAATTCTTGTGTTTTATTAAATTGTAAATATACAGTCAATTATGACACAAATCAAGACCTCAATCTTTGAATGCCATCCTTGGTACCTGTGTTTAGTCTTTTTTTTTTTCCTTTAGTTACTTTGACGCAATAATGTGCAACAAATGATGTGCAGTGTAGGTGACAGAATTATATAGAGACAGACCTGGGTTTTGGTTATAGGTAGTCCACTAATGAACTTGGGCTACTGGGCTACCCTATTATATAAATGGTATGTTTTCTTTAGTATCAATGCCTAGGTTCTAACGTCTCTTCCAGGGAAAGTTAACCGTTGGATTCCCTGGAAGTTCGGAATTTTCGTAAGACAAAAGGCCTGAAAACCTTCCAATAACAAAGTCCCTTTGCAAAAGCCCTTTCTCATCCTTTCCTTTGCATGGACGATAACAGCGTGAACTAAGACCCTGGAAAGCAAAACCAGCATCTTTACAGACAATAAACATTAGTGGTGTAAAAGAAGGAAAAACCCAGAAAGAGAGAATTGCTTTATGCAACCCTAGAAAGCCATGCTTTTCTGCTTACATCGGTACATGTATAAATCTATGTTGTTTTCAATATGATGATTTCTTAACCAAATTGATCAAGACGAAAGAAAAAGCATCCGAAGAAGATCATGTCTCTAAGCCCACCTGCAGCAGGGGTCAATGGCACCAATGCTACCAATGGTAATAGTGGTGCAGCCCCGGAGAGGAACTACCAGCTTTACTGGTGCTACCAGTGCCATCATTCCGTCCGGATTGCCTCTACAAATCCTTCAGAGATCGTCTGCCCTCGATGTTTTGGGCAGTTTGTTTGTGAGATGGAAATCAACAGGCCAAGGATGGTTGTTGATTTCACCGCTTTTGATCCATCCCCTGAAGCTCGTCTGTTTGAAGCACTCTCTCTTATTATGGATCCTCCAATCAGGCTATTCAATCGTGATAATTCTGATAACCAAGAACCTCGAGGCTGGCCTTTTTTCAGACGTCGGAACAATTTACTAGACTTCGAAGCTGAAAGTAGGCTCCGGGAACGTCTTCGTAGGCGTAGAAGCCGTAGTTCTGATGAAAGTGATGATAGAGGACAAGAACCTGAAGCTCTAGGTCTTCCCAGGACTTGGATTATTGTTAGACCTGGGGGTCCTTTTGGTCCAGGCACAGCCGAACCAACTTTGCCGGAAGAAAACCGTGCACGCCCTGGTCTTGATCCAAGAAACTTCTTCTTCGGACCAGGACTACATGAGTTGATTGAACAACTAACACAAAATGACAGGCCAGGAGTACCCCCAGCTCCAGGGTCAACAATCGATGCAGTCCCAACTGTGAAGATCATGGAAACGCATTTAAGCATCGACTCGCAATGTCCAGTTTGTAAAGAGGAATTCAAGATCGGTGGAGAGGCAAGGGAGTTGCCTTGTAACCATATATACCACAGTGATTGCATTGTGCCTTGGTTAAGGCTTCACAATTCTTGTCCTGTTTGCCGCCAAGAGTTGCCAGTTAGCAGTAATGAACAAAGTAGCAGTGAGTCTTCCTCTGAACCCGAGGTTACTTCCAACAATGGCAGAAGATGTTGGAGGCTTAGGCAACTGGCTAGTAATTTGTGGCCTTTGCGTCGAAGGAATCGGAGAATTAATCCAGAGACGGACAGAATTGGTGCATCTCCAGGTAATGAAAATTGATTCAGTGGTCTCATTTTATGCATTCAATATAAATATATTATATATATATATATATATATATAGTGTTAATCTGCCAAATAAAATTGCCATCTGTTGACTAGTTCATCGTTATAATTGATACAAATTCGATGGCCTGAATTTGATTTATATCATGAAAACATTCACTTCCGCAAAGATGATCATAAAACATATTTTATGCTGTATTTCGCTTGTTGACCTAGTGGCCTAAAAAGTCTTTAAGAAGTCATGGGGCTTGCATTTGAACCCCACCTCCCTCCTCCCCCTTGTAATAGGACTCTGGCCTCCCTTAAAGCCAAGAAAAAAAAAAACATATTTCATGCTCAGCAAACATTACAAAATCTTAAAACTCTTGAGAATAATTTGACTTTATCATGCAGCTATTAATGTAAATCAAAGGTTTAGTTTGTAAATCTTGCTGTTCATAGACACCTCACTTTCTACACTGAAATCCTCTTTAATTTTTCCATCAGTTGAATCAAGGCCGCATCGTTGCACTATTCTTTAGCCTTCATATGCAGCTGTTCATGTGAACTTTAAGGAAATCTGTGTAGCTGGTTAGATTAACGCTGTTCCATTTCTCAATTACACATTGGTTTCAAGTCTGCTGTTTATAATCCAAGACACTTCAAATTTTAGTAATTTATTCAGTTTCCTTTGTTCAGCTTGATCATGCTTGTTACGTGTACGTCATGTCATTTATCTCATGAAGGCCAGCAGCTGCTACCATGGCTTTTCACTCTCTTATCTACTCTATTGTAAATTGAAGAATATCTCTGAAACCTCCAAATGCTGCAAAAACAATTTCATTATCTATTTCAAATACACGTCAAGTGTGCCTGAATGCACCTTCACTTTGCACGATCATTTGCCAGGACAATATACTACAATGATTTTAAAAATCAACGAATAATCAACATTAGAAATACAATCAATTTCATCTGATTCTAAAAACAGGGAATAAATAGTTTCTTTCAATTGTCTTGATGAAGATGAAAATATAATAATAAAAAAAAACAAAAGTCACGAGAAAAAAATGAGAACTGGATTTCACCTTCTGATTTTATGCGAGCAAAATGATCCAAGGGAGTTAAACCATCACAAACAAGTTCAAAGACGCTTGGGCTGATAGTGAGTACCAGTATAAAACCCTTCAGTATATGCCGTGTTCTTGAATATTGTCTGCAATGGAAAGCCACCATTTTGATCAGGGTAAAATAACAACACATGGCACTTGCGGGTAGTATCAATCCATTCTATTATTATGCGTAGCCATACAAAATAATAATAAAAATAAATAAACACCCTAACTGTTTCTTTGCTGTTTATTCAAAAATGCTGTTTATTCAAAAAGGACCGGGAAAAAGAGAGAAAAAATATGAGAAAATTTTCTTTTGCGGTCCATGGGGACTGTAAATACTAAATAATAAAGGAAATATTTAACTGTAACCACATGATACTTACAGCAAGGTTCTTTAGATCTTCTCTAAGACATTTTTTAATATTGTTTGCAACCTCAGCTCCAAGCTGTCCACCATGTTGCTTGATGGAATCCTCCGAAATCTGTATTCGGTTCATAAGTCTAAGTAAAAAAAAAAAAAAAAGAACATCAAGGTTATCATTGACCAAAAGTATAGCATTTAGCTTACTTCTGAAAGCAGTAAGGCAGATGCTCTATCCAGAAGCTGTTCAACAAATTTCCCAACATCTGCAGCAGGAAATAACGGCCGCACACCATTGACCGACTTCTCCTTAACATTTTGCACATTACCAGCTGGCTTAACCACTTTTGCTACATCAAATGTAGAGAAAGGGTTATATTATTTAGAGAAAAGCAAATCCTACACTACTCAGTGATCAACTACAAAGCTAGATGCTCAACTGTCACACAAACAAGCATTATAATTCTTCTCAAAGTTACAACTTACAAGACAAATAATAATTCTTTTTCAATTACAACATGAAATAGCAACTGATTTTACCCTTGAGAAGAAACAGATTCCTAATGAGAGATTGGCACCAGTGACCAGTCCTTTCCCACCATGACATTAAATCACCACCCCAATCAAAAGAAAATAAAAATTTTCTTAAGTGAAAGAATTTTCACAAGAAATCCATTAGCATTTGATCAAAGCAGAACTTTGTCATAATTATCATAATCTTTAGTTATGCAAGCAGGCCTTATATCTCCCCTACTACTGCTAGGTTCAGGGCATTGTAAGTTGACAACCATTAAATTTGGCATCGTTATGCCCAAGTTGTCCCTAGGATACTAACACATCCAATGATTAGTATAGCAGCCACTACTATTACTCATTTTGTACGCACAAACTTCTAGTCTATAAGAACAAAAGGTAAGCTAATCCTTAGAACTCAAAACAGGTATCAGTATTGGGATCAAGGAGAAATAGGGGAACACTAAACAAGATATCATGCATGTTGAGTTCTGAATTCTGAATAAAATAATTACTAATTCAATAAAATGAAGCAACAGATAAACTTAGTTTTACTTATCCCAGAAGGTCAGAATAGGGACAAAATTGCGGAATTTGTATACCAGGTAGGAAAGTGAGAACCATGTGGTGAATGACAATTCTTTTAGATAAATTACCTGTAACTGCTGCAGAATTTATAGCAGCACTAACATGATTTCCAATAGAATTTTGTGAAGAAGGTGCTTTTTCAGGAAGATCTGGCAGAACTGTGGAAACTGATGGAACATAAGCAGCTAAATCGGGAGGTTGATCTTTCCCTACAGGAGGGTTAGCCTACAATAATAGACTGATATTAGATCAGCTTATCTGACAAACCATTACAGGTTAAATGAAACAGATTAAGAAAATTAAAATCACCTCCAGATCGACATATGATGGGTCTCTCCCAATTGATTTAAGAAAATTGTCAAGACCGCAGGCATCAAGAGCTGGGGATAGATCATTAGAAGTTAGTCAAAACAGGCACCAAAAAGATGAAGGTCAGAAACCAAGGTCTATAGAGTGATATTGACTAAATTTCCTCATTGATTTCCAGTTACATAAAGCCACAGCCTACTAAATCAGTCCTCTTTTTCTATCACGAATTCTAGACCTCAATGACTAGTTTGCATACACCATGACAACTTATGGCATTCATACTTGTAACAAATTAACTGACAGGAATGGGCAGAGAAGGAAGCAGCAAGAATCAAATCGATGGTTCGACTTAAACGTTTTTATGCATTTTCTATAATTTGCATTACCATAACCCAATAAAGGAGAACAATGCCATGCAGGCTTATGTTCCACATATAGAAAGCCAATTAGGTTAAAACAATTCTAAAACATAAGATGTTTACTTTTCAATTGGCAGTTCATTAAACACACCAAAAAAAAAAAAAAATCCATCTTGAAATAATCTCCCAAAACCACTAGATCCATTGTAGGTAACAAAATAAAGCATGAGAGTAAATTCAAACAGGACGATGTGAACATATCTTGTTGCATTAAGGTAACAAAAAGTCGTAATTCTTTTTTCTGACTTACAAATTGACATGTCATTGGAGAGTGGGTGAAAAAAGCATCGCTCATGAGTTCTGAATCCTTGATCCAACAATAGCGAGACATGTCTTCCAAAAAATGACAAAGAATAAAATTAATACTAGAAAGACATAGAAGAAAACTACCAAAAAAAGCAAGTAATCTTTATAAATAACCTATACTCTATAATAGAGAGATAAGGGAATTGAGAACAGGGAGGGGAGAACTTGCATGTGAGATGCAAAGATATCACACTAGAAGTTTAGCGTAATGATCATTAGCACTAGATACATCTCCCAATGCAGAAGTTTTTGCAGTGCTCCTTATATTATTTATCATTTTCTTACACAGGCAGAGCCTCTTTCATGCACACATGAATGCAAAAAAAAAGAAAAAAAAGGAGGTTAGCAAGGTTTTTCAGTTTGCTGAAAGATACTGAGACATCAATAATAAAAAAATTAAAAAGCTATTCCAATCATCTCATTTCAAAGCTACCTTGACATTTTCAAAGACAAAGGTAGCATCAATGAGGCACACCAATGATCCATGTTCTATGCAGCATTAAAATGCAAGTAAAATTCAAAGCCTGAAGGAAATGAAACTTAAATGCATACCTTGCAGATTCGTTTACTACAGCAAATGGTGTGACACATCCAAGTGGCACCTTAGAAAGTACAAAACAGAAGCAACGAGACAAAAGAGTGAATTACAATCTTGCTATCATATATTTGACAATAATTAGTGAATAACATACGTAATATAGATTACCTAAAATTATGTTTATTTAAGAAACGAAAAAGTGTAATATCATTTGATTAGAAGCTTGTCATTTTTCTTCATATCCTTTTAAATTGGATGAAGGCATAATTTTTAAACACGTTACTATACTTTAGAAATGAAATAAGCTATTAGAATAAGCAATCTGCTCAAATAATTAGAGTAGATTCAGTAGAACACTATACAAGCAGGCAAAGATTTCTATACTAAATCCATACACTTACTCATAATACAATCGTAGAAAATTTGGTACAAACAAGTTTCAACTAATATATACACACACCTGAAGTATCTCAACCAATGTCTCTTCTGGAGCCATTCTTAGACCACCTTTTCCTAGACCAAGCCTCTGAGATAAAACTGCACAGCTTTGAAGTCACACAAAACTCTCATTAACGTCTGAAAATTACTTCAAATTTTCCATATTGACACTGAAATGTGAGACTAATAAAATATTTCCATGCATTATATGAAAAGATTAAGAAAATTCAAGTGGGGAAGAAAGTATGTACCTTTCAAATCTACTTTTGTATCACCAAGAGCAGAGACAATATAGTACCTATTTTTTTTATCCTGCATGGACAATCATTTGCAATCACTCAGAAAATCAAAAACAGTGCCAAGATTCATCAGGCGTAATCGTCCAAGTAACAGTACAGAATCTTATATTATACCTTCAAGAACAAATTTTTGCTCAGTGCACCTCCCATATTCCCAACATATTTTGCCTGATTCAGAAGAAATATTCTAGTTTTAGAATCCACAAACTGCATGTGCGTGTCAGAGCAAAAGGGATCCATGAGCCAAGTTTAGCACTCTTCTTTTTACCTGAGCTTCGACTGTCAAGACAACGGGATGTTCATACTGGGAAAAATCTATTTGAAGCTCCTGAAAGATCCCAATATACTTATCAGTCACTAAAGAAAGCTGTACCAAAGATGCATAGCTACCACATACTAAAGCAAGGCTATGAGTACAATTATGTACTCCATTGACGTTATCAGAGTCTCACTTTTTTCAGCAGTTTGCAGAATTAATATAAATTCATTAAATTCAACAATAATCAGATATAAATAGAGAAATAGTGCTGAACCAAAACCATATGCCTAGAAGGCTTACATTTCACCATTTTTTTTTCATTTATTCATAGTGCAAATATCAATAAAAGTTCAAAACTTTAGCACCAAAAAAAGGCATATCTTAACAACTAAATTTAGGTTTTAACCCTCTACTTTCTCTGTTCTTACCATAAAAAAAAAAAAGAAACGAATTTAAAGCAAAATAATAAAAACCCAAATCATAATTAAAGTAAATAACGAATCATTTCCTAAAAATTGAATGGGTATTGAAAAGTAAAAAACAAAATAGATAAAAGACCCAAGCTAAAAATTATCCAAAAAATAATATATATATATATATATATGTATAAACCTTTAAACGAACAAGCAGCTGGTCCTTGGAATAACCCATTCTATTGGTCAGTTTCTGCGTCAAAGCTGAAGCGAAGGAGAAAAGAAAAGCAAACAGATACAAGTTTGTAATAGCCGAATAGGTTTACTTGTTGGATAAAACTTATTCGACAGTTACATAGGTAAAGTTGGATAAAGTTCGTGAAATTATTTATTAAAAATAAATAAATAAAATTTTTTATAAAAAATCTGAATTATAAATCGGTAGATTTTACTACGAAGATCAACAAAATAATTAATAAAATATTTATTTATAATTTAAATTTGATTTATATTTATTTATAAAATAAAATTTTTATTAATATTTTTATTAAAAATATTTATTTAATAAATATATTAAAATTTTTTAAAAATTTTTAAATTTTAAACATTTAATTTATTTGATTAAATTTATTAATTAATTAATTTTATAAATTTCACTAATAAAATTTCATGGAATTTTTTTTGGCTAGTTGTTGCCACAGGCAACGAGAAAGTACTGAGTTGGACTGGGCTTAAACTGGTTGGATCAAGGATCAAAACAGGTAATGTTGCGACTGAGTTAAATGGGTTTTATGGGCTTTGATTACTGAATTGGGTCCATTATAAACAAATAAACTATTAATTTTTTTAAATAAAATAAACTATTGAGTTGGACCCAAAAGAAGAAGGTTAAACAAATTCCAAATATATAAATAAAAGGTCTAACCAAAATAAAACAGCAAAACAAAACGAAAAACAGGAAATAATAAGTGCAAATCTCAAGATAGGTTGATAAATATCTCCATTATTATTTCTTTTTTTTTTTATAAAATCCCTTAATATCATAATAAATTAGAGCTTGTCTTAATGAGTCCAAACCCATATCATTGCTGTCTCCGCCAATGTTGGATCTAACTTCTGGAATAAGGAGCAAAGATTCCTTAAAAAACGAAAAAGCAAAGGAGTTTGGTGACAGAAGCAAAAGTAGCCTCCAAATAAGTAAATCCCTAATTATGCCTAAATTCCTATTTTTAGATTAATTAATTTTTGTAAAAAAAAAATCATAATCTAAAAATAAAAGAAAAATTTAGAGATGTTAAATTTGGATCAAAAGTACCTTTTAAAATAATTGCATCGAGTAAGTGAATTCATATTAATTAATTATTTCATTTGTCATTAGCATATCCAAAGAACGTAATAAAAATAATTTTTTCTGATCACATTAATTCATTCATTTTTCTGTATTTCGATAGACAAAACAAAGCCTTTTTTTTTTTTTTTAGTCTTTAAGGGGGGAGGCTAAGGTTGAACATTCCTGATATCTTCTTAAGATTTTTTTGACCACTAAATTAAAAAATTGAAGACAAAACAAAATCATTTAAAAATTATAATTGCTTGAGCTATTATGTCTAAAAATATGTGAAAAGAAAAAAAAAGTCAATGTTTGTTCTGTAATTTGAAGAGATTATCAAAAAATAAAAAGGACTCATTGTGTAATTTCACGAGTTAAATCAAAAGAAATGATGATGATCCCATTATTATCATAAAATATTCCATATACATATATATAATACACATCACAAAAGAACAATAAATTTTGGTTTGGACAATTGCAGTTTACGTAAGAATCATATATACTTTGATGAACAAAATCAAATTAGGACATTAATATATTTATAAGTAGACAAATCTCAGATTAATCATATGCTCTGAATCACATTTTCCTTCCATGCCAGGGTGCTTCTAAAATCACATGATGTGTTGTGAATTTCTAACACTGAAAATTGTCCTGTAGGAATTTTCATGTGCTTAACTTCAACAGCAACTTCATCCCCTCAGTGTGACCAAAAATCCAAAATTGTTAGACCCCAGTATCCCATATATTCAATATAGAAGAGATGGTTCCCCCTCAACAAACACAGACCAAAGTGAGCAGATTAGAGATCAAAGCTATGAACCTGAAGGGGGTAGCAAATACAATGTAGAAGAAACAATTGGGGATGGAACCCCATGCCTTCCATTCCACAAGTGGACTGGACATGTGCAATTGACCATGTTCAAAATACTTGGCCAAAAGTAATAATCCATCTTTTTTGTTTAAGAACTCGATTTGACATCATTTGTAAAATTGCATCTTACCATAAAGAGTACCCAACAAAGGAGTTTTCAATCAACAATTTAATTACTACTAATAATTTGGGAGTCATCAGACAGAAGATTGCAGTGTAAATGCAATGTTTATGATTACTGTTATTTTTTCTATTTTGTTCTACTTAGGAAAATTCAGGGTATAGTTGGAGGATTGAATCCGGGCGAAGGTTCTTCACCACCTAGCATCTGAACTTTTAAGGCAATGGTTGGTGATCAAAATGGCCATCATCAATTCATCATGCTTGAAATTTGTCAATTGCAGAGATAAACAGTATATATTTATTGAGTTTATTACAAATTTCTGGACAGGCAAAAGTTTATGATCATTTACAGATTGTGTTTTTCCTGTCAGCTTACTGATGAAAGATTGTTAGTTTTGTCATGCAAAACCTAGATAATTGAAAAAGCTGCATGTCATATACCAACATCTAAATCTAATTTAGATTTAGATGTTGTGGTCCATTAATGGAAATTACTATGCATGGTTCTTTATGGCAGACAGTGTAAACTGTGAATTTTTTAATAAGAACAGCAACTGCATATGGTTTCAAGTTTCAACAACCTCTACAGTTTGTTCCCAGTGACAGAGACATTTTTTACAAAAACAATCTAAAAGGGGGGCTTCTGCTCACTTTCCAAAGGCCTGTAAAAATAAACGGAATAGGAATAGCATGAAAAACCATTACATTTAACAATAAACATATAGAAAAGATGATTCTTTAATTTCTTCTCTTTTTTTTTTCACTTATTTGTTCCATTACAAAGGTAGGATGATCATTGATAACACTGAATATGACACACCTAATTTGCATAATTAATACATAAATTTAATATGTAGAAGCCCCTACTTGAGATTCCAAAAAAAATGTTTTCATCTCCATGTGGATTTCTTCTCCCTAACTCAAAATAGACCAAAATATGAATTTTGGTCACTGTCAGTAACATCTTCAAGCAACAACTTTTGATCATCAATGAATAGAATGGACAAAAAGAATGGTGTAATGCCTTGACTTTGGATTTTTTTTCAATTGGTTTTTGCCTCAGCAAAAAGTCCAGAGACGAATATCGCCTTCCTCATAAAAATCCTCGATCACTGTCGGTGGATCAAATGGGGCTACACTGAACATCTGATCAATGTACTTGGGAGATTGCAGGCTGTCAAAGGAGCTGTACCATGGTTCCATCAAAGAAATAGGCTCGTCGTTGGCAACAAGTAATTGTATTAGTGACAAATCATCATCAACTTGATCAGATGGTGAAGAGGACATTGATGGGGAAGAAACTGACGAGGATGATGTGGAGGGAGGAGGTGGAGATATTGGTGGGGTGGTGGCATTGTCAACAAAACTATTTGCAGCTGCCGCAGCCACTCTTTGTATTGACTTAGGAGACATAATGGTATCAGGAATGTATTGTGAGGAAGTGATTGGGAAGTTGAGATTTGCTGAGGAACCTTTGAGGCATAGAAGTGCAGCATCGTAGGCTCTAGCAGCTGCTTCTGGTGTAGAATAAGACCCTAACCAAATTCTTGTTTTCTGATTTGGAGCCCTAATCTCTGACACCCAAGAGCCCCAGCTCCTCATTCTTACACCCTTGTACTTCTTCTTTTTGCAGGATGATGATGATGTTGGAGATGTTGTTGATGTCATTTGCTTTGATGGCTCTGGTTGGATCTTTTGCTTATCAGTCTTCACCATTGGCAATGAGGTATCAAGAAGATCAAGCATTCAACGAACAGCAGTCTTCAGTTAGCAATCAACACTTTGATGAACAAATTGCACACAGAAGACTCAACCAATGCTTTGTCGGGGCTGTGTGTTTTTGTTGAAGGATCAAATGCTTTGGTATAGCTTTTGCTTTTGGTTCTTGTTCTTTTAAAAGTGACGAAAGCAATGAGGTAAAGAGCTGAATGTGGGGAGAAAGAAGGTTGTTTGCTATTTATAGAAGAGGGACTTGAGTTTTTGAAGTTGGAAGATCCCTTGGTCAATCAGTATTGTTCCACATATGAATATGAAAATATTGAAATGCTTGACAGACAGATATTTCAGCTTTATATAAAAGGAAAACAGATATTAATTTCCTTCTCTATGGTAAAACCCCAGTTCCCCATGGCTGGTATAATAAATATTTTCCACCAAACATCTAGAAGAAAAATTTATGGATAGATATAGCGAATCAGAAGAAATGTCAATTTGCAAACCTCCCATTCAACCTACTTGTTGATTAGAAGACGGAGATGAAGAAAGCACAAATAGTTTTGTACATTAACAAATTACAGCTAGAAAGCGTTTTTGATATAATTCAATATCACATCATTAATGTAGACAAGTTATTCCTTAGACTTTCTGTAAGATTTAACCGGCAGGAGATGGACATTGTAACATGATATGATTTGAAAGTTTTTAGAAGTGAATGATTCAAAATAAGATTTATCTGACTAATTTCTTAGAAGGCAGTTCAATTGACTAAAAAGAATTCATCAGCTTGAAAGTATGCAGATAATTTCCAAATCCCCCCTGCCTATAGCAGCTGTAACTTCTAAAGGAAATGGCAGTTGTTATTGCACTCAGGATAGGTACCCCATATGCACACATGCACCAATCAAAGACTTTCAAAGAAAATCTTATTAAAAATTTGAAGTTAAACGGCTGTTTCTAGAGTTCCTTGAATTACCTAGCAAGTCACCCCCACCCCAGTTGACATCCAGCAAATACACATTAAAAAAAATGGACCAAGGGAAAACCAGAAAAATTTTCTACCAGGGTCTTTATCATATTATGTTTTATTGTTCATGTCACAACTATTCATGGCTAATCATATATTGTAAAAATCAATTGTTTACGGCAAAAATGAAATACCCTTTTGTTTATTTGGTTTAGAGAGACATAGGATTCTTCAGAGGCAACTTTCAGGATCTGCAGGCTTATTTTTAATCAACATTTTGGGTGGGCTGTGATTCACTCAAGGACGCGCAGTCTAAATAGTAGTACTAACTCAGCCATTGCCAATATAGAAAAACAAAACAAAAAAAGAGAGACGGAAAAAAAAAACCAGCTGTTGCTGCTCTGTCTCGCAACTCTAAAACCGCGTTTCTTGTCCCTCAGGCCTGATGCAAAAACTGAAAAACTCTCACTCTTTTTTCTCTTTGAAGTATATACACTGATTAATAAATTAAAAGCCTTAAAGACACATGATCTCTCAACCTTCTCATGGTATTTTGCTAGCTGCTTACGCCTGCATGACTTGACTTTCATCCCAAGTTTCTCATACGGGTTACTCTTTACACTCTTTTTTTTATTTTTTTTTTGAGGAGTTTGAGGATAATATCTTATGGTACGGCAAAACCAAAATCAACTACCGGTCTACTGACTTTTTTTTTTTTTTTTGGAAAATGCCTACCATGGGGTACATGCGTTTTGAAGTTTGAAACAAGCCCTTTTTCGGGGACAAATTACCTTTTCTAAAGTTGGGCTATGGGCCAAAATACGTATAGAGTTTATTAGTTTCACACTTGGGGATGAGCCAAATTTTTGTGAAGTATGCATTGGTTTGCGTGTGTTTTGTCAACTTTCCAGCACACAGTTGTTGCCATTGTGGGCAATGGTATGCCTGGCAACGAGCAAAGATTTTGTAAGAGACTACACATTACAAAGTTCCAACTAAAGGGTCATAAAAGGCAGGCCCTTCGACAGAAGATAAGAAACTATTTGCAATAATAATTGCAATAAAGTCGGAAAGAATACACATTCTATTAAACAGTAACACTCCATTTTGGTCATATTTTTATTGTTTCTACAACTATTTGCATAATCTGCATATTATGCATTAAATTTCATAAAGAAAAAGGCCATGACAGTACACAGAAATGCTCTTTCCAATGATAATTCATGTGTGAAAAGAATAGAGTCGTCAATCCATACAAATCCTGCTTCTTTCCAGTCTCTACCCTCCTTCCTTCCCATTTCCATGCACTTTGGAAAACACATGATAAAAATCAAAGAATCAATTAAGAAGGCATCTCTTGCTTAAAATTAGAGACTATTGTACTAAATTAATTGTGAATTATTATGCTATATAATCAATCAGGTATTGCTGATTTGCAATAAGTAACATGCATTTTAAAATCATTTCTTTATCTTAAATTTGTTAGAAATTTAGGAATGAAACAGGGGTTTAGTTTCTCGGAAATGAGAAGGAAATTTCATGTTCTATATTGACCCTGTGCAGCTGAGCCTGATCTATAGTGCATTGCATTTTGCAGTGCCAGCAAAACTCTGGTTCAATTCT
Source organism: Durio zibethinus (assembly GCF_002303985.1). The sequence continues at coordinate 28,858,616 of NW_019167937.1, read as the reverse complement.
AGCCTGCTGCCTACCAAAAAAAAGAAAAAAAAAACAGCACTCCAACTGGGAAATTTTTGTTTACTGATATTAATGTTTTGGGCTGTGTTATGTCAAATGAGATGTTTTCAACTAATCGTGTATTCAAATTGAATCAAATCGATATAATGAAAAATTCGAGCTCTACTTGAAATTTACTATTTGAAATTCAACTCGAGCTCGACCGAATTTTAATAATCAAGCTCGATTTTGATTTGAAATAAAAATCAGATTACTCAAATTTACTCAATTAGACTCTTTACTAAATAAAAAAATGAGCTCGATTTCCCATACTCAATTTCAAACTCAATTATTTGTATTCAAATTCAAGTTCGAACTCGAATTGATATATATAAAGGTAAATTATGATGCTTGAACTTGACTCGTTCGATAAGTTGAGTTACTCGAGCTCAACTTGATAATAATTGAATCAAATTTGAATTTTATCCGAATCGAGGTCAAATAATTTATGAGCATTTGTGTATTATTTACACCTCTAATTTCAACTCTAAAAATACTTGAAGCTGGATCACTGTTCAACTTTTGAATACATGATCTTTACTCTTTATGATAAAGCTACTACTTTAATTCAAATATTTCTTTTTCGTTACCACTAAGGTAGATTTAGATTAAAAGGGTAGTTGTAAAAAGAAGAAAATCACATCACACTATTCATAATTTCATATACAATTTTAGAGCACTCCATATTAGATGCTTCTACAGCTAAAAATGTATTCTTACAATGCAAATTTTCTTTCATCCACTTCTACTAGTAGTAGATCATAATATTTTAGGTTAAGGTTGAAGGTTTGGATTAATTTAGTTCAAAAAACAATAACTGCATATGACATTTAAACATAAATTTCTTTAAAATGAGGTGTTTGATGTCTTTGGAATCTTATTTTCTGTTGATACATAGGATTTTCAATCATCTTTGTATGATATATAGTTGTCTTTATACAATCATCCAAATAAAATTCCCTCTCAATGCAATTTTACTTCTTTTCATGTGCCAAGTGTTAGGCTTGGTTTCCACTATGTGGAGGTGGTCTAAAACTAAAACATATTCACCAAGGACTTTTTAATCCTTTCATGCTTAGGTATAAGATTTTAAACCCTTAGATATTGTTTATGTGGTAGAAAAAGAAACAAGAGAAGTGTGGCGACAATAGAGAAAAAAAGAAGAAATGAGGGTTTTATGCAGTTCCCATCAAGTAGTTTGATTGAGGTTAATATGTTGTTCAATTGAGCTAAAGTTTTATTAATGTGTTTATGACTCATTGTTCTTTAATCCAAATAGTAGAGATCGGGTTTCGAGTTTTCTATCTACTAATTTCGTGAGTGTTCGTTAATCTCTAAATTTATTGAAACTTCTTCAGTTTTCTCTTACAAGATTGTTTCTTTACCAGGATTGTTTAATCTTGAGATATTATGGTTGTATATCTTCAGTTTTAGTTAAATAAAACTTTGTATTTTCATTATTTTGATAATGGAGATTGTTTATTGTTGCCCATGGTTTTTACCCCTCGTTTTAAGAGGTTTTCCATGTAAATTGGTTGTGTTCTTATGCTTGTGGTTTGATGATTTATTTGTTAGCTCTATTTGTTTGATTCCTACTAGATTCACACAAGATATGGATAATTTAATTTTTTTTGTTGCGTGACATATTTGGTTTAAATATTGTTTGAGGTTATTTTATCCCATCAAAGTGGTATCAAAGCTCAAATTATTTAATTTATGCCTTATGTTGAATAATAGAAACTAATGCAAGTATAATGATTAATTTGAATAGTTCAAATTACTATGTATGAAAAGGAAATATGAAAGACTCGTTTTATGTGAATGATTATTATTTGTATGTGTTTGCCACTGAAAAGCCTAAAAATAAAACAGATGTGAAACGAAATTTATTTCATCGACAATTATGTAGTTATATTGGATAGTTGGTAGATGATAATGTTTTGAATCAAGTTAGTAAAAAGACATAGGTACACACTTTTTAAAGCAAACTTGAAGAGTTGTATGCTCAAAAAACTAAGAATTATAAATTATTTTTAATTAAGCAATTGATGAGTTTGAAATATCATGATGGAACTCCTATGACAGATCACTTGAATGCATTGAAGGTATTATTAATCAATTGGCTAGCATGAATCTAAAGTTTGAAGATAAGATATAGGGCTTATAATTTCTTGATATATTATTGGACTCATGGGGGACATTTAGAACAATGTCATCTAACTCAGCCCTGAATGGTATTATCACTTTAAATTTGGCTAAAAGTGGTGTTTTGAATGAAGAGATAAAAAGAAAGTCACAAGGTTCCACTTCACAATCTGAGGTCTTAGTCATAGAAAAGAGGGAGATGAGTAAAAGCAAAGGTCTGAAAAATAGAGATAGAAGCAAGAGTAAATCCAATAAATTTACCAATGTTAAGTATCATTATTGTGGTCTAAAGGGATATATAAAAAAGTATTGTCGAAAGTTGAAAAGAGACAACAATAATGATAAGGATAAGGAAAAGAAGAATAGTGATTGTAATGATATTGATAAAGTTATTACTATCACAAATGACTTCTTTATTTTATATGATGATGATGTTGTTAATCCTGCACACCATGAGACTAGTTGAGTAATTGATACAGGTGACACAATTCATGCTACATCTCAAAAAGATTATTTTGCATCTTACATACTTAATGATTTTGGGAGTGTTAGAATGAGTAATGATGGCTCGACTAAAGCCATTGGTATGGGAGATGTACTCTTAGAGATCAACAATGACATTACGTTGGTCTTGAAAAATGTTAAACATATTTTTGATATTTACATGAATTTGATTTCTATAGGGAAACTTGTTAATGAAGGGTTTTGCAACACCTTTTGTGATGGTTAGTGGAAGCTCTCTAAAAGTATTATAGTTATAGCTAAGGGTTTGAAGCACTCTTCATTGTATTTAATGTAGGCAAATGTATCTGATTCTATTATCAATGTAGTAGATAATGATGATACAACTAAATTTTGGCATAAATGACTTAGTCACATAAGCAATAAGGGTTTGAAGGTTTTAGCCAAGAAAAATCTTTTTTTCTGGAGTGAAGAATGTATCCTTGAAAAAATGTGTTTATTGTTTGGTAGGGAAACAAACCAAAGTTGCATTTAAGACATCCCTCCATAAAGAAAACCAAGTATACTTGATTCAGTATATTTTGATGTTTATGGTCCTATGAGAACAAAAACATTTGGTGGTTCTATCTATTTTGTGATTTTTATAGATGATCATTCAAGGAAAATATGGCTTATGCCTTGAAATAAAAAAAGCAAGTGTTAAATGTGTTTAAACAATTTCATGTTTAGTTGAAAAACAAATAGTGTTGAAATTGAAATGCATAAGGACTAATAATGGGGGTCAGTACATTAAACCTTTTGATGAGTATTGTAGACAACATGGTATTAAACATCAAAGGTCACCTCTTAAAACTTCTCAGTTTAATGGGTTAGCCGAGAGGATAAACAGGTGTCATAACAATTTTTCGTCCGAGGGGACTTGATCGCTAGACTTGGTGAAAATTTTTGGAGTCGCCACCAATCTTTTTATAGGGTGCGATTGCCCATCCAAAATACCATCTTTTAGTAAAAAAAATTTAAAATTAATTAAAACTTACTAAAAGAAGTTTAGGTTGCGAAATCAAGACTAGATCAAGGAGTATGATTACGAGTGAGGAAGGTATTAGCACATTTACGTCGCCTGTTCGAAGAACAATACCATTTAAACATGCGTAATTCTATAATTTTGATAACACGATCTTTTTTATTTAAGTTTAATTTCCTAAAATTTATTTCAAAACATTTTTCTCTGTTTCGAAATTAACATTATTATTAGTATTTCGTATTTTATAAATTCTCCAACGCTCTTATAGAGTTTATACAAAATCATTATTTAAAAAATATTTCGAGAAAATTGACCATTCACAAAATTCTCGAAACTTCGTCATACGATATTTTAATTATTTATCTAAAAAAAGATTTTAGGAATATCCCGACTCTTTGGTGAGTTCCCAAAATTTATAACAAATTTTAAGATTATCTCGACTCTTCGGTGAAATTTAAATATTATGGTTATTTTAAAATTTTGTATTATTTATTCTTTAATATTTTTTATAAGAAAAAATTTAGATTATCTTGACTCATCGGTGAAATCTAAATATTAATCTCTTCTTTAAAAAAAATCGAACTCTTTCAATTTTATATATATATATATATTTTTTTTTAAAAAAAAATTCAAGATATAAATTATTATTAATTTCATTCTTTATTATTGTTTTACATTGTTTAAATCAATCTTTATTTTAGTAAAAATAATTTTGGATTATCTCAACTCTATAGTGAAATCCGAAAAATTATTTTTACTTACAATAATTAAAAAAAAAAAAACTCTTTTAGCTTTCTCTAAAAATTGCATTTAAAAAATTCATTTAAACAATTTATTATTTATTATTATTTAGCAAAAATTCTTTTTTAAATAATCCCAACATTTTGGTGAAATTTAAATAATATTTTTGCTTGTAATAGAATTTATTTCCTTTAAATAGTTATTATTATTAAATTTTTTTTATTTATATTTTTTTAAGTTTTTATTTTATTTTAGTTTCATTTTTATCCTATTTATTTATTTTTTTCTAAAGAAATAAAAATTATTACTAGTAATAATATAAAATAATAATAATAATAACAATAATATTATATAAAAAATAGCATAAAAAATAACATAAAATAAATCTAAATCAAAATCAAAATAGAAAATAAAAAGAAAAGGAAAAGTTGCGAAATGGGTCAGGTCAGCGCACGGGTCCTACGCTGATCGGGTTCGATCTAGACGCCCAAAACGACGTCATTTTGGAGGGTCTATAAAAGACCTGTTTTAGTTTTTTTTTATTTTTTCTTTCCCCTCTCTCTCTACCCTAGATCCCCTCTCTCTAAAATCCCGATACCCATCGTCGGCCATCGTGATAACCCAGTTTTCTATTGATCGTCGTCGTGCATCGGTGGCCGAAAACTTTAACAGTGCCAAAAAATTCAAAGATCCTTAGATTTTGGTGGCTGAAAAATTCAACGATCATAAAAAAATTCAAACTTTTCTAGATTTTGGTGTCAAAAAATTCAACGTCGTCGAAAAATTCAAAAATTTCTAGTTTCCGACGACCCAAAAAATTTTTCAAAAATTTCTCTAATAATCCTTTTTTTGCTTTTTAAACACTTTTCCAAGGCCATATTTTTTTAAAAAAAATCTCAAACTTCTTAGATTGAGAATTTCATTCTCGAAATTTTTTTTTTTTTGTGTTTGCTATTTTTTTTATTGTGTGTTCCCCTTTTTTTGTTCTTTCTTCGTCTTCTTGTTATTGTAGAACTTGGCTATTTTTATAGAGTTTTTGGTATTCAAGATCCCAGATCTTTTGGGATCTTTTTTGTGGAAAACTTGTTTCTATATGATGACTTTTGATCACCAGATTTCAGGCTACCAAGTTAGGCAGTGTCAGAAAGAAAATGTCACTCTAGCAGCTTGATTTTAGCTACCAGAGTTGAAACCAAAAGATTTATTTTTTGACTTTTTTTTTTTTTTTTTTTAAATTAATTAATTAATTAATAATATTATTATTAATATTAATAAAAAAATATAATAGTCAAAATTGGTATCTACAGTTGCCCCTCTTTGTTTATTTCTGAGAATCAAGAAGAATGCAAAATAAAAAGACATCAATTTTGTTTTAAGTAAACACATACAAAAAATGAAACATTGAACATAAATTTTTTTTCTTTTTGAAACAAAATTTGAAAGGCTCCTCTTAACAGAGGCTATGAAACTTTAAATTAAAAAAGCTCATCTCACAAGAGACAACAAACTTTAAATCCAAAAGGCTTCTCTTACCGAGGCAACAAACTTTAAGTGATAAAAGCTCATTTAACCAAAGGCAACAAATTTTAAATTCTAAAGGCTTTTCTCACTAGAGGCAACAAATTTTAAATTCAAAAAGCTCCTTTAACCAAAGGCAACAAACTTTAAATTTCAAAAGCTCCTCTCACCAGAGGCAACAAACTTTAAATTCAAAAGCTCTTTTAACCAAATGCAATAAACTTTAAATTCAAAAAGCTCCTTTAACCAAAGGCAACAAACTTTAAATGTTAAAAGCTCCTTTAACTAAAGGCAACAAACTTTAAATGATAAAAGCTCCTTTAACCAAAAGCAACAAACTTTAAATTTCAAAGGCTCTTCTCACCAAAGGCAACAAACTTTAAATTCAAAAATCTGAGAGAACTTATAGATTATGCCATTTGGTCTTACAAATCATGCCTAATTTTGATAGAGTCCTCTGACCAAAGGCTCTTGAAATTAAAAAAGCTCCTCTGACCAGAAGCAATAAACTTTAAATGTTAAAAAGCTCCTCTCACTAGAGGCAACGAACTTTAAATGTTAAAAATTTGAGAGGCAATGGTATTCCAAAAATTTCTCTAAACAGAAGGTTCACATCTTTCCAAAAGATAACTATAAGAATAGTGATATCCATGACTTGAAAAACTATATCAAAAGTACATGGTCTAATTTGGATTGGTAGCTTAATATCGCCTATCACTTCATGATAAGTTTCATCAAAAGCCCTTACTATCATATGACTTATCTTCATGTAAGACATGTCAACTGATAATCTAGATAGTGTAGTCATAAGCATAACATTAAAAAAAATCCATTATTAATGAGCACATTTGCTAGTGTATGATCCTTGTATCTTATAGAGATATGTAAGGCCTTAGCATCACCTCTACCATCAAGTGAACTTTCATCATCACTAAATGATATATAATTTCCTACTGTGATATTTTTTACTATGCGATTAAGTTTCTTCACAATATATTGTGAGCTAAATAAGCTTTGTTGAGTACTTTGAGCAAAGCATTTCTATGAGGCTCAAAATTTAACAATAATGAGAGCATAAAAATTCAAGCTAGTAAGCGATTTAATTGCTTCACCACACTATATTCACTGTGCTTAATAAGATTTAAAAACTCACAAGCCTTTTTTTCTATAATCAAATTTTTACATTCTCGATCTAAGATTAAGGTTGGGTGAGTCTCTTGATCGTTAAGCGATTTATCCTTTTTTTTTAAGCTCATTTCTCCTTCTTTTGCTTTTTCTTTTCGTGCTCTCTCAAGTACTTCTGAGGTATAGCACCGCCCACTTCGAGTTATGCCTGCTACGTCAGTTATATTTGCTGTGCTTGCATCACATGAGCCATATTGAAGAAAACCATTATCCAAACCTTGTGATATGATATTACAATCATATTTCCAAGGGAATGTTTTATCTGACTTATATGAAAATGGGCTAGGGACCTCAATTGTCACCTTTGGCATAGTTGTACAAATTGGTTCACCAATTTTAGCACTCAATTTTTCATCATAAAAGATCGTGATAGGCTCAAAATTCATATGAATTGGCTTATTAATCTTAACACTTGGTTTGTCTTCATAGAAGATGGTAACAGGCTCAAAATTCATTCGATAAGGCCTACTTTTGGATGAGTCTCCCGTTACAACATTCACTAAACTTTTTTTACATTCTTCATAAAATTCAACTAAGAAATAATCCATCATTCTCTGTAACTCTTGTTGAAATGCTTTATAATCTTGAAGCGAATGACCAACCATCCCTATATGGAATTCACAAGTATAATCTGAATTATATGAAAAATTTCCATTATCTGAGTTTTCAGGTATTGGATGAATCATATTTGCTTTCACAAAGGCAGTAAATATTTCATTCATAGGGGTTCTGATCTCGCTTATTTCTCTTTTAATATTCTGAGTTGTCTCACTATTTAAAGCATTTATTGATCATCTACCATGATTAGGTAACGGATTGGCTTCCACACTTAGTTCAGCCTTAGTTGTGAAATTTAAAATTCTGTTATTAATCAAGCTTTGCACCCTACATTTGAAAGCCATACAATTTTTTCAGGATTGGCCTTGAATTCCATAATGATAGTCGTAAGAAGTTTCAAGATCATACCACTTTGGATATGGAGGTTTCAAAAGCTCTATGGGCTGTCGAGGCATCAAGTGTCTTTGGAAAAATTGAAAGAATAACTCTGTGTATGTCATAGGAATTGGATCAAATCGTTGTTGCTCTCGATTATTTTGAAGTTCCCTTCGATTATAGTCTGTGGTATTTATCTGAGGGAAAGGTCGTGGTGAAAGTGCTCGGGGGCGAATATTGGCTTGAAAAGTAGGTGTCTGGGTTTGCATTGGTTAGTGATGGTATGGGTTTTAAGAAATGTTAGAAATGGTTGGGTAAAAAGGTTGGTATACAGGATATGAATGGTATGGAATAAAAGGTCTTGGTTTTGGTTTTTCAGTGGTGACAGCTTGCACTTTTACTTTTTTTTTTCTTGGATGATCCTTCCTTCTTTGATCCAAAAACATTACCTCCATCAATCTTTTCATTTTTAATGGCATTTTCTATTATCTCTCTTATAATCACCATATCAGTAAAATTTTTTGTGGCATGACCAATAAGCCTATCATAGTATGGTGCTCGAAGAGTATTGATAAACAGAATAGTTATTTCTTTCTCGGTGAAAGGAGGTTGAACCTGAACGGCAACATCTCGCCATCTTTGGACATATTCTTTAAAATTTTCATTAGCTTTCTTTTTCATGTTTTACAAAGATAGACTATCTGGAGCCATGTTTGTGACATGCTTATATTGAGTAATAAATTTTTTGACCAAATATTTTCATGACTGAATATGACTCCTGTCTAATTGAATATACCATTTGGCAGCTGATCTAGTAAGACTATCCTGAAAATAATGGATAAATAACTTGTCATTATTTGTATGCCCGGTCATTTTTCGACAGAACATAGTGATATGTGCTTAAGGGCATGTGGTTCCGTTATATTTTTCAAATTTTGGTTCTTTAAACTTTAGTGGGATTATCAAATCTGAAACCAGACTGAGTTCACTGGCATTAATTTTACAAAAAATATTTACATCTTCAATAACTCGTAACTTTTATTCTAAGATATCTAATTTCTACTGTGCATTTGTATTCTCAGATTGCTCTGACATGCCTTTTTTTAGATTTTTTTGTTCTCTTGGGTCATCTAAATCTGAGACCATAATGGGCTCAACATGATTTACCCTAATATTTAAACCAACATGTCCTTGACTACGTGGTTGAACTGTGAAATGAGGTAAATTAAACTGAGCATGTGGCTACCTTTTAGGTTATGTCATTTGTGGATGCGTTTGGTGAAAGGCTTGAGCATAGGGTGGAGTAAACCCTGGTAGATACAATGAATCTTCCCTATCACTGATATTTTCTTGGGCTTGAGGCTCTTTCTCAATAGTTACTTCTTCAGCTACCCCTTTTCCTTTGATCATTTTCCTCATCATGTCCATCATTGTAACCATTTCTTTTCGAGTTTCTTTTTAAGTCCTAATCATTTATTCTATCAACTCTTGTTGAGTCATAATCATTTGCTCCTGCATATCAAATTGAGCTTTTTCTATCATTTCTATTCTAGATGCTTGCTCGCTTTTTATGATTCTGACTTATAAGTGAATATTGTAACGATGATGAGTGATTTGATCTATGTTTTTTTTGATGACCTAACTATCTTTGCACCTGATTAAGTTAAAGGAAACTCTTTAAAATTTGTTATTTTGAGGTCTCTTTTTTTTAGTCACGATGCATTCTTTTTAAAATAAAACGCACATATGATGCATGTATGCATGAATGCAAAGGATGTGCTTATTATATATCCAATATTTACAAAAAATTTTAAGTCTAAACTTGCATCACCATATCATTACTTCACATTATCCTTACTAAATACTTCTTTCATTATAATATTAAAATTTTTAAAAGAAGCGCCATACATGCTTGTATTGCTTATAAGCATTCTTTAAAAAATTGGTCAAGTGTTGGCTATACTGTCTTGGGTAAACCTTTTCTTTCACTTGTTTAGCCTCTTAAGCCATGTCTTTTACTTTGAAGGTGACTTCTCTTATCTGTTCTACTAGGTAGGGAGCTTGAAATTTTTTTAACTGATATTTTTCCTTCTAATATTGTGCTCTATGTTTAAATTGATCTCGTTTTTCTCTCAAAACTTGAATGGCTTCACGTTGATAATGCATTTGCTATTTAAAGTCATCTACGAGACCTTGAAGTACCTTATTTTCTTTCATAAATTGATTAAGCTCTTCTTCCTTAGATAATAAATTGGATCGAAGTTGTTTTGTATTTTTTAAGGATTTTTTAAGCTCTGTAGTCATTGTGGTGATGGACTTATGCCAACTTTCAGAGATCTTTTCTTATTCTTTTTCAAGGCTTTGAGATTTTACTTCACTCTTATCAGTCTTATCTTTTCACTCTTAATCTTATGCTAAATCTTCTTCTTTTCAAGCTCTCATATTTTTTTTTTCAAATTTACATTTCATAATCTTCATATCTTCAGGAATCTTTTCACAATGGGTATCTTTTTGGTGGCATGGTCTATTGTTTTTAGGACCAACTTTGCTTGTAACCCGTTGACTTCTCTATATAAGATATTCAGGTCTGGCTTTGTTTGTATATTCCCCACGATCTACTCTCCGAGTTTGCTTCCACTCTCTGATAATCTCTTTTATCTTTCTCAAAAATCTTGATTCTTCAAAAGAGAATTCCAATTCTTGAAGCCCATGAGTCATTGGGACAAATTGTTCTAACCCTAATTATCGACAAACCAATGTCGGAGCACAGCTTATACCTTTTCATCGTCCTAAGAGTGGAACCCATGGCTTGTCACCACACTTGTATAACATGGCTTCTCGTGGCATCCATGGAGCTCTCCATATAACCTGAGCACTAGTGAGATCTTGCAAAATCAATACCCACTTTTCTTTAACCTTTGATTCTAGCCACTTAACATTGCAGCATTCTTCAATTGGCCTACTTTTATTACTATAAGTAGGATAAAATTTACCCATAGGATGTTGAAAGATGACTTTTTACCCAAATATAGAGTAACTATACACACCCTATGAAGCGTCTTCTTCTTCTTCGATAATGATTCAATGATCTAAAGGTCTCTGCCAGTATAGAAGGAACATGATTAATTTTATTGTCCACCTGCTCGAGAAAGTCAATCACTAATACTTCAATGTGCCTTAGGACCTTCAAAAAGATGATCAAGCCATAAATTGCCAAAGCTATCATTCTCATGCCTCGTTCATCCTCTAAGTATTTGATGATGTAATCATGTAAGATTTTCCACATGATGCAATCATTTTTACCTTTTGTTTGGATATACGAGTTCACATTCTGAGTAGGGACCTCCATCATACAAGTGAGTTTCTTTCGAGATCCAAGTTTTTGACCTCGCCAATAGATTTTGTCTGGATTGGGAAGATGTAACCATAATAATATAGTATACTCTTTGATCATCTGGGTCATATATATTTCTTTGAATATGAAACATCTGTATACAGGATCCCAAAACTAAACTAAAGCTCTTATCAACTGATTTTTCGTAGGTACCTCAAATAGTGAAGCAATATGATCGTATTTTTTCTCGAAAGTCATCTTCCTAGAAGTTGTTACACAACCCCAGATCTCGACCAACTCAAATATGGCATTTTGCTGAAGTCCCAACTTGATTTCTTCAGGCAAATTTTCTTGTTCAAATTCTTTCAAACAATTTTCTATTCTACTTTGGGCTTCTAATGATAAAGCTATCACCACATTGGTCTCTTCACATACAGTGAGCTTCAAAGCTGAGAACATCATGATAGTGTTTTCGAAGTAAGACTAAAAATCTTCTTACTGATATTGGCATATGGATAAGCACAGCCCATATGCAAGTGTTTATGATGATGCATGATCATGAAACAAAAGAGAGTAAAACAAAATAGGTTTAGTAATCACATTAAAATAAATATTTCCTCATGTGTCCTAATTTACAGTATAATAAAAAATGGTATGGCCCTATCAAAGATTGGTTTCTTAAGGTTCACTATATGCATGGTTTGGTAATTAATATAGGCTAAAAAGGTTCTCAAGTTGATCCTCACTGTCATCCACTTTGGACTAGTAAGGCCTCCGATCCTCATCCATAACAGGTTACCGATGGAAAGGGTTCAACTTGAGTGAAAGTATTTCGCTAGCCCATACGGAGGCATTATAACCTCATGAAAGCATAGGTACTCTACTCCCTCCTAAAAAGGGATAGATTTGAGAGCCCGGGTATAAAGCTCATGCATGAATGCAAATGTGCACGTGTGTGAGGGAATGTAACAAATAAAATTAACAATATAATTAGCAATAATATAAAATAATAACATATCAAAACCAAATGAAACAAAAAAATACAAATTTAATATTTGGAGATAAGAAATTAAAATTAAATATCGAAAAGACCATAAAATCAAAATTTGGATGATGCATATTTAATTTTTGGCTTGACTCTCACGTGTCCTTAGTGGAGTCGTCAAGCTGTCATAACGATTTTTCGTCCGGGGGGACTCGATCGCTAGACTTGGTGAAAATTTTTTAAGTCGCCACCAATCTTTTTATAAGGTGTGATTGGCCACCCAAAATATCATCTTTTAGTAAAAAAAAATTTTAAAATTAATTAAAACTTACTAAAAGAAGTTTAGGTCTGCAAAATCAAGACTAGGTCTGGGAGTACGGTTACGAGTGGAGAAGGTATTAGCACCCTCACGTCACACGTTTGAAGAACGATACCATTTAAACATGCATAATCTTATAATTTTGATAACATGATCTTTTTTATTTAAGTTTAATTTCCTAAAATTTATTTTAAAATATTTTTCTCTGTTTCAAAATTAACATTATTATTATTATTTCGTATTCTATAAATTTTTCAACGTTTTGGTGGAATTTATAAAAAATCATTATTTAAAATATATTTCGAGAAAATTGACCATTCACAAAATTCTCGAAACTTCATCATAAGATATTTTAATTATTTATTTAAAAAAAATTTTAGGAACATCCCGACTCTTTGGTGAGTTTTCAAAATTTATAACAAATTTTAAGATTATCCCGACTCTTCGGTGGAATCTAAATATTATGGTTATTTTAAAATTTTGTATTATTTATTCTTTAATATTTTTTATAAGAAGAAATTTAGATTATCTCGATTTATCGGTGAAATCTAAATATTAATCTCTTGTTTAAAGAAAATCGAACTCTTTCAATTTTCTATATATACATATTTAAAAAAATTCAAGATATCAATTATTATTAATTTCATTCTTTATTATTTTTTATTATTGTTTTACATTGTTTAAATCAATATTTATTTTAGTAAAAATAATTTTGGATTATTCTAACTCTATGGTGAAATCCAAAAAATTCTTTTTACTTGCAATAATTAAAGAAAATTAAACTCTTTTAGCTTTCTCTAAAAATTGCATTTAAAATATTCATTTAAACAATTTATTTTTTTATTTTAATTATTATTTTTTATTTTTTAGCAAAAATCATTTTTTAAATAATCCCAACATTTTGGTGAAATTTAAATAATATTTTTGCTTGTAATAGAATTTATTTCCTTTAAATAGTTATTATTATTAAATTTTTTTATTTATATTTTTTAGGTCTTTATTTTATTTCAGTTTCATTTTTATCCTATTTATTTATTTGTTTCTAAAGAAATAAAAATTATTACTAGTGATAATAATAAAATAATAATAATAATAATAATAATAATAATAATAATATATAAAAATAGCACAAAAATAACATAAAATAAATCAAAATCAAAATTAAAACAGAAAATAAAAAGAAAAAGAAAAAGAAAAGGAAAAACTTGCAAAACAGGTCGGGTCAGCGCACAGGTCTTGCACGGGTCGGGTTCGATCCAGACGCCCAAAAAGACATTATTTTGGAGGGCCTATAAAAGGCCTATTTCAATTTTTTTTTTAATTTTTTCTTTCCCCCTCTCTTTCTACCCTAGAGCCCCTTTCTCTAAAATCTTGACACCCTCGTTGGCTGTTGTGATAACCGAGTTTTCAATCAGTTGCCGCCATGCACCGGTGGCTGAAAACTTCAACGGTGCCAGAAAATTCAAAGATCCCCAGATTTCGATGGCTAAAAAATTCAATGATCATCGAAAAATTTAAACTTTTCCAGATTTTGAAGTTGAAAAATTCAACGATTGCTAAAAAATTCAAAAATTCCTCCAATAATCTTTTTTGCTTTCTAAACACTTTTTCAAGTCCAGATTTAGAAAAAAAAAATCTCAAACTTCCTAGATCGAGAATTTCATTCTCAAGAAAAAAAAATTTTTTTTGTTGTTTTTTTTTATTGTGTGTTCCCTTTTTTTGTTCGCTCTTTGTCCTCTTGTTTTTTGCAGAACTTAGCTCTATTTATAGAGCTTTTTGAGATTCAAGTTCCCAGATCTTCTGGGATATTTTTTGTGAAAAATTTGTGTCTATCTGATGACTTTTGATTATCGAATTTCAGGCTACCAAGTTAGGCAGTGTCAGAAAAAAAATGTCACTCTGACAGCTTGATTTCAGCTGCCAGAGTTGAAACCAAAAGATTTGTTTTTTTACTTTTTTTAAAATTAATTATTAATATTAATAAAAAAATAAAATAGTCAAAATTGGTGTCTACAGCAGTATACTAATAGAAATAGTGAAATATTTGCTTTTACAAGCATAATTATTAAAATCCTTTTAGGGTGAAACTTTGAGTGTAGTTGTATATGTTTTGAATCTCTCACCTTATGTTCCTCTAGATTTGATATTCCAAATAGAGTTTGGTCAGATAAGGATGCATTCAACGATCACTTATGCACTTTTGGATGCAAGACTTTTGTGCATACCTAAAGATGAAAGATCTAATCTTGATGTCAAAACTAGACAATGTGTGTTCCTTAGTTATGGCCAAGATGAGTTTGGCTACAAGTTTTATGATCTAGTGTAAAAGAAATTTGTGAGAAGCGAGGATGTTGTTTTTGTTGAAGACTAGACCATACAAGATATTCAAAAGACTAATACATCAGTTCCATGATGTAGTAATGGTTTGATTGACTTGGATCTAGTTCCTCTAACACAAGTGTCTATAGAGGTTGAAGATATGTGGGATAACCAACATAATACAAGTGATGTTGATATTAGTTTTACACAGGTTGAAGTGGGTGATGATGCCCATAAGCAATCACCGGTATCAAAGATTCAACTAGAGGTTTTACCCAAAGTTTCACTCAGGAGGTTTATTAAAGATCGATAGCCTTACACACTGTATTCTATTGATGAAAATGTGCTACTAACTGAAGGGAGAAAACTCGAATGTTATGTAGAGGCCATGTAAGATGAATACAAGAAAGAGTGGGTTGATGCCATAAAAGATGAAATAAAGTTTTTACATGAGAATAATACTTTTAAGCTAATAAGATTATCAAAGAGAGAAGTTTAAAGTTTGTCATTCAATCGTCGAAAATGACGATTCCCTTCATATAGTTGAAAAATGAGAGATTTGTTGGGCTTAGTTTCCTCTATGTAAAGGTAGCCTAAAACTAAAGCACATTCACCAAGGACTTTTTAGTCTTTTCATGCTTGGTTATACGGTTTTAAACCCTTATATATTATTTATATTGCCCAAAAAGAAATAATAGAAACACGACGATAATAGAGAAAAAAGAGAGAAAATGGGATTTTGTACAGTTTTGGTTAAGTGGTTTGATCGAGATCAATCCATTATTCGATTTAACTAAAATTTTATCAGTGTGTTTATGACTCATTATTCTTCAGTTTAAACTATGGAGATTGGGTTTCAAGTTTTCTATCTACTGATTTCTTAAGTGTTTGTTAACTATAAATTTATTGAGACTTCTTAAATTTTCTCTTCAAAAACTATTTCTTTATCAAGATTGTTTAATCTTGAGATATTGAGATTATATAACTTTAGTTTTAACTAAAGAAAACTTTGTATTCTCATTATTTTGATAGTGAAAATTATTTATTACTATAAGTGATTTTTATTCTTCTTTTTAGAGAAATTTTTACATAAATTACTTGTGTCTTTGTGCTTGTAATTTGGTGATTTATTTATTAACTTAATTTGGTTTATTCTTACTAAATTTGCTCAAGAGAAGGATAATTTAATTTTTTTTATTTTATAACATATTCGATTTGAATATTATTTAAAGTTATTTTATCGCATCACCAAGAACATCCACTATCAATATTTTATTAATGTAAATGCCAGCAGAAGGGCAAAAAAAAATTTACTTTTGTCCGGGGCAATCTGCAGTGCTAGAAACTCATCTACATCAAATATAGCAAGGCAGATATAGAAATTTGTTCTAAAGCTTTCTCTGGACTCACGCAGGTCCCTACCTGATATAATTAAACAGCAATGAAGATACATACTTCTCCTCCTCTCAAGTCTCATCAAATATTCTGTCTAAACGTAAAATTTATTCTCTTCTTGATTGCTTAACTGGCATTGACATTACCGTACCCCATAACCATTCCGTACCCGTTGTATCGAGGAAAGTAACAATGAACAAATGAAATCTTCTGCATTAAAAAGGATTTGTGCCTCGGCCAACTGGAAGTAGGACCAATTATATTTTTGCTGAAAGGAGAAGTAAGAGTAGACCAAAGTCACTTTCTTTGAATATTGAAGTGAGGTGGGGATGGGCGAAAGTGCCAAGAAGGTTTCCAAAGGTTGAAGTATGTTGGATGATATAAAGGCAAGATCCATGTGGGTTAAGGCCATGGAAAGTATCAAAATTCGATCCTCACCCACTATTTTTTTTTATAAGAAGATGGAGAAACTTCCTGGAAAAAAATGGTTTAAATGAATTTATCATTATCAAATCTACAACAACCACCATATCCAGAGTGATGGCTAACGTAATACTTGTACTAGATCAGTTATTTTTTTGGGGTGTGTAATTAATAAACAATCCATAGGGGGGGTGGTAGGGAGTTGTTGAACTTGAAAGCTGGAGAAACAAACTTTTATTTGTATCATAAATATAGGCAAATTGTAGAGGAAAAATGGAAAATGTACTAGAGTTGATACAGCTGGATCCCATTGATAGACCAAGTTCTTGAATGCTCCCATTTTTGCAGAGCGATTCATTGGTTATTTAATTATTTTAACGAGTAAATTGGTCATTTTATGGAAAATAGAAAAAACAAGCTAGGAAAAGGACCCGGAAAATACTACAATTGGTAACAGGATGAGGCTTGACGACAGCACAGTATTCATTGATCAAACGAATGTATCTTTCCTTCTAACAATTTTTAGTTTAAGCTTTCACAATCAAGTGCATTACATCCAGGATCATTGACCAAAAAATTATTTGTTTTACTTATTATCCTAATCGTTTTTCTCAACTTGAGTTTTGCTAAGAATGCCACATTTTTGTTTCTGTTTTCTTTTTTTAATCTTCTAAAATTTCCCGTGTTGATCAACCCTCTTACTGAAAGCACAATCTAGCTTGTAAGAGATCAGTATGTTGATGATTATCCCTTCAGCTGCCTCATTATAAGATGAAATATAGTTTTAGCTGGAACTTACTGATACAGTAGCTATAATTAGTTAATATTTGTAGTTTTACAGCTTCAAATATAATGATTAGTTCATGTTACAGCTTGAAATTCCTGCATATAGAACGAGACAAGACAGTTTTCTTTTTTCACCTTCTTTGTTCTGAAAAATGTTGTCAACCTTACTTTTTTTTTTATTTGAAATTATCATAATAATTGAAACTAAAATTACAGCGTTTTATCAACAGTACACGCTGCTGCTGTTGTTGGCTATTCATAATTATTAGATGTGGAAAATAGTCATGAAATTATACAATTAATCATTTCTACAAGTTGGTGACAGAAGACAAGTCACCTAGTAAATTGCTTTTTGGAATTTGCAATTATTGTGTTTCAGATTCGATCTACACTCACTTAGGGGTGGCCAAAACTAAGCTGCCTCGAGCCTCACAGAATTTTAGGTTGAACTGATCTAAATCCAAAGTGACTAGAACTAGAAATGAGCCTTTGACGCTTGCACTCTAGTTCTATTTGCATTATGTTTACACAAAGGTTATAGCCCTTTACTACATCTTTTCATCTTTGCAGTCAAAACTGATTGCTGTGAAATGCAATTTTCTTGAATTATGATTCGTAGATTATTCTTCAACATGGCCTACTTGTGTTAGAATTGTTCCTAATGCTCTGTGATTTTTTTTTCCAACAAGCTTCCGGAGTGGGGCTTGTAGTTGTTAACATCAACAATTCAACCTGAAAAGGATTGGTGGTTGTAGTTTTATTCAGATGTCTAACCAAAGTCAGTAACCTACGTTTGCAAATGCCTTTCAAGTTCAAGACTTCATTATCATGAGTGCAGACTTTTTAATACACCAATATCTCCAGAAAGTCATGAGTGATCTAAGCATGGAGAGGTATAGTTCTGTTGTTTAGCTATTCTTCATCATCCAGACGGACAGAGACAGAATAAAAGGACAAAAAATTAGGCATGTAAAATGTTATCTACCAAGGTTAAATATGATTCTCCAAGAGTTGACGCCTTGCTTGTCTTTTTCCTTGAATTCCCTGACTATATTTCATTCCATTGCATAATACAGTGCTCTGAAAGTGTTCTTATTGTTATTCAATCAGCAGCTCATAATTTGTTGAATGTTTCCTCACTTAATTGAGTACAACTAGATCTCATTCAGTGTCCTTCCCAAAAATGGCTATGAAGAAAATAAAATCTTTAGCAAATTACACGATGGGAAAAGCACTTGACTTGTCTCAATCTGAATTGATGCAGAAGTGGATAACAAACCTGAAGCGTTTCAACCCTGAAATGATTCTGATTTTAGATACTGCGAAACCAACACTAGAAGTGAGAACCAATGTTATCCAAACTCAAAATGACTCAACTTGAAATTCAACCTAATTCACTGGTTAACCACATAGATTGTGACTGTAATGTAATCCATATAGACGAGATGAAATTGAAATGACAAACTATTAAAATCAGTTTCTTCATCCTTTTCCAAGCTAATGCAAGAGAAGATGATCCAGAATAGGGGAATTGTATCATATAGGAATTTATGTCATTATTTTCTGCTTCAAGTCATGGGCTCAATTGTAATTTAAATCTATCTTTAAGATACTTGATCATTCTTGTTTACTATCAAATACTAGTATTGGATAGTAATCTAAACTATCACTTTTCTTTTTCAATTTCCAGTAGCTTTCAATTATGGAGTTATGAAAAATGAAGATAAGAGTATTTTAGGATTTCTCCCTCTCTCCCTTCCCTTCTGTCTCTGGCTATTTCTCCCCTCTGATTGCCGTGTTTCTTCCACTTTTTCCGTCTGACTTTTCTCTTTTCTCTCTTTCCATACATGGTCCCAATGCTATTTGTCCCATGTCCTACAATGCAAGCATGTCAGAATCATTAGAGCTTTCTCCTACTTTTGCAATTAGCTTTCCAAATCTCCACTTTTAAATCCTTCCTACCAAACATAATCTTGAAGACCAACAGTATATTGTGCATAAAGTGAAAGCTACTGTATCCTATATACAAATATGCTACATTTTCCTCAAAATACAGGTTTATCCAAAATACATGTTAGAACATTTTATTTGTTGTAAGCACCTAAAAAGCACGTATGCATGCACATCAAAATTTGAATTCAGGATATGAGTTTATATGCAGAAGACCTCGTAAAGAATCAATATCAAATACATTTTATAACTCAAAATAGAACATAAATTGACTCCAAACAATCTCAAATAGTATGCATATGAACTCCAAACAACCAATCTAAGCCTCACCTACTAAAAATGGTGATGGAGGAAAACAACAAAACTCCTGAACCTAAAGCATTCCAACAACAAACACAATAACTGAAAAATAGCTGTCCATGTGTTATTAGATTCTAAGAAGAGATTCATGCTGTATTAAGTTTTGATCATTCAACAACGTCATCTACATCTTGTTTCAAGACTAATGGAGTATAAACTAGGTATTTGGAATATCAAGTCTAGATTGGTAGTGGTCATGTGGATTTTTTACTTTTTGCTTTATATTGGTAAGATTATAGGGAGCCAGTACATATTATGGAAATGAAGCCATGATTTTATGCAAAGTACACAGCAACAAGCAAAAATGAGATATTATTACCTTCAAAAATAATGTACGATGTTAAAAATATTGCAAAATAGCAGCAAGTTGAAGATGATTGATCTTACCATGAGACACTGCAACCATGTTGAATTCAGCCAATGGTAACTTTCTACCACTAATCGACCAGCTGAAAGCATTGAATAAGATTATCCCTTAAAGGAACTCAGAGAACTTATTACAGATTCGTATACTTCAATTCTGCTTAAGTACACAGTAACTTTCAGGAACTGCAACACAGAACCAAGATGAGAAAAGAAATGACAATAGTAAGAAATATGATTATATGTTGGCAATTTGTCAAACCTCATTATGATCATGCAACAGGATGGAAGCATTTGTCATTGGGGAAAACCCAAGAGCAGGAATTCATCATTGTCTCATGAATTGTGCATCAGTTGTTGAAGCTAAAATTTCGGGCCTTGAAAGTTTTCCTCCAGCTGCCTCAATAACTTCCTTGAAAACAGGCCACCATGGATTGGAATCGTTTGTCCACATAATCTCTTATTGGCCCTTTCTCAATTAGCTGCCAAATCAGAAAGCAATTAGCACCACAGAAAAAAGGGTATCTAACATCTTCAAATTAATTAGATTCAGTATAAACTTGATAATTTTAATAGCAATGGCATCACTCATCATCTCTGTATCCAAAACAGATATTTCAGCCAACAGCACATAAAATTGTGTACCTAAGCCATCCTCCAGTTATGCCTGCCGTTCCCAATGACAGGTAACCCCCAGAATGGCTGCCACTAACCGAATAGGAAATGCCTATTCCTCATGATAAAACAAGGTCCAGCCTACTTAGTACTTAGCTTTGAGTGATAGTTTCTCCCAGCTAGACTAGTAAGTCAAAAATTGTCAATTGAGATTGATGAAAGCACTAGCTTCATGAAGTTTTAACACTTGACAATTCCAAGTTAGACTGGGCTAAAATGGAAGTTTCTTGTATAGAAAGGCAGCATGGCAACATCAATAAAAATGAAGAATGAAGCACACTTCAAACCACTTATCATACACCAAATTGGGTTACCTGCAAATTTTATTGATGTTTCCTCACCTCAACATTTTAATTGTCAACTAAAATGAAATGAGATTGTTGGTTATTACCAATCATGAATATTTGATGAGAATAAGAATGACAGCAGATAGAAGATCTTACTTGTTAAAACTTTTTTTATATTTTGGGCATTAACACTTAATGTTCTTCTAAAAAAATTTTACAGGTGAATGGTTAACACCTCAATTAACTCTTTACAAAGACCCAAGTAATCTGCTGATAAGCATAAGTAGAAAACACCCTTATTGATCCGTTGAATTCAAGAAGCATATACTATGGCACTGAAAACTGAACAGAACAGGTCCCCATTGGGCCTATCATCTCTGCAACATGAGGATTCTCTTAAGATAGATAAAAGATGTATAATTTAGATGTTACAGAGACAACAAAACTGTATGTTGACTTTGCAGATACAACTGCAGTTAAACCAGTTATTGCCAGCACTATGAAACAACTCTTAAGTTGCATATTGACTAGGTAAGAAAGCCAAAGCACAAAAACACAGCAGGGCCTTGGAATTTAGAAAAGCAAAATCACAATACATCCTTAAACTGACAAACAATAGTCAAAAACCATTATCAGCATAAATTGAAAGCAGAAACAAAAGTCAAAATGCAACGAGAGTTTAAGTTTGCACCATAAGATGCTATTGATTCACATCAGCATGATTGTTCCTGCTCCTCAAGAGTGTCATAATTTTCACTCATTAGGAGTAAACATTCCCAAGCCTTTTTTTTTTTAATTGCAATTTCACTGATCTCTTTTTTTTTTTTTTTCTAATTTTCTTGGATCAAGCGTTTGGCTCTCCTACATCCAGATAGGAGAGTCCTAGCGATGCATGTCTTCATAAGAATTCTACAGAACATGTTTGAAGACTAACCATTCCCGAGATGATTTACTGAGTAGAAAAAATACTGAATGGATACATTTGCAGAGAGGGTCAATATTGCAAATGTCTCTTGAACTATAGTAAAATATTCAATGTGATACCTGAACTTTAAAAATCTCTAATATAGTACTTAAATTATGAATTTGTTAACTAATGTGATACTTGGAGGGTATTTTGTGCATCATGTATCATCATTTGGAGCTAGTCACGTTAGAGGCGAATACCATTAATTAACAAATTAATAATTCAAGTATCACATTAGAAATTTTTTAAATTAAAGTATCACATTGAACCTTTCATTATAAATTAGGAGTCATTTGTAACATTAACCTTGCAGATATATAAATGAAGGCCCAAGCATAAGGCATTGTGCATGTTACTAGTTGACTACAGAAATGGCATTTTTTTAGCAATAAAGAATAAAATTGAGCACATGGTACTGAATATAAGAATACATGCTTTAACACTGTTAATATTGTTCAATTTACACGCCAATTCAAAATAAGCTAGGATTCAGTACCACATTTCTACTGCTGTTAACGAAGATGAAGCCATTGCTATCACTTTTCAAAATCTCCTGTCCTTCTAAATTTCCAAAACCACAGCCTCCTCTAGAAGGTTCATTCTAACAACCAGGCCACAAATATGCACAAGCTTTCATTAACATGTAGGAATGATTAACAAACAGATTGATTACTCTGCATTTCGTCAAAGCCTGGGTTCTATGAATTCTTCTATTATATAGTAAAGAGTCAGTTGCCAGACTCAACAGAATACTTCACTTAACCAGACTTAGTGAAAAAATATAAAACCACGATCATTCTATAAATCTTGTAATGGATCCTTCAATTATTAGCAAATTACAATAATAAGATCAAGTCGCACCATAACGTCATTTGGGCATATGATGGGAGCAAAATAACCACCAATTGCGAAAGAAATCATATAATAGTCTAGAAACAAATAAATGTCAAGAGATGCACAAAAAACTTATTCCAATTGAATTACTCGATTGGAAACAACACTATATCTGCAAACCATTAATAAATCAAACCGCCAATAAGTACTGACAATAACCCTTTACCTCATATGTCATATTCCTTCTAGCTGGTGCCCATTCTTCAGCAGTTCTTTTCTTAATAAGAACCTGATCAACCGTAGGTGGCAACCTAATATCAAATCCTGCCTCTGCCTCTGAAGGTTGCGTATTCATCACAAATCCCTACACACAAACAAACCTCCTGATCATCAACACCATTGAAAATTCCACATTAGCATTAATTACTGTATAAAACACAAAAACCTCACACTTGGGGAGGGCATCCCAGCCTTTAGATAAACAGGATTAACAGAAACAACTTCAGAGTTCATAGCTTCCCCTGCTTTAACAACATCAATCTGGCTCTCCTTAAACTTGGTAATAACTTCCACACTCTTCATCAGATTTTCCATTGTCCCATTATCATACATTCTGGAACCATGCCCTGGAGCTCCAATAGCCTTCATCATAAGTCCCCAAAGTGACCTATCAGCACAAAACACTCCGAACTCATCATTGCTAGAAGCCTGCCCTTCGTCCAAAACGAACCCAACTTTCAAATCCAAAAACCCTATCGACTTATATATAGAAGTTGGGCATTTCTTATCAGCTTAAACTTCTGATATTTGAGCATTTCATTTATTGATTGAGACATTATTCCTCTTTTAAAAGTGATTGATTCCTTTAATTTATAGAAGGGTGTTATACCAAAGCCCATTACAATTTTTTTTTTCTAAGTTATAATTAAAACAATTAGGTATTGCATTTATTTATAATTAATTATTGCATTGAATAATCAATTAATAAATTAAATTTTAATTAAATAATCAAACCTACAATAAAACTTAAATATAAAATCTTAAAATTTTAGAGTCATTTCTTTGCCACTAAACCAAAACCCTTTACAATTGTTTTCTATATTTAATTTTGGGTGACTTTTGTATTAGTCATAGCACATT
This sequence comes from Durio zibethinus, assembly GCF_002303985.1. Next base: position 28,834,432 of record NW_019167937.1, on the reverse strand, counting down.
AAATCCGGGCATTAGTTCATATTTCATCATGATCCAACCTTTTTTCTTTTTATTGGCCAAAAAAATTTTTCTTTTTTATAATAGAAAATTTAAGGAAAATTAAGGAAAATATTTAATAATAATAATAATAATACTTTGTTTATTTATTTATAATCATAGTAGATTCTTAAAGCATCTCAATATGAGATTGAAACATTACAAATTATTCTAGTTAAAACTTGAAATCTTCGTCAAGCTTAATATAAAGCACACATATCACAAGATCACATCAGACGTTGAAATTCTAAAGGTGACTTTCACCATGTAGCATTTAGCTCTCACAGGATTTTTATAGGTGGCTTCCATGACATAACATTTAGCTTATTCCCGTCAAATCCAACACAAAGCACATACAAATCACACCAGACGTTGAAATTTTAAAGGTAACTCCCATCATGTAGCAATTAGTTTTTGTTCAATTAGTAATTACTCTGATATCATTTGTGGAGATTCACACCTAATCTACGATGTATTATCCGTTTTGACCCAAATATCTTATGATTTTATCTCATAAAAAGCACCTTATAAATTTGGGTTTAAGTCTCTACATATATATCATAACAAATCCTCAAAATATCTCAATTTAGGATTGGAGCGTTACACAAAAAAAAAAAGGCCTTAAAATCTTAAGATTTTAAGTTTAAATCTTATTGTACGTGTGTTTGATTATTTAGTTAAATTATAATTTATTAGTTGATTATTTAGTAATTAATTAATTATTCAATAATATAATAGTTGATTATATGAATGTAATTAAAAAAAAGATTCATGTAATTTAAAATTAAAAAAATAATTACGGAACAATTTGGATTTTTTTTATTTGATTCATATGTATTTATATTAACTAATAGATACAAATTTAGATTCAATGATACTAAATATTAAATATATTTACTCACAATTAATTAGATTCATAAATATAAAAAATTCATAAATAATTAAATTTATAAATAATTAGATTTATTTAACTTAAAATAAAAATAATTTATAATTTATAATATAAAAAAATTGTTCATGACTATCATAGGAACAAATGAACCTTCCATAAATATTTTAATATAGATTATATAAAGAATTAATAATTAAAATTAGAAGCTTTTAACTTTATTAGGACTTTCAACCAAAAGAAAAAAGGGGTAATTAGAAAATGATATTCCATAAAAAATTATTATTTAATATTATAATAAAAAATTAATTATTTTTATAATCTCAATGTACAATGTTGTAAAATAATTATATATACTAGAAATATGCCCTCGCTTTGCTGTGAGTTTAATTTTTTTATTATTTGTAAATAATAATGTTTATAAAGGCTAAAATTAAAAAAAAAAAAAAACCAAAGAAAAAAACATAATGTCTATAATGAAAATCATAAAAATAAATGGGCAAACGTTGTAAACCAAAAAAATAAAGACATTTAGATCACATATAGGCATGATCTAAAAATGTTCACAATCAACTAAAATACAAACTATAAAATGGCTATGACTTGAAGTAAAGAATCCATAACACCTAAAACCTACTTTAAGAAATTGCTTATAAAGCTAAGGTTAACCTTTTTGTATACAATACTATAAGATTAGGTACTAGTCAAAATCCAAATATGCACTTGCACTATGGAGCATGCCAAAACAAAGAAGCGAGTTGAGAAAAATACTACAATTGTAGCCTTATTTGCCTTGAAAAGTAGTAATTTTTTATTTCTCATTTTAGATTATTATTTTATATTAGTATTTGTACATTAGTGAATGATTGTTGTATAAATTTGTACAATGCCAAATTTGTCATTGACAGATAAAGATAGCCATCTCAAGCTTTGAGTAAAAATATGACAGCAAACAATTAAGAAGGATTATAACCAAGCAAAAAGAAAAGCGGTTAGAGGTAACAGGACATTAGCTCTAAATCTTCTTCCACCTCTAATAACTTTTTACTTATCAACAGTTGAAACTCATGGATTTCTTAATGGATTCTACCTCAAATGTTTCAAAAAAAAAAATAGTTTTGTATCTTTTCTTTTTCCACTTTCACCTAGAATATCTTAAAATATCTTATCACAAATATCATCTAGAGATAGTCCATCTAATTATTCATTTGATAGACCTATTCCAATACAAATTATATGTGAATCAAAAGTGGAACTTCTTTGTTAATAGCAAGAAGTCAAAAATTAAAAGGCTTAAAGCAACAAAAAAAGTAAAATCTTAAATCAACAATTAAGCATCATTAAAAATAATGATATAACAATCACAACTTCAAGAATAAAAATAATTATCAATAGATTTTAATAATGGTCAACATAGAATCTAGCCCAATAGTAACATTAACAAATATGTTCAATAATAATCAACACAAAATCCAATTTAGTGCCAATAATAATCAAGAAAGAGCTAAGCATGTTCTAATAAGTTAAAGAATAAATTTATGAAAAGAAAGATAAGAGTGATAAATACCTAAATTCTCTATTCAAGCTATTGTCGATAGTAGTTCAACTTTCCCTTTACCATATCTTTTTGAAGTATTTCTTAACTTTTTCTAAAATTACAATTGGCATTTGTCTGTTAATAGATTTAACTACAATTACACAGTATGGTGTAGTGTCGAATTTATTGACAAAATCAGTACATGAAACACTAATTAAAAAAATTGGGAGTTATGAAAGCAAGCAACCATATCTTGATTCATTTTCAAGTAAAGTAACATTAACAGATTTATTCAATATTAAGAGTAGTTGCTTATCTACAGCAATTACAATAAGAATTTAATATCATTTCTTTAACTTAACATTACTAATCTAAATATTTGAATTTCATACTTTTAGAATCATCAACATAATATTTATAAAATTCATATAATTTTAAATCAAATTCTTTTACTTACAAATTTTAAATTACATAAGAAACATGGTCTAGGATTATGTTAGCACTTATTGTAGACACCTTATTTTGTTTTAAATTTTTTTTTGGAATTGAAAACAGGCTTCAATTGTAAATTGAGCCCAATTGAAAAAAAATATTTTTAACTTAATTTTTAGTTTAATTTTACTTTTGTCTTTAAAAAAAAAGGGTCAAAAAGAAGAGAAAAAGTTTTAATAAAATATGGTGAAAATGAAATTGAAAGATTTTTTAGATTTAATTTCAAAATCAATTCACATTAAAATAATGTTGAGAGATTTTTGAAATTTAATTTTAAAATCAATTCATATTAAAATTATATAAAATAAAATCATAAATTTTAAAAGAATTGATTTAGTATAAATTTATATATAAATTTGTGATCAAAGGAGGGCAAACCCCACGCCCAACCCTAACTTGAAAGACTCCGAGAATCCCAAAAATGTGTACAATATTGTGCAAGCCATACGACGCGCAGTTCTCCTTCATGTACAGAGTCATGGCAACGCTGGATCGGGCTCAGAAAGAAAGCCGTTGTCACGCCTTGCTCGAGTCGCCCACCGGTACTGGCAAATCACTCTCGCTTCTCTGCTCCTCTCTAGCTTGGCAACAAAATTATAAGCTCAAGAATCTACAAGGCAATCTGCCCTACTCCGCACCTGCACCGGAGGCCATCACCGATCCTCTCGGTCGCGGCGGTGGTTTTATCCCTGAAATGCAACCTTTAAGCATTCCACCATCAGAGAGCTCACAGCCACCTCAGCAAGCAGCAAATAGCAAGAAAAAGAAGAAAAAGTTGGCTCCTGTCATATATTATGCTTCGAGGACACATTCACAAATTTCTCAAGTGATTCGTGAATACAGGAAAACTTCTTATCGAGTGCCAATGGCAGTATTGGCTTCAAGGAGACATTATTGCACAAATCCCCATGTCCTTCAAAAGGAGAATATTGATGAAGAATGCAAGCTTCTTTTGAGGAACCGAAAGGAAGAATGCTTTGAATATAAAAGTATGCATAAAGTCAAATACCATTCCTCACTTGGGAAAGGAGGCTGTCACGAGGTCCATGATATTGAAGACCTTGTCAAAGTTGGACAAGTTGTTGAAGGATGTGCATTTTATGCTACACGTACATGGCAGATGATGCACAATTGGTTTTTTGCCTGTATTCCTACATCATCAATCCTGTTATTCAGGGATGTGGATATCAAAGGAGCCATTCTAATTCTTGATAAAGCTCAAACCTTGAAACTTTTATGGGTTTAGAACAAACTTTTCTTATGAAGTTTAAAGTTTTTGCTTGAACTCGACGATTTGTATAAAAATTCATACTTCAAGCTTGACCTAATCGCAAGTTTTTTGTCTTTCATTCTATTTTTTTGTTTTGATTTTATTCTATTTGACTTTCATTTTATTTTTATATTTTATTTTTTTACTTATTATTATTTTCATATTTAATTATTATTTTACTCATTACTTTAAATTGAAAATTTTATTATTTATTTTTTAAAATATATTTATGAATTTTATTTTATTTTATTTATTTAAAATAATAACAAAAAAATATTTTCAAAATAAATTCATGAATCTTATCAAACTATTAAAGGATTTTTCATGAATTTAAATTTTATAGATTCTACCAAACTATTGAAAATTTTCATAAATATATTTTCAAAAAAAAATAATTTTTAATAAAATTTGTATTTTATCCTACTAAATTATTTGAGGATTGTATTTTAAGTTAAATTTTATCAAACTATTAAAGGATTTAATGAATTTGCTTAAAAATAAATTCTATAAATATTTCGCAATAAAACCTTACCAAATTATTGAGAGATCTACATTAAAATAAATTTTATCAAACTAATAGAGGACTTTACTAATTATTTTATTAGGTAAAATACACTAATAAATTCGACGACAAAGCCTCTTCTGGGTGGAACACTAGTCTCCATGAATACTCATGAGGTAAGAGAATTATCTTAAATTGTTACTAAACTATTGGAGTAATTTGATGATTAATTTTTAACATTAAATACTTTGGTAAAATATAACCATATTTAAGACTTAGATAATTTGAAATCAAATTAATACCATCATTTGGATGAGTGTTGTGAGGGTGCTATAATTTTTTTTACGTATAACCGTACTCCCAAATCTAAAATCTGATTTTGTGGATTAGAATTTACTATTTAAAGATATTTAAGTCAAACTTGCGACTCCTCTTTAAATAGGACAGATTCGATCAAGTGGCCAATTATACTTAAACAAAAAATATTACTGGTGACTTTTAAAAATCATGTCTAGCGGTAAGTCCATGAATCTATACATTATGTCACTTATTTAAAATTTAAATAATCATACTTATATAAAAAAGTAGGATAATCGTCACCCTTGGTGTTTAAAATTTCAAATAATCATCACATTTTACATATTTAAAAGAATATCAATACATTATTGGTATTTGAAAGTGACTTTTGGAATGCATCGGTGTTTAAAAGCCACTTTTGGAATATTTAAATTTTAGGATTATGCTTAAACTTATTTAAAATACAAATATTTCTACTTACATCTTAACATATTGATATTTTAGAGTCACTTTTGGAATACCAATACATTTTAAATAAAAACACAGCCTAGATTATATATTATATAAGTCAAACTATATCCTAAGATATAAATAATAAAATACAGTGATCGAACCTTAAAATTGTTTCAAGATTAAGCTTTCACTAAATTAAGTGTTCAACAAAATAGTTAAACACAATCAACATGTTTATTTAAGGACTGCACTTTATTATCGACAAAGACTGTATTCTTCAAATAACTTAGTCTGTAGACTTGAAGTGATTGCACTAATTAGTTTAAAGTGGGAAGAAAATGCAATCATTGTTGCCAATAATATATATATATATATATATATAAGGTTTTAATTTGCATAACTATGATACTTGAGACACAAAAGGAATAATAATAATCAACTCTGCTCCAAAAAGCATATATATATATATTGAATTAATTGACTATTCCTAGAACCAATTCATTTACTATCCATTAAACTGACCCAATTTCATTTAAACTCTTATAAATCAACTTGCCAACAAAGTTATATGAAAATATGTTCTTAGTCCAAAGTCCGTAGATCTTAAACATTAATGTAAAGTTATTTTTGCTCAAATTTTTATAGAGCAATGTATGGAATATTTAATATCTAAAATATTTACTAAATATTGATGTTTGTGTAAGTATAGTTTTATCTCATGAAGAGAAGTTTGGTGAGTCAAGAGCAGCTAAAAATCAACTATGATTTCCTTTAGTATGATATAAAATTCACTAATTTGAAAAATGAAAGCAAAAATATGTGCAATATATGTTATTTTTCTAATTTGACCATTGATTCAAAGATCTAAACTTATTTTTTTTATTATCTTTTAGTTTCATCTTTATTCATTAGAGATTAAGCTTTTTAAGGTACCAATCTTTTTTATTGACTCATGTTTTTTAAAATATTAAAAACAAAGATAAGTAACTAAACTAAATTGACTATAGATCACTGGAAAAGCTAAAAAAAATTTAGATACATATAAAAAAATTTATCTTGATCATCAATTTATAATTGAAAACAAAGATGTAAAACCTAAAATCCATACTTTCCACTGAAATTTTATGAACATTTACCTTTATTTAAAAAAAATAGAAAATGAACAAGACCAAGATACTTTAATAGAGAGAGAAAGGAAGAAAGAAGCACATAACAACTTACATTCATTACTTTCAAAACTGTATGAAGTTCAATACCTATGATTTTATTAACAATAACAGACTTTAATTTGACACTCAAAATGACAAAAAAGAAAAAAGCTTTTTGAAGAATCTATTTATGTTTTTACCTTCTTGCTAATGGCATCCTAGACCATGTATAACTGCATTAGTATTGATGGCAAACACAACATCAGAAGTTTTAACCTTAGTGTTAAAGTATTGAATGTAGTCATTCAAAGCTATTTTAAGATACTTGATCCTTATCTTTGTTGTTTGGCTCTCGCAGTCAACATCAAACATGATATTTCTTCAACTATTTTTAAGTTTTCTTTCAATTATTGCAACAACAAAAAACCCCAAAACCTTGAAGTAAAAAGCAAAAGGAAAAACCATAATGATGGTCGAATTACATCATCCAATCCCATTCCAAACTAAAAAGTATACCATAAATCAAAAGGGTAAAATATTTTATTACTTTTTAATGAAAATTCTTTAGCTTAGCAAAAAAAAAAAAAAAAGAAAATCTGGTTTAAAATGTATTAGTAATTTACTCGAATTGTTTTAAAGCATTGCTTAAACTTAACTACATTTTCTATAAACTTAGCAAGCAAATCTTGCATCTGCAAACCCAAATAAAATTTCTCTAAAAAAAAAATCATTAATAAAATGAATAATACAAAAAAAAATAAAGAGATTAAAATATTAAAGTTAAAAAATAATCTATTTCTCTCTCGGTTTTCTCTATTTTCTTAATAATCAAACAAAATTTACCTTATTAAATAGACCTACTAGTTGTACACATGTACATACCGATAATAATATTTACAAATAGCTGAAAACATTTATAACCAAATAGAATTCCTACATGCAATACATCAAAAATCATATTCAACAAATTTCTACTATGGATTTTTTTTCTCTTTTTGCACCATGAAAGCATTAAAATTTAAGCAATAAAAAGCTGTTGCAGATTTTCATACAAACTGGTTAAGCTAAAAAAAAAATTAATTACTGTCTGTGTAGATACCCATTTTGTCCAAACCCATTCTGGTCAAAGCCCAGTTAGACGCCCGTTTTGATCTCGTTTGGTTTAGTTGGACCCATTCTAGTCCAAGCCCAATTGGATCCATTCTGATCCCGATCCAACTGGGTCCGTTCTGGTCCAGGCCTAATTGGACCCATTTTGGGTCGAACTCAGTTAGGCCCATTTTGGTTAGACTCGTTCTGACCCATTTAAGTCCAATTAGATTTATTATATATTATTATTATTATTATTATTATTATTATTATTATTATTATTATTATTATTATTATCTTTACTTCTTTTTTACTTTATTTTTCTATTCCATTATTATTATTATTATTATTATATTTTCATTTCTTTTTTCTTTCTTCTTTTTTTCCTTTTTTCTTTTTCTATTCTGATTCACACATGATAAAATCAAAATCAGAATCCTGCTGCGTCAAACTTTCAATGCCAAATCATATAAGTAGGAGACTGACTGAAATTTTGGACTCGAAAATCTCACTGGACAAAATGCAATCTCAGGATCCAAGCCTGGGATTGATTCTATCTGTTCCTAAAATTATGCCTAGGACCGTGTATAAATCGAACTGATTCTAACATTGAGACACAAAGAAACAAAGAGAAAGCGGAGAGAAAATTGCTAGAAAAGTTTTGGGAAAATTCTGGCAGAAGGGGTTTTTGGGATTCGAAAATTGAAACTTTGGTTTTGATTGGAGTTATGGAGGGATTTTGGGCTTCTAGAAGTGATTTTAAAGTAGTAAAAGGTTCTGGGGAGGTTTAGGACAACTAGGAATTTTTTTGAATTTTTCAAGATTTTTTTTTGGAATTTTTTAGGTTTTTTTGGGTTTAGGATAAATTTTTCGACGAAGGATGAATTTTCTTATTGAATTTTTTTGCTAGGTTTGAATTTTTCGACAAGATTCCGATGAGATTTCCAGAATTCGATAGGCTTTTCCAAAAACTAGTGGGTTTTTTAGTTTTCATTGAATTTTTTGGTGAAGTTTTTAGAAATCGATAGGATTTTCAGTTTTCGATGAAACTTTTCGGTGGGTTTTTAGAGAGAGGTCAAAGGATTTTGAAGGGTAGAGAGAGAAAAGGTTCTGAGGTTTTTGAAGAAAAAATACTGAAAAGGCCTTTTTATACCACTCTAGAACAACGCCGTTTTACTAAGCTAGGATCCGTACGCTGACTCATGTCTCGACCCGACCCAGTCGCAAGGCTTTTTCTTTTTATTTTTTTATTTTTATTTTAATTTGTTTATTTTGACCCATATTTTATTTCTTTTTTTTCAAACAAAGAGAAAAACAAAAAAATAAAAAAATATTTTATCTTTTCTTAAGAAAAATGAAACTTCTTCAAAAAAAAAATAAAAAAACAAAAAAAGGAAAATATAAAATTTACTATCTAGTATATTATGAAAATGAGCAAGGCTTGGATAATTCCAAATCAAACTAGTACCATTCTTCAGATGGGTGCTATGGGGGTGCTACAACCTTTCATATGCACAATCGACTTTCGAACTTAACCTCTATTTTGTAGATCAATTTTAATCAGGTGACGAATCACACTTACCCAAAAAAGATTGGTGATGACTCCCTTTCATTCCAAGTCTAGCAGTAGGTCCACGGATCTATACGTTATTACAGCTTAACGACTCCACTGGGGTCCATTATGAAAGTCAAGCCAGTAAAAGATTTCTTATTATGCAGGCCTTGTCTAACAAATTTGAGATTACTTATTTTTCATTATTTGTATCTATTTTATTATTATTTATTTGTCTAACCTGTTATTCAGTGTCTATATTTGCCTAAGCATATGTTTATTATATTTATTATTCACTTGTATGTGCATAATATAAGCCCTCTACCTGAGCTCTACCTTTAGGAGAAATGAAGTACCTGTGCCCTCGTGAGATTTTATGTCTCCGTATGGGCTTGCAAAATGCTCCCACTCAGATTGAACCCTCTCCGATTGTAGCTTGTGATGGGTGAGGATTAGGGTGCCTTACTAGTCTGTAATAGATTGTGATGTAGGAAAAATTTGAGAACCTTTTAAAAGTGGCCTAAACCACATATAATTGACTTTAGAAGCCCAACCATAGATAGAGCCTTATTTTCTCACCCTCTGTAAAAAATCTAAAATTTAGGTCATGCTGTTATCTTAATTGGTATATTTTCCCTGTATTTCATTGAATTGACTAACTAATTTTTTTGTTTCTTTTATTTCTTTTTTTCACACATTCATGAACATGTTCGCAGATTGCATAATATTCTTGCCCCAAAACTATTTTAGCAAAAGTCCTCATAGATTCCACAGAATGTCAGGTTTGTGCCTTATCGATGCTGTTCAAATGTGATTCTCTCATAGAGGTGAAGATTGAATTGGAAAGGAGGCTATTAGAAGAAGGGGATTGTTTACCATCTAGTCACATCTCTACACTATTAGGAAAAGTCCTCTTACTTCTTAAACACAACACCTTGAAAAGCTTATCAAACATATAGAGTGGTATGACCCTTTCAAGGCAAGAAGTCTTCTGTGAGAAGTTTGGACATATAGCATATCTCTTGTTAGTGGAGGTTGACTACTTACTCATCAGGGTAATGATATAGTTTTGGGATCTCTTCTTCTAATGTTTTATCTTTAATGAGGTTGATCTAGTACCAACAATTGAGGAGTACTTGACTCTGACAGGTATGCATCTATTATATCTAGACCAAACATACATGAAGAAATACAAGTCAAAGAGTCACAGGAAACTAAGCCAAATGCTAGGAGTGGGAAATGAGACTATAGATTCATACATTTGAGCGAAGGGTGATCCCAAAAGTATTTCATGAGGGTCTTCTGAGATTTCATTACCATGCATTTGGATGATGACCAGGGAATGAATGCATTTGCTCTAACTATATATGGGTTGGTGATCTTCTCTAAGGTTTTAGGGCACATTGAAATAGAAGTAGTGGATTTATTTGAGCAAATTGAATGAGGTTGTAACCCTTCATTAATTATCTTGACAGAAACTATCAGATCTTTGAGTTTTTATAGGCAGATGGACAAAGCACATTTCATGGGTTGCATACCCTTATTATATGTATAGATGAAAAGTCATCTTGAATACAAAAAATGTGACTTTACTAAACTTTATTTTTGCACTTGAAATTCGATTAGAGAATTGTACAGAGCACTTGGCCAAAGGTGAGAACTCAAAAGGAGTGAAAATGTCTGTTACAATGACTCACTGCTAGTCAGGTAAAATGGTTAGCTCCATAGATGGGTAAAAAACCTATGCTTTACCAATGTGGAAATGAAATAAGGGTCTCATTTCTAGGCTTATGGGGTTAATAGGTTATGCCCCATTAATGGTAAGGAGGCAGCACAGAACTGAACAGTTTATTCCCATGACCCACAAACTCAATCGGTTTGATTGCTCATATGGAGAGCCTGAAACCTTCCAAAAGATTGACAACATAATCAAAGCTTGAAAGAAACCCAAAAAAGTACGCCTAGGACCATTCACAGATTAAGTTACTCAGGAATATTTCGCTTGAAGAAGGAAGAAAGGTTAAGAGATTGTATTTATGCCTCAGGATTGTCACTTACTAATAGGTCAAGAATCTGATAAAATAGCTTTTAAAATTAGAGCATGTGATGGAAAAAGAGAAACTGACATAAGAGGTCTTAAAGCTATAGGAAGAAAAGAGCCAACTGTAAAACAAAATAGAGAAATTAGAAGTCTATGCCCATAAAATTTTCGAGGAATATAGCAAGGCCCAAAAAATTGTTAGAGAGCAAGATGATGCCCTAAAAGAGCTGAAAGAGTTACAATAGAAGCATAAGAGGTTGTGTATATAGGTACAAGCTAAAAAATAAATAATACTAAGCTGACTCTTGAAAATGAAGAGTTGAAAGATGAGCACAACCACATAGAAAATGCTTTCATAAAAGTTGAGCAGGAGAATCAATGGCTCTCAGATCATATCCTGACTCTAACATTAAAATTGAGGGAATAAAAAAATCATGTTAGGATCCTTACAGAACAACACAAAGAATTATGCCATCAGGTGTGGTGTGATAAAAAGAAGGGTTAGAAAAACATAGGTACATAGAACACCTCACTATCCAGATAGGTAAAGCTATAACCCAAGAAGATGAAATAGTAGAAAAGGTTGATACTCTGAGAGCATTGATCACACCAGCAAGAGAGCATAAGCAGACTGAGGAAGTTAAAGACCAGTATGAGCAAGTTAGACGTTTTTATAGAGGAACAATATTAGGTTTGATGTAAAACAGACTTTTATGGAATAAATAAAAATTTTCTTTTGTTGAATCTTTTTTAAGGGGCAAATATTCTTACTTTTTATCTTCTTTCATTTGCATTACATTCATTCATGCATTCATTATCATAGCATTGTCATTGAATCTTTAATTATGGTACTAAGGTGTAAAATAGCTTATCATTAATACAACACTCAGGCTCGAGCTAGAAAGATGGAACAAGATAATACAGTCACTTTGAAAAGATAAAGAAAGCCCTAAGAAGCATTAGAGGAAAAGCTGAGCCAAATTTTAAAGTTCTAGAAAAGATAAATAGGGGAAAATCAGTGAAAGAAAATACTTCACAAAAAGCTACTAATTTGGCATATCGTCTAAGCTTTGGCCCACCACAAAATCAAACCACACCATTCTTCTAGTTTCAACAAGCAACTCCTCCGAAGTATAGCTACCCAAGAATGACCTATGCCCCAGGTCATGAAAATATCCAAAGATATGATAATCCTATCTTTGCCAAGAAAGTAACTAAGCCCATTCAACTCCTACTATAGATGAGGTAAAAGATATAGAAAAGCCACAGACAGCTATGCCATTGAAAGATCTAAAATTGATCAGATTATGAACATGCTGGAAAAAAAACTAAGGGTTGTAAAGGGAATAGATTTCTATGGATCTATGGATGTAGTGGGACTTTACTTAGTACCAAATGTAGTGATGCCACTAAAATTTAAAGTATCAGAGTTTAAAAGTACGATGATACCAAATATCTTATCACGCATATTACTATGTACTATCATAAAATGATTGCACATGCTAGTAATGAAAAATTGCTTATGCATGTGTTTCTAAGACAGTTTGACTGGATTTATGGCTAGATGGTATGTCTAATTAGATGAGACTCATATCAAGACATGGAAAGATCTAACCAGATCCTTTATTAATCAGTACTGGCACATCATTGACATGGTTTTTTATTGCTTCTCCTTACAAGCAATAGAAAAGAAGGCATCTGAGTTATTCAAGCAATATGCTCAAAGATGGTAAGATGTGGCTGTCTAGGTACAAACTTTTTTAACAGAGAATGAGACTATTGTGCTATTTGTGAGTACTCTAAAGTCACCTTATTATGAGAGGATGATTAGAAATACAACTAAGAACTTTACAAATATGGTGATTTCAAGAGAAATCATAAAAAATGTCATAAAAAATGGTAAGCTTGAAGAAAGTGAGCCTTCCAAGAAGGTACCTAAAAAAAAAGTGAAACTCAAGCGGTGAGTCTTGAGGGGCAGTAATTTAAAGCCTACACTCGATCTGCTTACCCTACATACCACCATACAATAAATCATATTTCTGCATCTCCATCAACTATTCGACCATCTTATCCATCTTCTCTAAGGTCTTTTGCTCACCTAGTTAGTGCTACAGGTAATACTAGAGAACCACCAACTAGAAAAATACCAACTTTTGACCCTATAACTATGAGCTATATGGAGCTATATCAAGAGCTCTACAAAAACCATTTAATAGCTCCTGTCCTTGCAAAACAACTTGAACCTCATCACCCTAAGTAGTATGACTCTAATGCTCATTGCGATTATTATTTGGAGTGGCAGAGCATTCTACTGAAAATTATGTCCCTTTAAAATATAAGGTACAAAATTTGATTAAGGAAGGATTGGTAAGCTTTGATGCAAATGGAAATTCTGCACCTAATATTAGTGAAAACCCTTTGCCTAGTCATACAATTAATGCTTTGGACACGGATAAAAGGCATGTGAAAAAGAGAGTAGAAGAGCTTAAAATGCCATTCGATCAGCTATATGAAGCCTTACATGAAGCTAGGATGATACAACCAGTGACTCCATACACTCATGTGAAAAAATTTAGCCCAGCTCAAATATGTAAATATCATAATAGGGCACTAAATCATTCAATTAATGTCTGCAAACAGTTTCATAGTGAAGTTTAAAAATTAATGGACTCTTGTCAAATAGAGCTGTATGAAGAGTTGAAAGCTTTAAAAGACACTAAGATGGTTATGACAGACAGGTGGGTGACGAAACCTGTCATTATACGCTATAAGGAGAAACCACAATCAATTGGGAATAAGTTTGTTTCCAAATCAGTAGCCCTCAAAGTCTCATACCCATTTTTTTATAAAGACAATAGAGTAGTACCCTGAAATTATGAATATAAGGGTAACAATTCAAGGGCAGTAAAAAGATGTGTCGAAAGCTAAAACTACTCACATAACAAGAGTAGGGGGCATAACTAGAAGTGAGAGATGTTAACTTTAAAAACTTTGAATAAATTAAAAAAAAAAAAAAGCAGACTGAACCAGAAATCATAAAAAAAGATACATCAAAACTTGTGCTTGAAAAAGAGGCTTGCGAGTTTCTGAAGCTAGTTAAACGCAGTGAGTATTCTATTATAAAGCAATTGAATAAGATGCCAACCAGAATTTCTTTATTATCACTTTTTTTAAATTCTGAATCGCATTGCAATACCTTGTTAACGATATTGAATCAGGCTTATGTAGCCCATAATGTCTTTTAGAGTATATGAATCATTTGGTAGGCAATCTAGTAGTGCTACACCATATCTCTTTTAATAATGATGAGATCCTACTAGAAGGTAAAAGATCACTAGGGCATTGCATATCACTGTCAAATGCAACGGCTAAATAGTAACCAAGGTCCTTGTTGACAATAGGTTGGCCATTAATGTTATGCCAATGTCTACTTTGGCAAAATTACCTTTTGATATGTGTCATATCTAAGACAGTCAAATGGTGGTCCGAGCATTCGATAGAACTGGGTGAGAAGTATTGAGAGATGTCAAGCTACCCATACAGATTGATCCATGTGTTTTTTGTATAAATTTTAAGTTATGGATATCTTTCCATCATACAACTACTTATTAGGAAGATCATGGATTCACAAGGCAGGCACTGTTCCTTCTTCATTACACCAAAAAATCAAGTTCAATGTAGAAAAGTAATTGGTGATTATGGCTAGGGAGAAAGATTTGTTAGTAACCCAACTTGTAAATGCCTCATATGTGGAAGCGATGAAAGAATCATTGAACCTGTTAATACAGTGGGTGAAGGGCTTAAATTCAATCGAATTATGATTAATCAGATGGTCAACAAAGGTTAAAGTATTGGGTTCGATTTGGGCAAGAACCTTCAAGAGATGAGAGAGTTCCTAAAGCTTGAGGATAATAGTGACAGAATAAGATTAGGTTACAGGATGAAATGAGTACTAAGCCTCAATAGTAGGATAAGAAACGAATTTATGGTTTTTTCCTATTTAAATGAAATTTTCATTCTTGAAGGATACATATTTCAAAAGCTGAAGATGATGCAAAAGAGGAACCAAAGTGGGATGAAGCTTTTGCCAATCTGTCCATTCATATGGTGGATGATGAAACCAGAATGAAGAAGCTATGATTTACCCTTGCCCACTGGGATATGAATTACAGAATTAAAAGGTTATCTAAATGCCTATTATTTTTTTATTTCTTTTAATGTAATCATATATTCTAATCGTTTATGCCTAAAAGCAATAGATGAAATCTCATGTTTGGGCCTTTTATTTTTCATTATTTCAATAAAAGTAGAAACATGCATCTTGTTCATTTTTCCATTCCATTCATTCCACCAACAAAGTCTCTTGCCAATATTTCTTATTCTATTAACTTTTAGGTTCCCAGATGAATGCGAAGATAATCATCACAATGAACTAGGGTTTAACTTTGAAAATTTAATTAATATTGATGAACTCGATACTAAAAAAGATTTTGAAGAATACATTTTATCTTTAGATTTAATGAGGCTAATTGAACATGAGGATAAATCCATTGAGCCTCATCAAGAAGTGGTCGAATCAATCAATTTGAGTGATCCCGAAAATAAGAAAGAAGTCAAGATTGGTACTTTCACTCTCGACTATTGACCGACGACAGTTAAAAGATTTACTCTGAGAATTTATGGATATCTTTGCTTGGTCTTACCAAGATATGCCTAGACTCAGCACTAAAATAGTAGAGCATAAGTTACCATTGAAGCCAGAATACAAACCGATACAACAAAAGCTAAGAAGAATGAAATCGAAAATGCTATTAAAAATCAAAGAGAAAGTGAAAAAACAATTCGATGCAGGCTTCTTACAAATGGTCAAGTATCCTAAATGGGTGGCTAATATCCTATCTATTCTAAAAAAGGATGACAAGGTACGGATGTGTGTAGACTATAGAGATTTGAACAAAGCTAACCCTAAGGATAATTTTTCTTTACCGCACATCGATACTTTGGTGGATAATACGGCCCAACATTTAATATTCTCTTTCATGGATGGATTTTTTAGGTACAATCAAATAAAAATGGCTCTAAATGACATGGAAAAGATTACTTTTATCACCATGTAAGAGATTTTTTGCTATAAAGTTATGCCTTTCGGGCTAAAGAATGCTGGGACAATTTATCAAAGGGCTATGGTGACACTCTTCCATGATATAATGCATAAGGAGACTAAGGTGTATGTGGATGACATGATCATCAAGTCTTGAAAAAGAGAGGATCATGTCATCAACCTCAGAAAGTTATTTAAAAGGTTACGAAGGTTTTAGCTTAAACTAAATCCAGCTAAGTGTATGTTTGGAGCCAGATCAAAAAAGTTACTGGGATTTATAGTCAACGAAAGATGGATAGAAGTAGACCTAGACAAAATCTAGGCCATTCATAATTTATCACCAGCAAGTACTTAAAAGGAGGTTCGAGGCTTCTTGGGCAAATTGAATTATATATCCAAGTTTATTTCTCAACTTACTCTTAAATGTGACCTCATTTTCTTAGGGAATAGAATGAATAATGTCAAGAATCTTTTAACAAGATCAAGCAGTATTTATTGAACCCTTCAAATTAACACCCTTTATCCTAAGAAAACTACTAATTTTATACCTAGTGGTACATGAGGGTTCGATGGGATGTGTGTTGGGCTAACAAGATGAATCCAGTAAAAAAGTGAAAGCTATGTATTATTTGAGCAAAAATTCATAGAGTATGAGTCCAAATATTCATCATTGGAGAAAATGTATTGTGCTTTAGCTTGGACGGCTAAAAAGCTCAGGCAGTACATGATGTACCACACCACTTTACTCATAGCTAAATTAGATTCCATCAAATATATCTTTAAGAAGCCTTCATTATCAGGAAGAATCGCAAGATCAAAAGTGTTACTCTCTGAATATAACATAGCATATGTAAGTCAAAAGATAATTAAGGGAAGTGTCATTGTTGAATTTTTCGTAAATAGGGCTATCGAAGATTATGAACCCATGAAGTTTTATTTCCCAAATGAGGAATTGATGTTCATTCTAGAATCAGAAGAAAAAGATAATGATGATGAAGCATGACAGATGTATTTTGATAGGGCCGCTAATGCTATGGGGCATAAAATCGGAGTAGTTTTAATATCTCCAATAGAGCACTATTATCCTATCACAGTAAGATTAAATTTCAACTACACCAATAATGTCGCTGAATATGAAGCTTATGTCATTGAGTTGCATGCAACTTTAGACAAGAAAATTAAAATATTAAAAGTGTTTGGAGACTCAACTCTAGTCATTTATCAATTGAAAGGTGAATGGGAGACGAGGGATTTAAAACTCATCCCTTATCATAAATACATTTTAGAGCTATGCAAACAGTTTAAAATAATTTAGTTTGAACACTTACCTCAGGAAAAAAATTAGATTATGGATGCCTTAAATACCTTGGTCGATATGGTACAAATTTGTGATACCACTAAAATCCAACCAATGAAATTAGACATCAAAGATATGCTAGTATAGTGTGCCAATTTGAAAGAAGATGAGGATGGCCACCCCCGGTATCATGATATCATACAATATTTAAAAAATCAATAGTACCTTGATCAAGCAACAAAAAATGATAAAAGAGTCTTACAAAGATTAGCCATGAGATTCTTTCTGGATAGGGAAACTTTGTACAAAAGAGGCAAGGACCAAGTGTTACTCCATTGTGTAAATATATCTAGCCAAAATAATTATTGAAGAGGTGCACGATGGTATGTGTGGGGCACATGCAAATGGGCATATGATGGCGATACAGGTCATGCGAGCTAGATATTATTGGTTGATAATGGAAAAAGATTACATCGATTATGTCTAAAGGTGCCATAAATGCTAGATTTATGCTAATAAAATTCATGCTCTGCCTAGTGCTTTGTATGTTGTAGCACTACCTTAGCCATTTTTTATGTGGGAGATGGATGTCATTAGCCCTATTACACCAAAGGCTTAAAATGGGAATAGATTCATTTTTGTGATAATTGACTACTTCACCAAATGGGTCGAAGTTGCCTCTTTCACGATAGTGACTAGATCAGTGGTCTACAAATTCATCAAAAAAAATAATTTACAGATATGAGCTTTCCAAAAAGAATTATATCAGATAATACCAAGAATTTGAATAGCAAGATGATGTGGAAAGTATGTGTTCAATTCAAAATCAAGCACTATAATTCAGTCCCATATCGCCCGAAAATGAATTGTGTAGTGGAAGTCACAAATAAAAACATCGAAAAGATTCTGGAAAAAATAACTGAAACATACAGGGACTATTACAAGAAGTTATTTTTTGCCCTACATGCATATTAGACTTTTGTGCGAACCTTTATGGGAGCAACTCCATTTTCCTTGGTTTATGGGATGAAAGTTGTATTACTAGTAGAAGTAGAAATCCTATCTCTGAGGGTCCTAAGGGAAGTGAGACTACAAGAAGCTGAATGGATTTGGTAAAGTTATGAGCAATTGAACTTTATTGAGGAAAAAAGATTGACAATCTTATGCCATGGTCAATTGTTCCAAACAAGAATGATGAGAACTTATGATAAAAAGGTCAAACCTCAGCAGTTTTGAGAGAAGAATTGGTGTTGAAAAGGATTCTTTCCAAGTCATCATAACGATAGAAAAAATAGACTCTAAATTGGAATGGGCCTTATGTGGTAAAAAGAGCTTTTTTCGGATGAGCCTTGATTTTGTCGAAGATGGATAGAGATAAATTCCCTAGTCCTATCAACTATGATGTAGTGAAAAAAAATTTTGCTTGATTTTTCAAAAAAAAAAAAGAAAAAGGGTCAAATTGAAAACCCGAAAGGGCGGTTTGAACTATATAAAAAAAAAGACAACTTGAACCACACAAAAAGGGAAAAGTTTAAGTCAAAAACCTGAAAGGTAACTTTGAACCAAAGGAAGGATTAGAACTCTAAAAGGTAACTGGAATTGGCATATCAGAGATAGTAAATTTTGAAGAGCTTTAAAGTGTTGGGACGTTGAGTTTTGATTGAGTTTTTGAAAAAAATATGAAATTTGTTGTCATGGTTATCTAATCATTTGTCCTAGGGCGCTGCCTCCCTAAAATAATCACTCAGGTACATTCTTTTCCTTCACACCATCATTTGTAATTGATTATCCATGCAAATGAAAGCCATCTCATCATTCTCTAAATCCTGTACATTGTTATTCCTCTTTATGCTTTACCAGGAATGGAATAAATGCATAACTTGCATCCTCGTGCTTTCAAATTAGGATAATGATTAATGATTGAACAACATCATAAGAAGAGTGTTATTTTGAAGGATTGAAAAAGGTAAAGGTAAAAGATGACCTAAAAAAAAAAGAAGAATTTGACTTCTATGGCTTTTTTCAACAGATAAGTGAAATGGCTCCTTTAACAAAGAACACATCTCTAGGTTGATGGTTCCTCTACATGACTTCAGGCAAATGAAAAATGGTTTCTTTGCTAAAATGCACTTCTGGATTGAATAACTTCTTTACCAAATGCGAAGGGAAATTTATCTATTAGAGTGCACAGTGAAGGTGAACACGCAAGATGATGTCCGATGGTTTCTCTGCTAAAAGTGCATAGAAACGTGAATACAAAAGTCTTAGTACCACAATTCATGATTCAACTGTATTTTATATAAAACATGTATTTGCATCAACTCACTCACTTGATCTTGGCTCAGTCTAAATCATTTTCTTATGATTCGTGGTTTCATCTCAATCATTTATTTTTGACCTTGACTTGGTCCTGGTCGTCTTATTTGACTTGTGATTTCGTCCCAGTCACTTGATCTTGGCTTAGTCTAGATCATTCTTCTTGATTTATGGTTCTGTCTCAATCATTTATTTGTGATCTTGACTCGATCTTGGTCACTTCATTTGACTCATGATTTTGTTTCAGTCACCTAATCTTGGCTCAATCCAGATCATTCTTCTTGATTCGTGGTTCTGTCTCGACCATCTATTTTGACCTTGACTCGATTCTAGTCATTTTATTTTGACTCATGGTTGTGTCTCGATCACCTGATCTTGGCTCAGTCTAGATCATTTCTTATGATTTATGGTTCTGTCTTGATCATTTATATGTTACCTTAACTCGATCTTGGTCACTTCATTTGACTCTTAGTTTTGTCTCGATCACCTGATCTTGATTCAGTCCAGATCATTTTTCTTGATTGGTGGTTCCATCCTGATCATCTATTTTGATCTCGACTCCATCTTGGTTGCTTTATTTGACTCATGGTTTCATCCCAGTCACTTAGTCTTGGCTCAATCTAGATCATTCTTCTTGATCCGTGGTTTCATCTTGATCATCTATTTTGATCTCCACTCCGTCTTGATCGTTTTATTTGACTCGTGATTTAATCTCGATCTCCTGACCTTGACTTAATCCAGGTCATTTTTTGAATTCAAGACCATAGTGGGTGTCTAGGTCTTTGCAACATCCTTGTTTAACAAAGATATGCAAAGAATGACAGCTGTAGACACTTATTTTGGTCCGAGCCCATTCTGGTCCAAGCCTAATTAGACATCTATTTTGATCCAGGTCTAATTGGACCCATTCTCATTTAGTTTAGTTAGACTCATTCTAGTCCAAACCCAGTTGGATCTATTCTGATCTTGATCCAACTGAGCCCGTTCTGGTCCAGGCTTAATTGGACCCATCTTGGGCCAAACCCAACTGGGCCCATTTTGGTCATACCCTTTCTGACCCATTTAGGTCATACCCGTTCTGACCCATTTAGGTCAATTAGATTTATTATTATTATTATTATTATTATTATTATTATTATTATTATTATTATTATTATTATTATTATTATTATTATTATTATTATTATATTTTTATTTTTTTCCTTTTTTTCTTTTTTCCCTTCTTTCTTTTTTTGTTCTGATTCACACGTGATAAAATCAGAATCCTGTCAAGTCAACTTTCAATGCCAATTCATATTAGCATGAGACTGACTGGAATTTTGGACTTAAAAATCTCGTTGGACAGAATGTAATCCCGGGATCTAAGCCAGGGATTGATTTTATCCGTTTTCTGAAATTGCTCCTAAAATCGCCTATAAATTGAACTGATTCTAACACTGAGACACTGAGAAACAAAGAAAAAGCAGGAGAAAATTGCTAGAAAAGTTCTAGGGAAATTCTGGCGGAAAGGGTTTCTGGGATTCGAAAATTGAGATTTTGGTTTTGATTGGAGTTTTGGAAGGATTTTAGGCTTCTAAAAGTGATTTTAAAGTAGTAAAAGGTTCTTGTGAGGTTTAGGATGACCTAAGAATTTTTTTGAATTTTTAAAGATTTTTTTAAAAATTTTTTTGGGTTTTTCTAGGTTTGGGATGAATTTTCGATTGAATTTTTTGGTAGGGTTTGAATTTTTTGGACGAGATTAAGGTGAGATTTTCAGAATCCGACAAGCTTTCTAGAAACCAATGGGTTCTCCAGTTTTCGATTGAATTTTCTGGCAAAGTTTCCAGAAAATCAGTGGGATTTCCAGTTTTCAGTGTAACTTTTCGATGGGTTTTTAAGGAGAGGTCAGAGGATTTTGAAGGGTAAAAAGAGAAAGGTTCTGGGGTTTCTAAGAAAAAACGTTGAAAAAGGCTCTTTTATATTGCTCAAGAATGATGTCGTTTTGTTAAGCCAGGATCCGCGCATCGACCCGAGGATTCGCGCGCTGACCCGCTTCCGACCCGACCGCAGGTTTTTTTTTTTCATTTTCTTTTTATTTTTTGATTTCTATTTTAATTTATTTATTTTTACCCATATTTTATTTCCTTTTTTTTCAAACAAAGAGAAAAACCAAAAAATACAAAAAATTGTCTTTTCTTAAGAAAAAGGAAACTTCTTCCAAAAAAGAAAAAAAAAAAACAAAAGAAAGGAAAATATAAAATTTACTATATGGTATATTATGAAAATGAGTAAGGCTTGGATAATTCAAAATCGAATTGGTACCATCCTTCAGATGGATGCTATGGGGATGCTACAACCTTTCCCGTGCGCAATCGAATTCGAACCTAACATCTGTTTTGCAGATCAGTTTTAACCAGGTGGCCAATCACACATAATCAAAAAAAATTGGTGACGACTTTCTTTTATTCCAAGTCTAACAGTAGGTCCATGAATTTTTATGTTATGATAGTATATTTCATACAAACTAGTTAAGTGAAGCACCTGTGGGCCTGCACATATTGAAATGTTTCATTACTCTTTACTTCCACCTTGGTGGAAAGACAAACATGATCTAAAATGTATCTTACCCCATAGTCAAAAGGCTATCCAAACTTTCCAATTGTTAAGAAACTATAAGAACACCAAACTTCAAAAATAATAGCTTAACATTATCTAAATATTTATGAAATGTCATAGAACTGGTAGAAAATTTTAAATAAAATGGATGCTGTACAAGTTACTTTGTAAAGCCGTTGAAAAAAGCCGCATCGATAAGAAGAATATAAAGTTTGGAAATACAGTGTAACTTGAATTAAAAATGAAAATGAGAATAATGAATGCATGTGCATGCCCGTTGTAGTGGTAAGAGAATGCATGACAATAAGTAAAAGCTCCAATACGACTATTGAGAATAATATATAATATTCAGATGGTAACATCAAGAAAAAGCAACTTTATTGTGAGGAATAAGAGATGTGAAAGTTATTAAATCGAAGTCTGAAATGAATAACTTTGACTGAGAAAGATTTGACAAAAGTTAAAATCCAAAACTAAAAGATCTGGATTGAATCGAAGCCTTAGACTAAGCCGAAGAAAGATCTGACATATGCTAAAATCCAAAAATAAAATGACCTAGTTTGAACCGAAGTTTGAAACGAATGACTTGGACTAAATCGAAAAAGAATCTGACATATGTCGAAATCCAAAAATATAATGACTTGGATTGAATCGAAGTCTGAAATGAATGACGTGGACTACGTTAAAAATACATTACTGCAAGTTGTATTTGAAACAACTGCCACTTCATTCTTGACAACTCCAATCATCTGTGAAGTTTGAACACCTTCCTGTAAAAGCAAATGACATGCGTACATAAAGTGTTATAAAATGCCAACTTTCCTAGAATGCCTACATGAAATGTTATGAGATATCGAGTTTATTTGATTATGGTAAAAAGATTCTCAAGCTCTTTGCTGTTTTCATTTTCGTGCCAATGATGGATCCTTTAACTTCTGAACATATTCGGTTAAGGAATCAAACTACCATTGTCTTTTAGTTTCGACCAAACCGATATCACCGTTTCACTAAGTTTCCATTACCTTTATTTCACTTACCCATGCTACTCTTAGCTTTCCAAAGTAATGAAAAGAATTTTCATATCATTATTTGTCATTCACTATCATTTCAATATAACAACAAATGTAAAGCAAATACACATGTCTTCTGACCTGGGTAAAAGGCATACAAAAAAAAATGAAAACAATAAAAGAGGTTAGTGTTGACATCAGGAAAGAAATGGATTTTATTGATTGAATGGGACTGAGTTACAAAGATGGGCTAAAGTAGGTTGTCAAACAATCATGATCAAAGTAACCTAAAGTTCTAGTCCAAAACCATCCAACTGGAATCCTTGATCTTGTCGAGTTCATCAAATCACACTTACCCCTCACAAAAGTAATGTCTTGAACCTCTATGCTGCCTTTTTGGGCCTTCAACTTTTATATCCTCAAACTACTCTTTATAGGTTTTCAATTCGAGTCTTCCCTTTTTGGAACTCAAATTGTCTTTTACTGGTTTTCAATTTGAGCTTTTTTTTTTAAATCAAATCACCATTTATGGGTTTTCAGTTTGAGCTTTTTTTTTTTTTTTTTTAATTTTTTTGAACCCAAACTGCCTTTTATAGGTTTTTAATTTAGCTTTTTTTTAAATTTTTTTAACCCAAATCACCCTTTATGGGTTTTCAATTTGAGTTTCTTTTTTTTTCTTTTTTTTTAACGTAAATCGCCCTTTACGAGTCTTCAATTTGAGCTCTTTTTCTTTTTGTTAAGAAAAGTACTTCTTCACAGCATTGAATTTATTGGATTAGGCAAGTTTTCTCCATCCATTTTTATCAGGATTAAAGCTCCTCCTGAGAATACTTTTTTAACAACATACGGACCTTCCCAATTTGGAGTTCATTTTTTTCTATTGTCATATTGACTTGGGAGAATTCTTTTCAAAACCAACTCCCTTTATGAAAACATCGAGGTCAAATTTTCTTGTCATGCACCTGCATCGTCTTTTGGTATAACTACCCATGACATAACGCTGTCAATCTTTTCTTCTTAATAAAATTCAATTGCTCATAATGTTATCAGATCCATTTGGCTTATTCCAAATTAACTTCCCTTATAATTCTCAAATAGGGAATTTTTACTTCTACTGGTAGCATTACTTACATCTCATAGACCAAAAAAAATAGGGTTACCTTAGTAAAAGTACATATTAATGTTCGATAAACGTGCAAAACAAAAGGTAACTTCTCATGTCAATCTTTATAGGTCTCAGTCATTTTTTCAAGAATCTTTTTAATATTTTTATTTGCTGCTTCTACTGTTTCATTCATTTTCGGACAGTAGGATGTCGAGTTGTATTGCTTGATCTTAAACTAGGCACATATCTCTTTTATCATCTTGCTATTAAAATTCTTGGCATTATCTGAGATAATTTTTTTCGAGAGCCCATATCTATATATTGCCTATTTCTTAATAAACTTACATACCACAGATAGAGTCACACTAGCATATGATGCAGTTTTAACCCATTTTGTGAAATAATTAGTCATCATAAAAATAAACTTATGTCTATTAAAGGCCTTTGGCACGATGGGTCCGATAACATCTATGCCTCACTTCGAAAATGGCCATGGAGGTACTGTAACAAGTAGAGCGTTTGAAGGGGCATGTATTTTATCTGTGTAGATTTGGCACTTATGACATTTTCTAGCATAATCTACACAGTCACTTTCCATGGTCAACCAGAATACCCAGCCCTTATAATTTTTCTTGCCATCATGTGGCCACTTGCATGAGCTACACAATTCCCATCATGAACTTCTTCCATGATCTTTTGTGCCCCTATTGCATTCACACATCTCAAGAGAACTAGATCCTGATTCTTTTTATATAAGATATTTTCGTCAATAAATAAACCTATGGCTAATCTTTTAATAATCTTTTTGTCATTTTTAGTAGCATGCTCTAGGTATTGTTAATTCTTCGGATATTGTAAAATGTTGTGATACCAAGACTTCCCATCAACCTTTTCTTCGATATTTAAACAATGTGCTAAAAATTCTCTCACATCAAGCTTTATAGGCTGAATTTCAATATCTGTCTTCATTTTGATCATAGCTGTTAATATGGCTAAGGCATCAGTAATTTGATTATCTTCTCTAGGTAGATGCTCAAATTGAATCTTCTCAAACTGTTTACCAAGTCAGTGACATAATTGTGATATTTTATCATCTTTGCATCTTTTGTATCTTATTCTCCTCTTAACTGGTAAATAACCAAGGTTGAGTCTCCATAGACTTCTAATACTTTGATTTTTCTTTCAATTGCAGCTTGTAAGCCCATAATACAGTCTTCATATTTTGCTATATTATTAGTACAATTGAAGTTCAATCTTGCTATGATAGGGATATAATTTCCTTTTGGAGATATCAAGATTGCCCCAAATTCTATATCCTAAAGCGTTTATAGCTCCATCAAAGTACATTTTCCAAGACTGCTCATTAAGCTCTTCCTCATCAACTTAAGAAATAACCATTAGATTTTCATCCGAAAAATCAAGTCTTATTGGCTCATAATCATCAGCATCCGTTCTGCTAGAAATTTAGTTATGGCACTTCCTTTAATTACTTTCTGAGTTATGGAGATAATGTCGTATTAGAAAAGCATTACTTGCCATTGAACGATTCTTTTAGATAAATATGATTTTTCAAAAATGTATTTGAGAGGATCCAATTTTGGTATGAGCCACGTGGTATGGTATAACATATATTACCTAAGCCGACAAGTCGTCCAGGCTAAGACGCAACACATTTTTTCCAAAAAAGAATACTTTGACTCATAGTCAGTAAATTTCTTACTTAAATAATAAATGGCTCGCTCTTTCCTATTAGTCTCATCTTATTGCCTTAGTACGCATCCCATCGAGCTTTTATTCATATTTAAATATAAAATTAATCATTTTTCTGGAATAAGTGATACTAGTACAGGCAAATTTGATAGTTATTCTTTGACTTTGTCAAAAGCTTTCTGACATTCATCTCTCATTTGCCAGAGCTATGTTTACAGAAGAGTTTGAAAATAAGATCACATTTAAGAGTAAGTTAAGAAATAAATCGAGACATATAATTTAATCTTCCTAAAAAAACCTTGTACCTCTTTTAGTGTGCATGGATGTGACCAATCTTGGATGGCTTGGATCTTATCGGGATCTACCTCAATTTTTTTTCACTGACTACAAAACCCAATAGCTTTTTTGATTTAGCCCCGAATGTGCATTTTGATGGGTTCAATTTAGCTGAAATTTTTTTAACCTCTCGAATAATTTCTTGAGGTTGGCAATGTGATCTTCTCCTTCTCTAGACTTTGCGATCATGTCATCCACATATACTTCTCTTTTTTTATGTATCATGTTATGGAAGAGAGTTACCATAGCTCCTTAATAAATAGCCCCAGCATTTTTTAACTCGAAAAGCATCACTTTGTAGCAAAATATTCTCCACATAGTTGCAAAAGTAGTTTTTTCCATGTCATCCCTACCCATCCTGATTTGATTATATCTTGAAAATCCATCCATAAAAAAAAATAGAATGTTTGGCTGTGTTGTCTACTAAGGTATCAATGTGAGGTAAGGGAAAGTTATCTTTTGGGCTTGCCCTGTTCAAATCTCGATAATCAACACATATTTGAACTTTTTCATCTTTTTTCGATACCAAGACTATGTTTACTACCCATTATGGGTACTTAACAACCTCTAAAAAACCTGCATCAAACTATTTCTCGCTTCTTATTTGATCTTCAATAACATTTTGGGCTTTAACTGTCTTAATTTTCTGTTGCACTGGCTTACACTTTGGCTTTAAAGGCAGCTTATGCTCTACTATTTCAATACTAAGTTCAGGCATATCTTGGTAGGACCATGCAAAGACATCTACATACTCACAAAGTAACTTTTTTAACCTTTGCCTATCATTCAGGGGTAACGACATGCACATTTTAACTTTTTTTTATTATTATCATCTCTCATATTTATTAATTTTATTTTTTCCAAGTGAGGTTCAATTGGTTTCTTCTCTTGTTCTACCAATTTCACTAAATCAAGAGGCAAAGTGTCATCATCCATGTCCTCTTCATGATCAAGTTCAACAATATAGATTGGATTTTTATGTCAAATCCTGGGTTACTATCATGATTATCTTCATATTTATTATCTGGGTACTTGAGAGTAAGTAAGAAATGAGAAATGTCAGTAAGATGTATGGAATGAAAATTAAAAAATGGACAGAAGAAATGAGAATGCATCACATCGATCTTTTTATTGAAATGAATGGCCCATACAAAATAAAATAATCCTAGTACTTTTAGGTAGAAGTATAGGAATTTTATTCACTACATTACTTTTGAAAAGATTCAAGTATAATAGGTAGCTCAATGATCTCCCAATTCTTCAATTTTGAACCTTGTAGGGTTAGATACACCAGCAGCTCTTTATCTTGCCCATCAAATGCCTCCCCTTCACCATTTGAATGGTAAGTTCAAAAAAGGGTTTTTCCAGCCCCACATCCTAATTATCATCTCTAGGATAAATACATCCCCCTGATCAGAAGGTATCATAAAGATAAGAATAATCATTTTTTCTGACTTTAGCTCTTATCTTTTAAATTTGGCCATCCTCTTCTATTTTTTACTTTCCATCAGCTTCTCTTTATCCACCTTGGTAGGCTTATACCTTAAGCCAAATCTTTCATGGTTGTTGATCACAGCTGGTAGCTTCTGAATTCATTGTTGCTTTTTTCCTAGTCGTCTTCTGGGACGTCACCCTTTCCCAATTGTCTGCTTAACAACCATCTTGGTGGTGGTTGATAATTGTGGCATATATAGCTTAGATCCTCCACTGACATAAGTTGCATTAACCAGCTTAAAAGTTTTATAAGAACACTCTACAACCTCATTTACAGCTTCCATATATAGGGTATTTGTTGGCTTGGTCACTAGTAGATTTTTTTCTCCTAACACACTCACTAACTTCTCATTGACAATGAACTTTATCTTCTAGTGCAGTGAGTATGGGATAGTGCCTACCATGTGGATTCATGGCCTCATTAACAAACAATTATACAATGGTGAAATATCTATCACTTGAAACTTGATGTTTAAATTACATGGCCCGATCTGTAGCTGTATTTCAATGTCACCTACCACATCCCGTCTATCTCCATCAAAAGGTCAGACGACCATGTGGCTAGTTCTCATGTGAGACATGTCAATAGGCAACCTAGCCAGAGTGGACATAGGCATCACATTAATCGTGGAGCCGTTGTTCAATAAGAACCTTTGCCATTATGTGGCTTTTACATCTAACCGTAATATACAGAGCTTTAATACTCCCTCTTCTTTTTGAAGGGATCTCATCATCATTAAAGGTAATGTAGTTTGAGGCCACCAGATTCCCCACAAGGTTATCTACATATTCCATAGATACATTATGGGATACGTATGCCTAATTTAAAACCTTCAAAAAGCATTATGGTGAGGCTTTGAATTTAGCAATAGTGATAAAAGTGATATCCTAGCTAGCATTTTGTTTAGCTGTTCCACCATATTGTACTCACTATGTTTGATTAACCTCAAGAACTCATAAACTTCCTTTACAGAATGGGTTTCTGGTACTCTTGACTTGGTACTGCCATAGGATCTTTTCTATTTTTTTCCTCTCTAATTTTTGCTTTCTCTTTATTGGCTTTCTCTAACATTTCTGGAGAGTAACACCTTCCACTTTTCATCATGTCACCTACTCCAGTTATATTTACCGTATCATAATTGCTTGATATATCTCTTTCATTTGACCCCGTCGTTACAACATCACAGTTGTATTTCCATGGTACCACCTTGTTATTCTGGTACGAGAAGAGACTAGGAATTTTGAAAGTTATAATTGATTTAGAGGTAGGTTGACTCTCCATTGGCTTTGGCCTCCTGTAATATATTATCACTAGTTTTGAGATGGGCTTTGTAACCTGCTTGGTGGTGGATATCTCTATATTTTTTTAGCTTCCCTCATATTCGTAAAACTCAATTTGGAATAAATCCATCAATTGTTACAGAATTTGGCAGAACTAAACATAATTTTCAATCGAATGCCCTATAGCTCCCTTATGGTATTTACACATTTGGGTCAAATTGTGTTCTCCATGATAAGTATGTAAGTCTACTGGATACAGTATCTCTACTCCCAACAAGGCATCAAATACCTTATCTAGAGGGGTCATAATCTCATTTACTCTTCTTTTAATCTTGTTGGTTTGATACTTATGTATGAAATTAATTATTGCCCCAGTATGGGTTGACAGAGGGTTACCATTGACATTTGGTGCCTCTTCTTCTTCAAAGCTTATCAGACCCTTTTTTATCAATTTTGCACTTT
The DNA here is from genome assembly GCF_002303985.1 of Durio zibethinus. The sequence goes on along the minus strand of NW_019167937.1, from coordinate 28,804,419 downwards.
ATGCTTCAAAGAAATGTAGTTCTCCATAGAATAGCCTGCACCCTTATAGTGATAATCATAATAAGCATTTGGGTTATACCATTTAGGGAAATGTGATTTTACGGGATCTACAGGGACACGAGTTACTAAATTTTTCTCCACAAGCTATGGGAGTAAGTCTGCATAAGGCGTGGGGATTGGGTCCAATGTGACATTCTCTTGGTAATTTCTCTGCCCTCTTGAATTACTTGGCTGGGTATTCTGTTTAAGGGTAAATCTTGCTTGAGGTATGACGGATGAATTGTATATGTGTGCGGATGGTTGTAGTTAAAGAGTTGGTTAGTAGACTTACTGGTATAATGGTTGATATGGGTAGTAGGTAGACTTACTGGTATAATGGTTGATATAGGCTGGATATATAGGTTGGTTATAAAAATGAACCTAACCTCTGAACTATTGGCCCTCATAACTCACAACATGAGTTTCTCCTTCTTTCTTCTTAGATGGGCCATTCTTTTTTGCACCGGTTGTCTTCATTTCATCTAATTTACCATTCTTAATGATGTTTTAAATTATCTCACCTAATATAACCATATCGGTAAAATTTTTTGTAGCATTTCCTATTAGTCTTTCATAATAGAAAAACTTAAGAGACCTGACAAAAAGCACTATTACCTCTTTTTCTATAAGGGGTGGTTGGACTTGAGAAGCAACATCTCTCCATCTTTGAGCGTATTGCTTGAAACTTTCTATGGCTTTCTTTTTCCATACTTTGTAGGGAAAAGCGATCGGGTGCTAAGTCCATTATATGTCTATATTGAGTTACAAATACTTTTGCCAAATCATTTCAGGATCGGATACGAGCCCGATCCAATTGCACGTACCATCTCGTAGCAGAGCCTGTAAGGTTATATTAAAAGACATGCATCAATAATTTCTCATCATGAGCATAGGCGACCATTTTATGATAATACATGATAACGTGGGTTAACAGGCTTTTAGTCCTATCAAATTTTTTAAATTCAGGGGCTTTAAACTTCGATGGGATGACCACATCTGGGACTAAACATAATTGGGCTACATCCATATAGCCAAAATAATCCATACCCTCAATGGCTTGAACTCTCTCCTCCAAAATATTCATTTTTTGTTGAAAGCTTGACTCTTTTATTACCTTAGAGGTTTTTGCTTTCAACCTCTCATTCTCCTTAAGGTCATTAAAATCAGGACTTCAATTGGGTCTACTATCTTTACCCCAAAGGTGGGGTTAGTGTAACTACAATATGGTACTTCAGGATAGGTGTAAGCATATGCTTCAGAAAATGGTATGTGTGGGGCCTGTGTCTCTTGAAAAGATTGATCTTGGTTTGGACCGAACCCATGAGGGTATAAAAGATCTATAATATCTTATCTTTCATTCAGATTAGGGGTCTCTTCTACTGTTTTACCTTTATCCAATTTTTTCAACATTTTCACCAACTTCGTCAACTCCTCATTTATCTCCTCTTGACCTTTCTCGATCTTGTCCATACAGGTATTTTGTTCTTGTTCCATTTGTTTTGCTCGCGATCAAGTATTATATGGGTGACGTGCAGGTTGGCTCAAATTTGTTGATAGTTGAGCTATCCTTAAACCTTTAATACCATATCTTAGATTGGCAAGTTTATATGACTATCTCATGAAAACCTAAGATGATTATTTTGTTAAATGTAATGAATGAGAATCAATGAATGAAAATACATGCATGCAAAGAACATTTGCCTTAAGACAGTGTTCAACCAAAAGATTTCATTTATTCCAAATAACTTTGTTTACATAGAATTTATCATCCTAGAGTTATAACTATAGATTCATTTGATCAGTTCATACTGGTCTCTTACTTTCTCAATGAAATTCAATAGGCTCTATCCATGTTTCTCTACTGGGGCCACCACTTGCTTCAATGATTCTGCCTCTTTGACCATTTCTCCTGCCTTACATACGCTTTTGCAAATTTAGGTTGTTAAGTGCTCAATATAACTCTGTCTTCCTAGGTTTTTCCTTTTACCACATTACACTTGGTATGATAATTATATGGTCTTCTTGTTCATTCAACCTTTGTCTCAACCTGCTTAGGTAGTTGTTCAACATGTTATTTTTTATTTGTACTTGGGTATTTTCTTCCTTTAATTTAGCATATTCTTGCTTTAGTAACTCATTCTTATTAGTTAGCTCAGTAATTGTTATCTCCTTAGCTTTCACCTTCACATACAACCTCTTATGTTCTTGGTGTAGCTCTGCTAGGTCTTTAACAGTCGTATCGTGTTCTCTAGCAATCGTACAAACTTTAGCTTCATGTTTTTCAGCTCTATCTTTCCACTGATCTTTCTCCTCTCGAAAGCTTCTGAATCTCTTGCTTTATCCTATTCTTTTTATCTCAAATTCTTTCTTCACAAGCTCCACTTATGATGGTATTTCTTCAAGCTTTTCTCCTATTGGTTGTTGAAAACCTTCAAGAGTGAATACCACTTTTTGTCCTCATCTCACTCTCCAAACCAGGTACCCATGGGTGACCTTATCAATGAATGGTTCAAGACTCACCTTGTAGGGGTTTTTCCATGCTTTAATCACATCATTCATCCTTTGAAATGCTTTTGACTCAAGTAAGAAAAATCTGTCTAATTAAGCTATGTGTTATGGGAATGAATTGTTTTACCCCAAACTGTCTTCTCATTAGAAGTGATGCATAACTTGTTGCTCCTCATAAACCCAAAAGTGGAACCACAGTGTTGTCTCCACACTGATATAGCATAAGTTCCCTATTCATCCATGGGACCAACCGTTTTACTTTAGTGCTAGTCAGCTTTTGTAAGAATGCTACCCATTCTTTTTTAGACTTTTGTTTTGGCCACTCGCTTTCACAAAATTCTTTAATTGAAGCTCGATTGAAAAAATACAACTTCAAGAATGCACTTCTTTTACACTCAAAATGGCTTTTCATCTATAAATACAATAATTGTATATAGCTTGTAAAATGCCTTCCATTCTGGTGATAATAACTCAATGATCTGATATTCTCTGCCAATATCACCATTGAAAGGTTGCAACCATTGATCACACTTTTGAAGAATCAATTACTGGTATTTCAATATAACCCAAAACCTTCAAAAAAATCACCATTCCATATATGGCCAAGGCAAACACGTCTAACCCCCGCTCCTTGTCGACATGTTGTACTAGAAAATCGTGAAAAAACTTCTAAGATAAGTAAACCTATTCTTGTTTCTTCCTTGTATGAGAATCCATAATCTTCTTGTTTATCCACATCAAATAGGCTAGATTCTTACGAAATCTTGATTTGTGTTTCTTGACATATATCTTATTAGGGGCCTTATAGTGCAAACCCAACAGAGTTAAATATTCTTCGATGGTTGGTGTCATATCAACTTCATTAAAAATGAAACACTTATATGAAGGATCCCAAAATTTCACTGCAGCTCTAATTAGTTTATTCTCAACATTCACTGCCAAAAGGTATGCTATATGTCCATGTTTCTGGCAAAACTCATTTTATCTTGATGGACTCATCTTCTTCCATATATCGACCAAATTTTCTAGATTGTTTTGTTTGAGGAGGATGGATGTTTCTTGAGACAAGGTAGAAGCGTGACCAATGGGTAAACAATCCCCCTCTTTTTGTTGGATCTTTTCTGACTGAACCTCGTAATGAGCTAATATAGATGAAGAGCAAACCAGTTGTTCTGTAAAGTCCATGAAAAACCCTTTGTTGAATACTATCTTTTTAGGCAAATATTATTTATACAACTTTATGATATGAGTATGAATCATGCAAAGATGAATAAGAAAGACAGTTAGTACACTAATAAGAAAAAAACATATAAATAACTAAAGTAGAACATCACACAATAAAAGAATGAATCCTAAGCTCTTGGTCAATTCTAAAGGGAATGAAATGGCTCTATCTATAGGTTAGGCATTCCTAAGGTTCATTATAGGTGGTTTAAAGGTTAAAAATCTAAAGGTTCCCAAATTGCTCCTTACATCATCGTCCATCACAAACTAGTAAGGCACCCTAATCTTCACCCATTACAGGCTACAAGCGAAAAAGATTCAATTTGAGTGGGAGTATTTTGTTAGCCACTGTAAAGGCATTAAAACCTCACGAAAGTATAGGTATTTTACTCCCTCCTAGAGGGACGAAGCTCGGGTATAGAGCTCGCGTATCATGTTATACTCGTACATATGAATGACATAGTTAGCAAAGTAAATGAATAGAATCAATGAATAAAATTTTTTTATAAAAAACCAACTTTATCAGACTTTTGGATAACATAAATTTATTTGTTGGCCTGACTCTCGGCTTGTCCCTAGCAAAGTCGTCAAACTGTTATAACGTTTAGATTCGTGGACCTATCGCTAGATATTGGCTTAAGGAATCATCACCAATTTTTTTTATTTATGTGCGAGTGGCCACCTAACTAAATCTGTCCCTTTTTAGAAAAATTATAAATTTGACTTAGGTGTCTTTAAAAGGTAGATTCATTATCTGCGAAACCAAAACTAGGTTCAGAGTACGATTATGTGTGAGGAAGGTTATAACACTTCCATAACGCCCATCAAAAGATGGTACCAACTCGATTTCATATTATCCATGAAGCCTTAAAAATTTTACCAAGTAGTTAATTATTGAAAATTATTCTTAATTGACTCCAATACTTTTGGCAAAAAATTAAAAAAATTTCTTAACTCAAGAGTATATAAGAAAACTATTGTTTCTCTTGCAGTGGCTCCGTCATCGGATTATTTAACATTAAAAATTTTTTAAGAAAAGAAAATAACAAAAAAAGAATCATGCTTCAATTTTTTATATAGATTTTTGTTGTTTTATGAGAAAAAAAACTCATACTTCTATACAAGGAAAATTGATACTTTAACTTTTTTTAAAAATATTTTTTTTAATTTTATTTTCAAGAAAAATTGATACTTTCAACTTTACCTCAAAAATTTCTTTTTTGAAATCTTTATTTTCAAGAAAATTTGATATTTTCAACTTTTCCTCAAAAATTCATTATTTGAAATTTTTATTTTCAAGGAAAATCGATACTTTCAACTTTTTTTCAAAAATATTTTTCTTGAAATTTTCATTTTCAAAGAAAACTGATACTTTCAAATTTTTCTCAAAAATATTTTTTATTTTTATTTCTGAGAAAAATTGATACTTTTAACTTTTTCTTAAAAATATTTTTTTGAAATTTTTTATTTTCAAAGAAAATTGATACTTTAACTTTTCCTTAAAAATATTTTTTTTGAAAATTTTATTTTTAAGAAAAATTGGTACTTTCAACTTTTCCTTAAAAATATCCTTTTCAAATTTTTTTATTTTTAAGAAAAATTGATATTATCAACTTTTCCTCAAAAATTCCTTTTTTTGAAATCTTTATTTTCAAAAAAAATTAATACTTTCAAATTTTCCTTAAAAATTTTTTTTTTTTGAAATTTTTTTTTATTTTCGAGAAAAATTAATACTTTCAATTCTTTCTCAAAAATGCTTTTTTGAAAATTTTTATTTTCAAAAAAAATTGATACTATAAACTTTTTCTCAAAAATATTTTTTTTTGAAATTTTTATTTTAAGGAAAGTTGATGTTTTTAACTCTTCCTCAAAAATATTTTTTTTGAAAATTTTATTTTTAAGAAAAATTGATGCTTTTCAACTTTTCTTAAAAATATATATAATTTTTAGCTTTTTATAAAAAATCATTAAAAAATTTAAGGATGTTTAATTAAATAAATAAATAATTTCAATTGCATCAATAAATAAATAAGCAAATAATAATAATAATAATAATAAATAAATAATAGATAAATAAGATTTAAAAGACCTTGGCACGGCTCAGCTAAGTTGGACGGAGACTCAGCTCTAGAGACAGATGCAGTTGAAATGGCTTAGTTCGCTACTTGGCTGGATGGCTCAGATAATAGGGTCGGGCTTCTAGATCAGCAGCACGGATCGGGTTGGACCAAAGAAAACACGCGAATCCTGCTTTGTCAAAACGGCATCATTTTCGGTCACTATTTAAGGCAAAAAATTTTCTTTTCCTTAGATGTTTTCGCCTCTCTCTTTCTCTACTCCTGCTTCTTCTCACTCTAGGCGATTTTTGGTCGTCGTTTTCCATCGATAATTGCTAGAAAACTCATCAATTTCTGGGTTTTATTACTGAAAACTAAGGTTTTTTACCAAAAAAGTCGTCAAAAAACTTGAATTTTCACCAAAAACTTTGACGAAATTTGGAATTTCCAAAAAATTTGCAAAAAAATGTGAAAAAATTCCTAAAAAAATCCTCCACTATAAACAATGAATTTCTCAAAAACTTCTATAGCTCTTTCGAAAAAAAAATTTTTTACTCTCACTACCTTCCCCATTTTTTGTGTGATCACTAGCAGTTTTATATAGGGCTATTTGAGGATTCAAAAATCAGAGTCCTCTTATCCCCTCATCCGTTATCCCTGTTTAAAAAAAAGAAATCCCTTTATCACATCTTCAAAATTTAGACCTCAATCTTAGAGTTCTAATGGGATTAAAACTCTGTTTTATTTTTATTTAATTAATTTGTAACCTTATCAAAAATTGGGTGTCTACATAATTTAATTAATATAATATATAAATATATAATTAAATAAATAATAAAATATTTTTTATATATTCCCATATCAAATACCTTAAATTAGCATCTGATCTAGTCATGATTTAAAAAAGAGAAAAGAATGAAGTTTTAGGGTGAAAACCCGAAAATGACAATCTAGAGCAAGATTAAAGAAAGTAACTTATGACTTTTCATGTGGCACCAATAAGGCATTTTGAGGGGACGTTGGAAACTTTTCTTTAAAAGCCTAAGGAGATCAATCTCACTATGAATATTTCCTTTAAAATTTGAGCTTTGTTCATTTTTCAAACATGAAATTTTGAGCTTGCCATAATTGGTCTTGATATTTATTAAAATACTACATATTAAGAATTAAAAGAAGTACCAAAATATATTGCACTTTAAAAGATGATTTTCATTTGTGATCTCAAATGAAAAGATGTTCTTGTTTTCATTTAATGGCCAAATTCCTTTGGGGACTAAAATCCTTTTTGATGTGCCAAACTATTGCATCGTTTTGGAAAGACCAAAGTTGTTATTCATCATCCCTATTCTAGGTAGTAATCACTACTTTTTAAGAGATTGATCACATATGGAAGAGAATTATGTGAGGCAATTTCCATTGCTATTTTTTTAGGAAGTTTTGAGAAATATTCAAAATATATTGAATCTTAATACTCGTGGCGAGAGATAGGTGAATGCTATAAGAGACCTTTTTGGGGCAAGAAAATGCCAAATGTAAAGGACCAATATTGAAAAAACTCACTAGACGAGAAAAATGGTTTTCAAGAATGAAAATGTTGATAATGTTTGCTTTAGTACGTGAATGAACTTGTCAACTAAATTAGAGGCTATGTCATGGAAAGATGAAATGAAGAAAAGTTTCGAGAATCCCATTACCACAATTAAAGACATTTGGTATAGAATTCATGCATTGCATTTATTGCATTTCATTTATTGTATGCATCACATCCATTTCATATATTGCATTCATATTTTTTAAGGGAAAGAGATGTTGACTTAAATTTTTTATAAAAAAAAAAACTTTGATCGAACAAGATTTTACCTCAAGGTATATTTGTTAAAAATTTTAAGTATTAGTTTAAAAAACCTATGAGTGCATTTTTAAAACTATTGAGCTCTTTTTAAATTATCCAATAAAATCTATAAGACTTTCGAGTATGATTTTTAAAATATCCAAATATCTATTTTTTTAAAGTGGTTGAACATTTGTTTTAAAAAAGCTTTTTCGAAGTTTGATTTATAAAACCTTCAGGCATAATTACCAAGTCTTCTGGATAAGATTCGTAAGTCTTTTGAGCTAAATCTATTTTAGAGTCAGAAATTTGTAAGACCTTTGGGCATAATCTAAGTCTTTTGGGTAATATTCGTAAGTTTTGAGCTGAATATGTTTTAGAGTTGAGATTTATAAGACTTTCAAACATAATCTTCAAGTCCTCCAAGTAAAATTTGTAAGTCTTCCTATCTAAATTAATTTTAGAGTCAAAATTTGTAAGACATCTAGGGGTGATCTCCAAATTTTTTTGGTAAGATTCGTAAGTCTTTTAAACTAAATCTATTTTAGAGTGGATATTTGTAAAACCTTCAAGTATAATCTTCAAGTTTTCTAAGCATAATCTATAAAATTTCTAAACATGATCTTTTAAAACCTTTAGATATATATTTTTAAAAGTTATAAAATCTTTGTTTAAAAGAGCATTCTTCATTGAATGATTTGTAAAATTTTTAGACTTAATCTTTACATTCTTCGGATACGATTTATAAGATCTCTAGATATGATTATTAAAACCATAGAATGTCATCCTTAATTTTTTAAGAAATTGTCTTCATTTCCGAAAAGCCTTTTAAAAAAAAAGTTAACTAATTTAAGTCGGATGTAATAGGTATTTATAACCTTTTACAATTTTTGTTTTATAAAAATTGTGTAAAGAGCGATGACTATAAATATTTTATTTTGTCTAAAAATTTTTTCGAAATAAATGAGCTTTGATCACAAATTAAGCCGTAATACGACAAATGCATTTTGAGCCCAAACAATTAAAAGTCCAAAAATTTTAATTTTACTTTTCCAATTCAAAGGCTAAAACAAATATCAAAAATAAAAAATAAAAAACCCAAAAACAAAAAGGTGGGATTTTCCACCGGGATTTGGATTCTATTCTTGGAGCTCATGATCAAACAGATTATGGAAAGTTTGGGCTTAATTCATGCAAAATAAATCACAAAATTAATTCAAAGCAAAATCAAATCGAATCAAATCATATTTATATTCATTCAGTTGATTTTTTTCAAATTAAAGGGATTAAATCCCTATAAAACGAACAGCAAGCACACATAAAAAGGGAGGAATACATAAATCATACAGAAAGGGAATACCCAAAAATAATCGGTGAGAGCAACAAAATATAGAGAAATGAAGTGATTTTGGGTATCGCTAGTTAGGAGTTTTGGGAGTTCCTTTTAGAGTTTTATTTAAGTTTCTCAATTTGTAAGGGAAGAAACAATTTTAGGTGGCTTTGAGTTAGACAATAGCTAAACAAGTAAGAATAGGTGGAGCTTCTTAGTGGCTCTGGTCGCGACAATCCGTCGTTGAAGCTTGGAATTTGTTGTTGACGAAAGGGTGTTGTTGGTGAGGAAATTGGGGGTTGGTTTCCAGGGAAGAGCGGCTTAAGGAGAGTGGCTGGTTACAGAAAGGTGGGATTTTATAAAATGAGATATTTCAGATTGAAAGACTTGGTCCAAGTAAAAAAATAATTTTGGTCTGAATTAAGAAGATTTAAGCCCCACAAACCTGAGGTAAAAAAGCCAAGCCTACTCTTCTAGACTTGATCCGTTTCTTATTAGGGATCGTAACTCAGGTTTTCCTTTCTTTTTCTTATTTAGTTTTTCATTGTTTATCTTTCATCGTTTATTTACTTAGTTACTCACTTTCATTATTTATGCATCTTAGGCTACTTGTCTAGCAATTAAAAAAAAATCAAAATATGACTCAATAAAATAGATTTGTCAATGGGATTTTCTTTAATTAAAATATTATTAAAGTCATGTAATTTATTTAAACTTTAATAGTAAATAAAACTTTACTATGATGGAATTAAAAGATGATATGAACATGATTTTCTTGATAGTTCCTAATTAAATTCCTTTTAAAAAAACAATAATGTACTAAGTTATTAGAGGATTCAAATATTTAAATTCACTCTTACTAAATTATTAAAGGATTTAATGAATTTTTTTAAATAAAAATTTTTAATTCTGTCAAACATTAGAGAATATAAATCTTGAATTAGATCTTATAAAACTACTAAAAATTTTAATCAATTTTCTTAAAATAAATTATATGAGTGACTTTTCAAATAAAATTTCACCAAAACTATTAGATGATTTTACTGTTTACTTTTTAAATAAAACATGTTAATTAATCCGACGATGAAACCTCTTCAAAATGAAACACTAGTCTTTGTGAATACTCTTAAAGTGAAAAAATTATTTTAAATTATTACTAAACTATTAGAGTAATTTTAAGATTAATTTTTAATAATTAAATTATTTGATAAAAATTATAAAAATATATTAAGACTTAAATAACTTGAAATCAAACTGATATCATCTTTTTTGTGAGCGCTGTGAGAATGTTTAATCTTTTTCATATGTAATTGTACTCCTGAACATAAATTTAGTTTCATAGACTAAAATCTACTTTTTAAAAATAACTAAATCAAGTTTGAGATTTCTCTTTAAAAATAGACAGATTCAATTAAGTGATCAATTATACTTAAATAAAAATTGATGGTAACTCTTTAAATTAAATCTAACGACAGGTTAATGGATCTATACGTTATGATATACATAAGAAACGTTATTGGAATAAAAATATCTAATTTATTTTACTTTATTTTAATTGATTTACTGTGTTTTAAATATAAAAACATAGTACTTTCTAAATTTTTTTTTTTAAATTCAAAAACATAATTTTGTGATCATTTATTACGTTTATTCATTTAATCTCATCAAATTTTCTCATTTACTCTTCCAAAACTTTTTTTTACAATAAAAACTACAAAAATTATCTATCTTACATAAAAAAGACAGTTTTTATGTGCCAAAATCTCACAAAATCTTTTCATTTTACTTTTCTAAAGACTCTTTTCTTTTCACAACAAAAAAACGACAAATATTACTTTTCTTATGTAAAAGATGTAATATTTGTGCATTAAAGCAAAAGTTATAATCGAAAAGATAAATCAATGAATCTAACCAAATCTTCTCTTTACTTTTTTAAGAATTTTTTTTACAACAAAAAACTACAAAAACTTCATTTCTTATATAAGAAATGTAGTGTTTTTGTACCAAAATGTAACAAATTCTTCTCTTTTTACTTTTTTAAAAAATTTTTTATAATAAAAAACTACAAAAGACTACATTTCTTATGTAAGAAAAGTAGTCTTTGTACTCCAAAATCTCACAAAATCTTCTCATCTTATTTTATTAAGAGCTTTTTTTTACAATAAAAACTATAAAAATTATATATATTTTTTGTAAGAAACATAATATTTGTGTATCAAAATCTCACCAAATTTTTTCTTTTTACTTTCTTAAAAATTTTTTAAAAAAAAAAATATTTATGGATGAGAGGTCATGAAAACTCATGGAAGCAATACATCTTATCTTTTTACTCTCAAAATTCATGAAAGCAATATCACGTTAAAAATGAGGCTTTGACAAATACATATTGGTGAAAGTTAATTTTGATTTTATAAAGATTACACTTTTATATGAAAAATGTAATTTTTGAATTATATTAAAAAATTACGTATTAAAAACAAAAATTATGACTTATATTAGCTTTTCAACTATATATATATTTATGTTAAAACGTGATATTTATTAATTGCTTATATCATAAACATTTTGCTTACTTCTCTCTCATTTTTTTTTGTTTAAATTAAAAAAAAATTTATAAAACAAAAAAAGGGTAAATTATGAAGCTACCATGTGACATTTCCAATGAAAAATCTTATGCTCCATATATTTACAAAATTTATCTTATAAATTGTTCGATTAAATGCATGCATATTTTGTTTGTATATATATGATAATTGCCTATAATTTTGAGTTAATATTCATTAAATATTAAAAATATAAAAATATTTTTTATTTCTGCTTTAATAATGATATATATTGTTATTTTTATTAATTATTTCTGATCAAGACATAAATTACTAAATATTTTTGTTAAACCACATTTTTTTTTAAATTCTAAAAAAAAAAAAAAACTACCGCTCGAAATTAAGGAAAACAAAACAAAAGAAAATTTGTAACAGTATTAAAACTTTTAGCCCCAATCCAAACGGACAAACAAAAGCTATAAAACCCTGGTGACTGCTGGACTGGTTGTGGCTGGTGAGCTTTGCAAAATGCTATCTAAAGGAATTGGAACATTGGCAACAACTACAACTATGGCAGCAAGATCCTTATCCATAGCTCACATCCCCAGGCATAAACTCAGACGGGTTTTCACTCCTTTGTCATTTTCTTCTTCAGCATCCGAAGCAAGAAAGCTGGTTCTCTACTCAAAGCCTGGTTGCTGTCTATGCGATGGCCTCAAAGAAAAACTCCACGCCGCCTTCTCACTGTCTGGCCCAGATTCCCTACATGACATCGTTTTACAGGTAAAACCCCCACCTCCCATTCTCAATCTTTACACAAGTCAAGATTGAAGCTTGGAAAATTTTGGTTGTTGGGTTCTTTTGCTAGGTGAGGGATATTACCAGCAATCCTGAGTGGGAGAAGGCATACCAATATGAGATACCCGTTTTAGCCAAAGTACTCTCTGATGGCACTGAGGTTAGCTTTTTCTCTATTTGGGTTTTTCTTGGTTTTGTCAATTTTTTTAATAAAAACGCTACTATGGTGCCTGGAAACTTGTATTATTGATGTTTTTATTTATGAATGTGAGAATCCTAGATAAAGAATTTAAAATGGATTGTTTCACACTATAACCTTGCAAAGTTGATTCTTTTCTGCTGAAGTGTGTCAAAGCAAACTCATTTGGAATGGAGGTCACTGAAAATGAGCAAGAAATTTTGGATAAACGAGATGTTGAAACTTGCTGAGTACTTGCAGAAGCAAGCTTCTGTGACAATGGGAGACCTGGTCTGGGTCTCTTTTAAATAAGGTGGTTTAAACAACTGGGGAATACTTTAATGACTAGGCCTTATAGAAGTTAGATGCATATTCCCAAATGCTTTATTTAGAACTAAACTATTACAAGCATAGGTTCTTAAAAGGAAAGTACATTACAAAAATGCTGATTTAGTGTAGACTATTTCGCTAGTCTAGCTATGGAAGCTTTGTCCTTGATGAATATTGTGGATGAGACTGTCAAATCTTAGACCAATATAAAACAACTTTGTGAAAATTTTATTCTTGTCTTTATTTTTTGGTTACCTTTTCTCATTATTGTTGCTTTAACAGTAGCTTGATTTTGATTATGAACTTGCAATAGAATTTTACCTCTTAAGTTGGCATCTTGTTGTTCAAGATGTGCTCCGCAGTTGTATTAATATGGAGAAGTGATAGTCATTCCGTTCCATTCTTAATTGTTGAACTGCAAAGCCACATATTCTTTATTGTAGGACTAGCAGCTTAATTATTACAATTTTCAACATTTTCCATGGGATTTTACAACACATAGTACACCTAGGATCCATGTTGGGAAAACTACTGCCTGCAATACTACTAAGGTATACGTAGGTTCTTGCATAATCAGCTCTTTAACTTTGTGAATAATCTACAATATGTTTGGTAAAAGTTATGGTAAAAGAATATGCTGGTTCTATATTTCAAGACATTCAATTGATTATCAAACTTAATGCATTAATAACTGTAGGACTCCACCATTATCTTAGCACCACAAAGTCTCATTTACGTCATACATGATGTACTGGAAAGAATATCCTCTGTTGGTAAGAGTTCTATTGAACAACCGTTGTTGCACCACAGGGAATTATAAGGTTCTAAAACTGTTGCAAGGGTTATTTATATATAATCTGGAATACTGGTTCAACAGCTAAGGCTGTCTTGCAGTTGATAATTAGCTAATTAAGCCTGATGAGGTGATTGTGTGTAAAAATAACTCACTCACAAAGTTTCCAGTTCTTGCTTGAGTGTTGGATATCCTTGCAACACTGACTTAAGTCTTCATTGACCTACATGCCATCAAAATTTAAAGTGGATTCAGGTAAACAGCAGCCAAAGGAAGTGTTTAGCACCACTGGTAGTGAGTAGAATCCTTTATTATTGCAAGATCACCATAACCATGCATAAGCTCAGCCCTATTTTATTTGTCTATGTCTGGTTATATTTCTTAGTATTATCCTGTATTACATGAAACTGAAGTGCTTTGAGCTCAATTATCCAAAAAATATAAGAAGTGCTGAACATTTTTGGGACTTATTTGCAACCCCAGTGGCTTAGTTTCCTATCGTGGTTTGCGTGGTGACATATCCCTATGGAGACTCCTTTGGCAAAGGAGGTGATCTCATCTTGTAGAAGTCTGCTGTCTGTTATTTTGAGATCTTTTTCCTACGTGCAGCTTTTGAAACTGTGAAGCAAAAAGCTACAAAGAAAATATTAGTGCAAGTGGCTAAAGCAAGAGTGTAAGGTTCATTCATTAGATCCCTGAATTACCTAAATTCAGCAACATGGCCTAGTTGCTTCAAGAGATGTCTTGGGTATTGCATGCATCCAGAATCTAGATCCTTGTGATTGTTTACACATTTAAATTGAAAATTCAAAATGATTCTTGCTTATGATCTGGATTATGTCCAAGTTGTTAGAAGTCATTTTGAGAAGCTTGTTGTTTATGACATAATAGAAAGATGCCATAAGTTTCTGTAGATAAAATGGATTTTTAAAATGATGAGCAGGTGTATATGGTAGGATCAAAACATTGAATATGACCCTAATTAAAATACATACCTTTACCCCTTAAACTATGGAAATTATGAAAAAGGATATGTATTTTATATACAGAAGGGCTATAATTGGATATATGTATTTATCTTCTTAATTGAAAAACCTTTCTGAATTTAAATCTTAGCAACAATTATATGTAACTATAACATAAATTGTTATGCAGCTATGGTTTTCTGATTGTGCATTTTATTTGGATACATTGTTTGTATGCAATTAGCCAGTAATTCCCATCTTTCAATTTTTTGTTGCATAAAACACTTGTACTGGCCCAATAGCAGTATAGAAGTATAGTGCAATAAAGTTACAGGATGGAAAATGTATTTATATAACTATATAAAAATGTTTCTTAAAATACAATCTCCTTTTTCTTATATAAATAATTCATTTGCTATGTATTCCAGTAAATAAAGTTTAAGTTAGTTGATTGAACCTAATTGGAGTAAAGTGGCTAAAATTGAATATTCGATACGAGTTTGGTGGCAAAGTTACACTATAGTTGAGTGATATTGCTCTTAGAGCTAAACCAAGGAATCCTTTGTATTTTGTAAAATGGATCTTGTTCTATCATATGTAAAGGATTTCTCTGTTATATATATGAATTGAAGTTTGAGGAAATTGAAGAGGATTTCCTCACACGGTTTAAGCTTCTAGAATATTGGCTTTTCTGGTTGATTTTAATAAAGGGCCCAACGAATTTGGAATTTCTGTTGGGCCAGGTCATTTCAAGGTAAGCAGTTCATTTATGAATAAGAGATGAACACCATTTTAGCTTCGTTCGGTATGTAGAAGGCATTAGTTGCCCATTGTCAGGTTGAAAAGAGCAACCACTTGTTCTTGAAACAGTGTTTTTAAGAGGTGACATTGTATGATTGCTAGGGTGAGGTCTGTAAAACTAGTAAATAAGGTTTAGGCAGACTTACTATAGTTTTATCTTAGGTGGAGAGTAATCTCTATCATTAGTACAAAGGAATTAATGAAACATACTATTTGAAAACCTCTTTGATCATTGATATTTTAAATATTTTATTAAATTAATTTTTTTTATAAACTTATATTTGAAAACTTCCTCATTCAAGGTTTTAAAATTATTTTCTCATATTTTAATTAACAATATATATAAAATAAAATGAAGTTGAAGTGAAAAAGTTTGACACTTAAAAGTCAAATGGACATCATTTATGGACAAAGGGAGTATGATATAGAATCTGAAATGAGGTTATCTGTAGTGAAAAAGTTTAAATACATTTGTTTCTTTCCTCTTCTATTTGGTGGATTTCTTTCCACTGCTACTGTTTTCATGGTGGGCAAGACCCTTCGTTTTGCATTCTGGTGTCTTTTTGCCAAATATAATCTATATAAATTTAGTATAATAGTGGAATAACTCCTCTTCACACATGGATGGTGCAGATTCCGAGTGATGCAGATTCCCTTCTGCATTAACAAAGCATCACAACTTCCAATCATGTTCATCCTGTGCACAGGTTCATGGTGATGCAGATTCCCTTTTGCATCATGACTTTTCAATGCTTATCATCTTTTTCATCAGATATCCTGCCCTTTTCATGGCTATAGTTCAGTCCAAAGTTTCTGATTATATTGTTGCCTTTTAGTAGCTGGTGGAATCTTATTGACCATTCAATGATGATGCACTTTATGCAAAATTAATTAGGATGTATAAATGTAGTGGCTGGTAATGCAGAAGTGTGTTGAGGCCGTACTAAAAAACAAGGTTTTATATATCAGCATAACATATTGAGATTCCCAAGATATTTGTTATATAGACAGATAATTGAGTTATATCACAACATTTGAAGATACTTTAAGTGATATAATATAAAAACATTACTACGGACAGATATATATATATATATATATAGGATATTTAAACTAAATTATCCTTTTCTAGTTACCCTTGCAGTAGTCTTTACAATTTTGGATTAAAATGTGCAATTTATATGGATCAATGCTGAAGAAGATATCTCACACAATATCAACCTTCTTTCAGGAAATACTGCCTAGATTATCTCCTCGACTTGGGCCGGAGCTTGTCCAAAAGAAGATAGCAGCTGCTTTTAGACAGTAATAGTCTGTAATTTTTGGTTATATGATGGATATTGAAGCTCATGTAGAACAAGTAGGGAAAAGGATTTTGATTTAGATTGTCATTAACTAAGTTGACTAGGTCCATCAAAAATCTTGTCATCATCACTGACACTGTGATTTCCTCTGATAAACAAAATTTCATTTCATTTCTTCTATATTATTAATTCCATGCAAACAAAAGCAGGCCACTTTAAGGCCTGGAAAGTGATAAAATGAAAACTTGCATCAATCATGGTTCTTTAATGTCATATTCATTCCATTTTTTACAACTTTTGACTAATCCATTGTTTCAATGGCCCCAAGCTGTCCGTGCTTTGATTGCTATTAAACTTCTGCCTTTATATGGTGCACGATTGACTTTATCCTCATTTCATCTTTTTCATATATCATGTTAACAATACCCTGGTCTAGTGGGTACCTGTAGGTGCCAATTTCAAGCACCAAAGGGAAAAGAAAATGAAAAAGATTGTACAATAGATGAAGAGTTCTAGCCACCTGCATCTGTCGCAGGTGGTTAAAGGACTTTTACTGTCATTATGTATGACTTTTACTGTCATTATGTATGACTTTAACGTAAAATGATACAGAGTTATTGAACCAATTGGTTGATTTCTCTTCTTTTCCTTTTCTTTTGCCATTATTTCTTTTTATCATTTGGCTAAAAGAAATTTAATATTACTCCAAAGTAGGTTACCATTCTTGCAAGTGACTGGATTGAGAACTTTGGCTGATTCCAGTGCCGCACTATGCATCCTTTGCATCAATCGGACCTTCCAAGTTGAAAGGTTCTATCATATGTAACTTGACCATATATTTTGATTGGGGCTCAAAGCTTCTTCGCAGGTAGCATTGGGTTCAATAAATTGGATGGTCATGACCTATCATCATCATTTTACAACTTATGTTGTTAAGTAGCTCCTAATTGAGAGTTGATCTTCTTTGCCAAGTTGAATGATCTTCATTTTCATCATCTTTGCCAAGTTGAATGCTCTTCATTTTCATCTTCATATTCTCATCATAACTTGCAACAGAATATGATCAACTGTAAGGTTTAGTAACGTGTCGTGAATGCGTCCTCTCGGTATCTTCTCTCCCATTGCCGAGGGAAAGCAACTCGTTCTTGGACACCCACCCATGATCTCTTACTTCAATCATTCTAAAGAAACCAACAGATAAAGTTTTTCCCACTATGAATTTCCTTGTGCTTTCTACTGACAGGACAGAACTCTCCTCTGCTTTATATCAGTTTCTATATTCTTTAAGTAATTGTAGAAGTCCGTGGGTCATCCCATCCCACCATTATGTTTTATTAACTACTAAATTGTGGGTGGATTTCAATTTTGCATTCAATAATTTGCACAAATTTTAAGTGGAAAAATTGTAAATATAATTAATATCATTCCTTTTGCACTATGCATTCTCTGATTAGTATATCATCAAGGTCATTTATATCCTCTATTATTTAAGATTTATTTTATTTTTTAAAATGATTTATTTGATTTAATTATAAGAAAATCATATGGGGATTTAAACTTTCGTGAAAACAATTATTTAGCTATCATATTCATATATATATATATATATATATATATATATATATATATCAAAGACCAATCATTTTCCAAGGTGTTAAGTTCATCCCTTTAATCATGCACTACAAACTTTCTAGTGCAACCAACTTTTTCGTGTACTTTTTTCCTTTGGTATGCAACTTTAAAGTCTCATGAATATTGGTGATTCCATATCTGGCCTTATCCGATTCTACCATTTTGGGAAATCTGATTTGGCATCTTTTCTTGCCAAAAAGCAATTTGCCATCTTTTTGAAACTGAGGAATAATTTCATTTTGTTATATCTTACTGCAATTGCAAAGGAATTGATGATTTGGGATTTGCTGGTGTAGTTTTCCACTGAGAATGTCCAGGTTCTGTGGTTCACCAATTGATTTTGAAATTTTATTCTGATGGGTAACAGCCTAGAAAGTTGATAGAATTGCTTGTGGCTTGTTTAACCATGACTCCACAAACTTGAAATGACATTTTTCCAACTCCTTTGAGAGTGCTTTTCTTATGAATGATCTGTATTACCAAACATATTGCCTGGGGAGTGGATATGCATGTTTATATGTTGTTTCTTATCAACAAGAAGTTGCAGGAACAATTAAAGGATTGCATTGGTTTGTCAGGAGAATCCCACTAGTTATCTCAAAAGATCCTTGAGGATCCTGGAAGCCGAAAGCCTCCAAAATTTGATTCATTGGGTATCTCAACTTGTACACTGTCTTAAACTTTCTACCCTAGATCACAGGCTTTGAGCAAGGAAAAAGGTACTAGTTATCAAAATGTGAAGTCAATTACTGAAAGGAGATAATGTTTCAAGAAATGATGAGATAAAAGTAGTGAAAGGAAGCAAGAAAATCTCATGCAAAGACTGAAAGAGCATTAAAGCAAAGGAATGTAGCCTTTCTGTCTTTCTGACCCTTTTTCCCTGATTTAACGTCTTATTTTTCAGGTCTGCAAGTTCGGTCTCCAATACTCAATTAGTTGAACATGGACTTAGGCTGATTTTTCTCAAGTGCCTTGCAGCTTTGGCATCTTAAAGCAGAGAAATTGAGCTGATTTGGACAATAAGTGGCTGCCCTATGTTGAATCAGACCCCTTTAATGCTTTAACTGCAGTGTTCTTCTGTCATGACTACACAAAATTGTCATCACTGAATTGTTCTTAACAGAAGTGAACTTATACGGATGGAGCACAGCTTGCTTTCCTGTAGCTCTAGCAAATGAAATTGATAGTTTGAGATTGGTACAAACCTTGGAAAAAAATTCTGAATTGTCATTTTTTTTTCGTACAGACAATCTGCGGAATGAACGCAAGATTGGTTCGTACTTTCAAACTTAAGACAATACTAGACATGACAAAGAGCTCCGCAAGACAAGCTTTATACTAAGGATAAGTATATGGAATAAAAGCCATAAAGGGTTGTCAAAACCTGCATCATCTTTGTTTCTTTCTTTTCAATCTCTTTTCTTTTATGACTCGTAGTCTTTACTCGAAATGGTGGATTGTATCAACTTCAAAACAAGGGAAAAAAAAAAAAGGAAAAGGACTAAAATCCTACAATTAAGAGGAACTTTGTACAACCATTTGATTGATTGCCTCTGCCATCTTATTTGCACTTCCAAAATCCTGTCCTTTGGTTTTTGTTTCAATCCTGACTGAATATTTGTGATACAATAACAAATTGACCAAAAACATTTGACACAGTTGATCAGTAAACATACAAGTCTTATTCATTTTGCTTGTAGGAGCAAATACTTCCTCCTGGTCATGCCCATCAAGTCTCAGAGTTTATTATTGAGATATTGATGTGATTGTGGTTTTGAGGCAAAGGATTTGCTTTCATGTCCACATCATGCATGCTGAATGAGAAGCAACAATAAATGGAATTATTCAGAGCTAGCCATTGTTTCTATTTTTTTTTATGTGGCACTTCCAGATGTCAGGGCAGGCCTTATAAATATAAATCCACAGAATTGCACCAACCTTTTTTTTTTTCCCTCTCTTTTTGTTTGTGGAAAAAAAAAAAAAGAATGAATGAAGCTTTTTGAAATGATAATGATGTCAAGTCAGCAACCTACTTAATAAAATTTGTGAAATGAAAATGTTTTGCTTTAGATGAGCTTTCATGGACTGGCGTGAAAATTGTCTAATAGGATTAGAACAGCCCTGAATTCCACTATGGACAACAAACCTAGAAGCACTTAGTTTCTATGGCCTGATCTCATCATGCACTTTTATCAATTATATTCTCCATGTATAGTTTATTGTAACATTCAAAAGGAAGGGAGAGAGAATGTATTTCTATGATCGTTTCTGTTCTTTTGCTTACGCATTGTAATCATGGAAGTTTTCCTGTTATGAGAGATGGAGTGAGTGCTTATTATTATAATCAGATTCAGATTGCATTGTTTCATATGTATCTGATGTCTCTCTTTATATTAAATGCCAAATAGATTTGTTTGGCTATTGTGGATACCAGGCCACTATATCAGATAATCTTGAATTATATGTAATTGTCAGAGTAAGAAACAAATTACAGTTTAGCTGATAAAACAGCATAGAACATGCCAAAAACTTAGTCAAAGTCCACCTTAATTAGCATTTGGAATCTTGTTATAACTTTGACTCAAATCAAAGCATTTCCATTACCAGACATTCAAGTTGTTGCATATGGTGGATTATTGCTACTATTTCTCTTGTATTTTTCTTCAATAGTAGTGATTGTTATATTATTTCCTTGAAACAGATAAGTGCCAAAGAATTATAGACTTGGTTAGCAGAAGTCCTAACCTGGCTTAATTGAATTATAGATATGGAATCTACAAGAACATGGGATAGGCAGAGCACACAATGCATTTTGCATATAGCACATGTTGAAAGACCATCAGTATATCTTAATGACACTATAGAGTTAGTAATTCTTTTTTGTAACCTTTTGTCTCTCAGCTTAACAGTTTTCATGTCCCACACGCAATATGCCTGCTATTCCCTTAGAGACTTATTTTATATTTCAGCGATCACCATAGGACAATAGACTTAGCCATACCAGTATTTTGTGTCTTCCACTCCCATCTTTAAAAATGAAAAAGAATAAACTATACCAGCACTTTGTCTTCCTCTTTGAATGATATGAAATGGATGTTGATGGTAAAAGCAAGCATCAGCGTCTGAAGATAAGTGGATCAGGGTCCCTGGAGATTCTAAGATGATTAAGTACTTTACATGGGTTATATATATGAGCGCAGTTTGATCAATTCTTACTCAACAATTCAGGTAAAGCTTCTTTTTCTAAGTTAGAGCAAGATGAGAGACCAAACTTTAACTGGAACCCTAAGCGCAAATTTCAATAAGGCAAGGCCTTATTTCTTCATGGTATGCTTGCAATTTGGTGCAGCAGGGATGTATATAATCAGCATGGTAACTCTCAACCAAGGCATGAATCGTTACGTGCTCATTGTGTACCGTAATGCTATTGCTGCACTTGTACTTGCACCTTTTGCACTGCTGCTTGAGAGGTCTGTCTTAAATCTCAAGAGAAAGTCTCACATGTTACACACATTCATGTATAGTTGTGATGCATGCACCATAATATTAGCAGTTGTCAACTACTTGTTGACGGAATATATCACTAATCTCTATATGCCTAATTCTTTTTTTTTTTTCCATCTTTTTTTTTTTTTTCTTCATCCTTACTACAGGAAAACAAGGCCAAAGATGACTTTGCCAATCTTCTTACAAATAATGACATTGGGATTTCTAGAGTAATGTTTCTCACCAAATACTTCATCAATTTACAAACATACATACATGCATTTGTTTTTAAGCAAAATAAGTAAGAAAAAAATTGTACCTTTTCTTTTGTCAAAGAAATTATTCCATTAGTTGATCTAATAGTAACCACATTTTAACTTCATGGAAAATTCCAATCATAAAACAATTTCCCTGCTTCAGTCAAACCTAATCAAAAACTGGGTTTACTTCTGTTTTTGCTTAACATATTAATAAAAAAAAAGCATCTAGTTTCAAAGTTAACGTCATAAATCACTATGGTATGTCATCCTAGCTACAAAAATTTTGTTGGCAGGCCAATCCTTGATCAAGGCTTCACTTACTTGGGAATGAAATTTACATCAGCATCATTTACATCTGCAGTTATGAACGCCGTTCCCTCGGTCACTTTTGTGATTGCAGCCATTTTTCGGTAAGATTATACTTAATTATTCATTCCTGAATGCAATTACTACTAATCTTGGCTCCGATTGGGTGGTTGGTTTGGAATGATATTTTACATGAATAGAAAAGTAAACTCATTATTTAAGTGGTCCTAAGTCCTAACTGCAAAATAAATTGAGTTTAATAATTAATTCCATTGTGCTTGTTTTACTAACATTTGGCTGATGATTTGATCAACTCAAGATGATTATGTTCTGTCACCGTGATACTTCATTATGTACATATATATATATATATATATATGTATGAAAATTTTTGAAGTCCCATCAATCAATATCCGAAGAAGACTTTGAGCCTGCAATAATTTCGAAAGTCTACTTGTCCTGGTTTAAATCATGGTAACATCATTTTAATTATTCAGCTATGTACACTCCAAAATTGTCTGTTCAAGAATTGCTACTTTCTAACAGTTGAAATGGATTCAGAGTATTTGACAGAATTTTGATTCTAACATCTGATATAAACTTCCCTTAACTCGGAAGTTCCCATGCATTCTTAATTACCTGATTGAAGTTGTGAAGCAAAAGGATCCTTTGAATCTAAAATTTTACTTGCCCTTCGCAATAACTGATAGAAAAAATAAATAAGAGAAAAAATAATAAAAAAGAATTTGGACTTTCGGATACGAAGAACATTTTTTTAAAGATAATTATATCTTTAGGATAAAATAAAACATCAATCTCTTCAATCGAAAGTAGTAAAAATAGTTATACTAAAAGATTTATTTATAATAAATGAACAGACATAAATTTCTATTTAGATAGTTATGATCTTTTATATAATCATAACCTTTATGAATAATAATTTATTTATATTTAAATAGTTATGATTATTTGTCATATGATAATTATTTGTATTCAAACATAATTATTTAAAATATGAATAAAATTAATACAAAAATTAGTTTTATTCATCAATAATTAAATCTTTTTATCCAATCTAGGATGTACCACTTTCTAAACTACCAACAATCCCCCACTAGTTTAGAATCCTAGTGTTTAATTTTTACATTTCACACAAATAAATATTATGAATATAAAAATATATATCTCGATTTAAACTTTCAATTAGCGTATATATCTTAAAATTCTAACGAAATTGATGGTGTCTATAGATTAAACCTCAACTCCTAATGTTAGAATTGAATATATAACACACATAATACTTATTTATTCTTCTATCAGATGTTTATAATCGCTTTTAGCACTATTATGACAATATGCTTATCTTATTCATAAATATTTATAAGAGAGACCCTAATTTTTCTTATTGAAGTGGCACTACTTCTATGTCTAT
Source organism: Durio zibethinus (assembly GCF_002303985.1). The sequence goes on along the minus strand of NW_019167937.1, from coordinate 28,780,602 downwards.
ATAGGTAGAGTTTCCATTATATTTCTGTTGCTTTAGACATTTAAAACTCCATTAAGAGTATAAAACTCATCCTCCCCACGCAATGGATCACATTAATTTCTAAAATTTGAATGGATTTTACTAGTGTTTAATAAACACATAACAATAATTTATTTTTACTCATTAAACTTTATAATTAGATGTTACTAATTTAAAATTGGGTTTCCATTATTGGTGCCTAATAAGAAAGGCTTAAATCCATTCTACTTGTAGTAATACTAATATGGGCGTAAATGATACATTAGTACTCGCAAGTTATTCGGGTTCGATTCGAAAAAAACTCGAATTCGGTTTGATTATTGTCGAGTCGAGCTCGAGCTCGAGTAGCTCGACTTATCGATCGAGCCGAATTCGAGTATTCTTATATCTGACTCGAGTAGCTCGCGAGCCTAATCGAGCTTTTATATTTAAATATATTTTTATTATTTTAATTAATAAAATATTTCGAGTCCGAGTTCGAATTCGAGCATGAATAATCGAACTCTTGTCGAGTATACGAATCGAGCTTATTTTTACATATTAATCGAGCTTAATCGAGCGAGTTCGAGTAGCTCGAATTCGATCACGAATCGAGCTTAAGCTTGAAAAATAAAACTCGATCGAGCTCGAGCCGAGTATCAAGCCCCGAATTGTGAGTCGAGTTCGAGCTCGAGCTTCTCACTATTCGGCTCGGCTCGGCTCGTTTACAGCCCTAACTACTAATCAAATATCTTGAAATTCAATTTTTTTTTATGATAATTACTCCTATTTGAAATTGAATCTCTAATATAATAACTTCATGCTAATATGTTCAAACTTTTTATTTTACATATCATTTAAATGTTCTAGACATTATTGCCTCATTCTTATCATTTTAAGAAATAGTTGGTTTTGGTTGTGGCCACAACTATATATTCATTAATTTCAACCATTCTATTTTCATATTTTTATATATTTTTAATACAATTATACTTCTCGTATAATTGGATAAACTCAATGAATAAACCAAACAATTTTAGTCTTTTTAAGATTTTTAAAGACCTTTTTTATGATTTTAGTTTAATAAGTGTCTAAACTTATTAGTCTGTATAATTTGTTCATAAAATTATACTAAAATCTTACAACATTATGGTGATAATTTTTATTTATTTTGATTCTTATCACCCCCACCATGTGCAACTATGCATCTTTTATTAAATAATGTCTCATTAAATTATTCTAGATATTATATATACTTAACCAAGTTGCCATTTTAGTTATCTTTTCACTATTTTATGTTTTTTTTTTTTAAGTAGGAGGCTTCCAAATCCACCGTTTATGAAAGATAACTAGCAAATATCTTAATATTTCTATAAAAGTTTCAAAACTTTTATATTTTAATTCAATATAAGAGTTTATATCAATAAGTAGATTTCAAATATAATCATGTTTCTATAGCCTACTTTTAAGACTTTTATATCAATTCATAAATACTTATAAGAATCTATTTCATCATAGACACTATTAATAATTTTTTATTACCATGAACAAAACCATTTTCATCACCCAAAGGGATCAAATAGCATTTCTTTTGCTATTGTAAAAGTTTTCATATTTCTAAGATTTTTGAATCACTCATGGCTTCCAAAGTAAATATACTTTGAAATTTTCACTATATAAAACCATAAATGATAAATCATTTGTACAATCCATGAATTAGACCATATATATATAGCAAAAAACTATCATAATGTGATCAAGATTGTAGCATCAATTTTGGCTTATGGCTATTTTAAGCCAACCATAATAATTCACATCATATCTACAAATCATGTAAATTTGGCTATTGAAGTTATCTCATTTATAATGATGGCTTTTTGTGAAAGTCAATTATCTCAAATGTTATCATGAGTTTTCAATGTATATATTAATTGCTTAGTAGCCAATTCCAAGTTCATGACTATTGAAACCTCTAAATTTGATTTCAAAAATTTTTTATGAGAATTTTATTTCTCTACCATTGTGCAATTTATATATCTATGTTTTTTATCACTTTTAATTGGTCATAACATTTTCAGATATATAATAAATTTAAACTTTACTCATAGGACCAATATGCCTATGTAAAATAAGAGTTCATATTATATTTAACTCCAATTTTAAATACTTTCACAATTATTTTGTGATCAATATGTTCATATCTAGATCACCATATCAATGCAAGTCATGAAACATGAATCCAAAGAATCATTTTCATAAAATAGAATAAACAATAATTATAATATCAGTTTTACTCATATTTCATGAAAAAATTCGTGATGAATTTGCATTAGTTAAATCACCAATTGGCTAACTATAAGGGTTATGGCATTCATAAACCAATATTATTATCTAAGCTCGTATGTTAATATGATATATAACTAGCCACATCCTTACCATTGCCATAAACTATTGAAAACCTTGGGAACTTGTTCACTTTTCATTTTAACAGTCAACAAAAGGTCATTTTTTCGGGTACAAGAAGCAAAAATATCTTCATTATCTTTAACTAATAATGTATTAATTAGATGATGACATTCTATCTCCATAGTCCATATCTTTGTTATATATATAAGAAAAAAAATTTCATCTCATTCAGTTCATTTTCGTAATATATGACAAACTACACCAATGTTCTCCATGCCATCACAAAAATGGAATTAAATGCATGCATGTATTGGTGCCATTGAATTTGCATGTTCTTTTCTAATTTATAAACATACCTAATTAGACATTGATGAGAATCTTTTAAAATTTTAGTGACCGACGAATGCTTCAATATTTTTTAATGACATACCTTTTCATTTTAATCAATATTCCATATACGAAAAACAATAATACTTATTTGTAATCATTGATTAACTCTTTGATGACTATTTATGATTTTAACTTTGTGATTATTTAGGATAAAATTTTATTTTGTAAAATCACTTCAATGTAATACACCTAGTAGGTAAAATATATGTCACATTGCCTATGTTTTTAATAATAACAATTATTTGGTTTATTATCCATCAATTAATTCATGAAACACCATATTTTAATAATAATTATTCACATATATTAATTTAATTTTAATTAATTTTCATGAAAATTAAATACAAGTCAAAATTTAAACCAATAATAAATTTTTAAAAAATATCAACATTTGATTTATAAATGACCAACAAAAATAAAACCATAAAAATAGCTTGACTTAACTTATTATCTCAATTTTGGTGTTATGATTTAAAGATAAAACTAATCTTGCAGTCAAATCTTATTTTTTACATATATTATTCACTTATATCTAATTTTTCATGGTAAATACCTTTATCTATTTTTTATTGTTTTCATAGAAACCATGTGACAATTTGCCTGTTCTATATATAACCAAAACATGACAATTAAATAATCGGTCATTCTATTAGAACCTAATTTAATTTGTTACTTTATAGCAAATGATAATTCTTTTGATCACAAATTAATTCATGTCTTTCTCTTTTATGTTTTTAAGCTATTTCCCATCCTAGTCTTTATAAGTATTGATTTTTCAAACAGATATAATACAATTCATTAAAGCAATTGTAGAGTCAATTTTAGTTTATGCATAAACTTATACAATGTAATCAATATTTTGCATATTGTGTTTTGAATTTACATACTAATGAAATAAATTGTTAATGTGTTTATCTCATTCAATTAATATTTTTACAAGTGATTATATAAATAATAAAATACATACCTCTAATGAAGATCTTTATAAAAATTAATATTTTGATCTATAGAAATATTAATTCTTTGACACCTTGAGCTTTCTCTAATATTGATCTCCCAACATAACCAATTTCTTTTTCTTTGTATCTTCTTTATGCAAAATATAACTTTCTCATAATTGCTTTTAAAATTGTTAAAAAAAATAAACAAGAGAAGAAGCACAATAAAAAAAAATTTTGGTTTTGAGACGTGAAAAATATTTTTTTAAAGGTAATTATGCTTTTAGGATATAATAAAACCCCAAACCCTCCAATCAGAAGCAGTGAAAATGATTATACTGAAAGATTTATTTATAATAAATGAACAAATATAAACTTCTATTATGATAGTTATGACCTTTTGTGTAATCATGACTTTTATGAATAATAATCCATTTATATTTAAATAGTTATGATAATTTATCATATGATAATTATTTGTGTTCGAATATAATTAATTAAAATATGAATAAAATTAATAAAAAATCAATAATTAAATCTTTTTATCCAATAATAAGATTGCCTTACATTCTAAACTACTTCAACAACTTCTTAGCTGCTCATATTGCTTAATAAACGGCTAAGTTTTTTTCTTTTCTTCCATAGTTCTTTTTAGATACTTGGTGCTCTAAAGTATTACTGCTAAACAGTAAAATTGTCTGATCAGATTAGGGCATGTAAGGATTAAGGAAGGAACGCAGTCAAGCGAGGTCATTGGGGACCCTGGTAAACCCTTTCACAGGAGCTTTACTTTATGACACTTTACAAAGGCCCCTGTCATTGATCTAAATGGGTAAGTAAACAAGCCACCATGGAAGCAGTGGCGTCTCATCTGATAAGCACTGGATATCTGGGACACTATTAATCCTTGTAGGTTGTGTTGCCTGGTCCTGTTTCTATGTACTGCAAGTAAGTTCGGTCTTACATGCCATCAACCATCCACTAATGGGTGGAACTGTAGTTTTTTATAGTCAAATAACAGATCCATTATAAAAACATCATGCTTGGAAATGCACAATCTAAAAACATCTTAAACTTCAGGTAATTAATCAACCTTTCTTTTTCAAATGGCACAGTCAATTACCATAAAAAAATACCCGGCAGAAATCTCTCTTTCCTCCTTGATATGCTTGGCCGGTGCAATCCAGAGTTTGGGAATTGCCCTAGCTGTAGAGCATCGCCCTAGTGGATGGGCAGTTGGCTGGAACTCTAGGCTTTTGGCTCCATTGTACTCAGTAAGTACCTAATATTCCCTTGGTAAAGTCCTATATCTAGGAAAATTATCATCAAAACAGAAAAGCAGATTAGGCCATGTTTTTCAGGTCTATAATTCTGTGCTATCAGGATGTGAATCAGACTATAAATATTACTTTGAAGTTGAATTGTTTGGTATGTTCCTAAAACTATAAATACTTTTAGTTTCAAGTGTTCATTGGTTTGGCCAGTATTATATAATAAGATCTGCTTAATCAATGACCGGCTTACCTAACCAACCTGGTTTAATGAGGGTGTAGTTAGCTCTGGAATTACATACTATGTGCAAGGTCTGGTCATGAAAACAAGAGGCCCTGTATTTGTCACTGCCTTCAATCCTCTCTGCATGATAATCGTTGCTGCTCTTGGTTCTGCCATCCTAGGCGAGCAAATTCACCTTGGAAGGTATATTGACCATCTTTCCAGCATCATATACAAAATCATTTCATTTTTATGTACAACTCCTTTCAGGACACTAAAAAATCAAAGTTTAAAAAAATAATGAAAATCATTAGTCCAAAAGCAACTTCAGCAATCACTTTTTACTGGTAAGACTATTTATGGTGGCATAGTTTCCTTTATGACTTGTGATCAACCTTGAATCAAAAATGCTCCAATTAAAAGAAATAAGATGAAGTATATTATAAGGCAAGCCTGGTCCATTAGCATACCCAATCCCCAATTACTAAAGGTGCTTTCAAATAATCATGCACTATCTAAATTAAGAAGGAAAATTTGGTGAGCTTCTTTCTTCTTTGTCCTATAGATTAGCGAATGGAGCATAAGAAAAACAAACATTTCTAGGAGTTCTCATCTTACACATTGCTTTGGGTTTTTTCCTTTTTTATGAATAAATTTATAAAGACAACCATGGCAAAGCCATCAATTACGCACTGTAAATAAAACTTTGAGCAAGTGCCATAATAAAGAAAGAAAAGGAGAAAAAGGTACAACTTTAGGTATTTGTTCTTCTCAATTCCTATCCTTTTATTAGCTTATGTTTTCTTCTTTCATGTTGCATGTAGTATCATAGGAGGAGTTATTATCGCAATCGGCCTCTATTCTGTGGTGTGGGGGAAAAGCAAGGATTGTCCATCAGCATCTACCCCCGCAAAGGTTGATTATATCCAAGAGCTACCAATTTCAGAAAAGAATTGTTCTGATGGCACTAAGCTTGGCATTGCCACAATTAACATTGCTCAGCAGGGTGGAAAGTAAAAGATATTCCTAAAAGCATGACCTTAGAAAAGTATCAGGAAAACCTCACCTGTTTCAAAGAGTAATAAATCTCTGTACATAAAAGCCTTTCCATTAGTCTCTTCTCTGCAACTTGTTAGTGAAAATACTATGGAAATTACATCAAGGCATGGTACATGTGAGCACAAAATATATTGGCTTGATTAATGTCATTATTGTTTATAGACTAATAAAGAAAGTACTATATATATAAAGAGAGGTGGAATTGCAGACAAATAACTTTTGCCGCGATACTTATGGCTATCCAAGACAAATTTTCCTTTTGTTTACCACAATCAGAATGTGGCAGTGAGATTGTGCACTATAAATAATTGAGGATATGGGGCTTTCTGGTTTATAATATATTAATATTACTTTTAGTCAAGAAGTATTTATATTGTGTTTGTAAAGGTAGATTATTAGCTTCCATTTCTTCAAACTTCTGATGCACTGCATTGCCTGTGAATTTCAAATGACTTGTAATAAAATTGGAATTGCCTTCCAAATTTGTCAACATATTTTTCTTTTTGTCATGTCAATGTTTTGAGAAATACTCGTGGTTGGTTCATGTCAAAACTTTTGTATGTGGAATTGAGCTCCATTCTGTAAATTTTTATGAACCGTCTTCCTGCATGTACTGTGAATCTAAACCAGACAAATTATTCTATTGATGATCCAGACACCTACGAGATGCATTTGCATTAACTTTAACTTCATTTAGTTTAAATGCAAATGGAACTTTTTATCTGCTTGCCTACCTACTATATGAATATATGCGTTTTACATCTGAATCTCAAAGAAACTGCTTTCATTGTCACTAGGGCCCCTTTTTCATCATGAATTGCACTTAATGGACAAGGTTTAGCCGTAAAATATATTTCGAAAAGAAAATCAAAAGCGCTGTCCAAATTCATATCTAAGAGCACCTAGCTATGACGAAAGGTCGAATAAATCTACAAGTTTTTGATCTTCTTATTGAGTCATAATGGATTGAGTAGCACGATCTTCTACGTGAAATATATTGGTTGGCCAGTTTAAAATAGGTATAGGATATGGGTCGAAATTCGGTTCTGCCATTCTGGTTCGGCAAGGCCAGGGAATAATCTTTTGGAACAAATTTTGACATGGTGATAAGTCGAGTCTACCCTGATTTGATGTAGGTGAATAAATATGCTATGCATTTCAGACCGTTTTCTGTTCTTGAACATGGTATAGGATCAATACGAATAATTAAAGCCTTGAAGAGAAAACCCAAAAAGAATCAAATCTTGAAAAATTTTTATGCATGAGAATATCAAAGACGTAAGGCACATGGCAATGAACTTCTGCCCTGCCAAATAAAAAGGCTAGAGTCCTCACTATGGTCTAGTGGCCTCGGATTGGAACCTGAAAGTCTACTGACAAAACCAAAATAACATATATCTCTTAACAATTACAACGAAATTGAACTTATTGGAACATTATCAGGAAAAGAAAACAAAACCTGGAAAGATCAGCTAATTAATTGCATGGCTAGTCAATTCTGTGATTGATCATGATAATCCAGGATTAGCAAAAGGAACTCCATTGGCTTTTGCTTGATAAAAAAGAATTGACACATTTGAGGAAAAGGGTTTAATGTTGAAAGGCTGGCCCCGTATTTGAAGTGGCATCAGGATTGATTTCTATAAAAAAAAAAAATGTGTAGAAAGGGGACAATACAAAGGGGAAAAAATAAAACTTGGGAATTGTTCATTGCATGGCTAGTCATTTTTATGATGCGTAAGCAAGCAAAGGAAAGTTTAATTTCATTTTTATTTCCCATTTTTTTCCCTTTTGTAGAGGTGATTATTGACCACAACTCTCCATGAAAATACGGTATACAACCAATCTCTTTCCAATCCTCCTAGACATGTTTGACATTTCTTCCGAATGTTCCCATTTGTCACGTGTGATTCCACCAAGCAACCTCATTTTTTCATGTTGGAATCCAAACGTGAAAGCACCAACTTTGCATTGTCTCCCCATGGTTTTTATACTCATCATTAAAAATTATTTTTGGATATTTGGATTAATATTGTAACTCTTTCGCTTCAAACCCATGGCACTTGGTCATGGCAACGTCAGCTACCATTAGGTAAACCTCGTTAACATGCAAGGTTAAATCAATTTTCAATAAATATTTTATTTCAAAATAATACCTCAATATTCCATTAAAATCAAAACTGAAATTTATGAGAATTTTATTACAAAATTTCCATATTATCTTTCATAATAACCATAATAATAATTTTAAACATCAAAATGTAATGTATTCTTTCCAAATCCAATCTCCAACACTCATTTCTTGGTATCTATAAAAATATTTTAAAACAGTGATGAACTTAACAAATCAGTAAGTAACAAGATTTAACTGGCTGGATTAAGTAGTACAAAAACAATACTTTCAAATCATAATTTTCAATTCAGGATATTTTATCAATAAATCAAAATTTCCGTACACAATAAATATTTTACAATAAACATTAATTTTTCGTTCTATATCATAATTCACAATAACAATCGTGAAAAATCACAAATGTTCAAACTCTACAATAATAACGTGATTAACACGATGTTCACAATCCACAATAACAATCAGTTAATGCTATAGATCCCAGGTCTAACCACCAGTCTAAACCCTTCAATCATGCTCTTTTTAATGGAGAAAAAATTTCACTTACCTTGAAAAGATATTCCAACTATTTTCTAACCCTGAACTGTAAGATTTTCAACCTCTCATTAGAATTGTTAATGAATTTTCTCTTTTTGTTTTTTTTTTTCTTAACATATAAAATGGACTATTAACTTGGCTATTTATAACCCTCCTAAAGGTCGAAGGTTCAAGGCCAGCCAATTGTTTTTTTTCCAAAATCTGCCAGAATACTTCAAGGGTTGTAGCCACCATGTGTTTAATTTTGTCTAATGGCAGCCTTTACATGTTCAAAATCTACCTATATTTTTAAATGCCAGTCTCCCTGTGTTGAAGTTTTGGAAGGTGATTTCAAGGCCAGCTAAAAGAATTTCTAAGGCAGCCATCATGTTTTCAAGACAGCCGTAAATGTTCAAAGTCTGCGAAGGACTTGCAAGGACAGTCTACACATTTTCAAGTCATCCATAAAATTTTAATTAACAATTCAAAGACGGTTGGTTGAAATTATAACCTCAAAACCAATTTTTTTTTTTGTAAACCATAGAGTTTCAGCCAAATATGTAGAAGTAGTAGGCTAGGATATCACACTTTTCTCCTTGGGAAATTTATATTCACTACCCTTAATAATACAGCAAAATTTGAGCAATTTTGATATATAACTTCATTATTGCATCTATTTATTTGTAGCAGTTAATATGTCTAATTCAGTGACGCCACTCATATTTAGCAATTTTTTTTGTCCATAAGATAGAGTTAGTGATATGAGGACTAGATCTCACAGGGTTTCAAACTATCTATGCACTTCGACTTTATTGTATATTAATCATTGAACTAATATTACTGGTTAATTATCTTGATCTAGTTAGTATCAAATTCTTTTGGCTTTCTCATTTGGTTGAAAAAACCAGAAGGAATTTTGAGTAAAGGAGAATTTCTTCTTCTTTTCTATCATTGGAATTGACATAAGACATAATAAAATTTTGGGCAATTTGTGAATGATGCAATAAGTGTTTGCTCCACATTTCAGCTACATAAAAAGCAATGAATTTATTGACAGTGAAATGAAATGAAGAGGCAGGCAGCAGAGGGAATAAGAATAAATCTTTTTCAATGCGAACATTCGGAATTATCTTTTGGGAAGGTATATAAGCAAAGTGGTTTCCGCTTCACCCATTTAATTAAAGTCAGAGATGCCTAATCTAAAATGATTATTAATCTGCAAGCAATTAAATCCAATTAGCATCTTAAACTCTATTATTCTAATGTTAGAAAGAATTTCAGGTTTCAAGCTTCAACATGCACGTTTCAGAAATGCTCAAGTGAAATTTCTCCCGAAATATAGCACTAAAACAATATAAATTCTTTATCATCAGAAAATTTCGTTTCTGTCAACGTCATTTACACTAATTAGATTGCTTTTACTTTGGGTTGCGATTGAAGGTTAAAGCAAAATTATTTCATACTCATCAGCCGGTATAGATTTTTTAACTTCATTGGTGAGTTAAATGATTGTAACATATTTTATTTTAGTGTATTGTGTTTTTAACCTGGATTGTGAAGTTTAAAAACTCTATCAAAAAACAATTTCCAAAGTCAAAATATGGAGAGTAAATCATAGTGAATTCCGTGAATACATCAGAAAGTTTTTAAGTAAACAATGATTTTAGAAATGGTGGCCACGACTCATAGCACCCAACACTATAAGTTTTGCATGCATCATCCGCACTTACCTAACCATCATTTGGTGTCAATGAATCAAATCCCCACTTCCCACAAAAACAATTAAAAAAATGACAGAAACAAATAAAGGCAAAGCACCACATGCACAGAGATCTACAGAAACACACTTCTTTATTTCTTTTATTTTTTGGTTTTCCTCTGATTCTATCAAGTGAGAGGATTCTACCAGGGGGCCCTTTTTTTTTTTTTTTTTGGTTTAATGGATAAGGGAATCTAAATTAGAGTGAGAGTTAGTGTCTTAGACTCGTGCAACTCTTAAATTTATTGGAAAATAATGCACTTTCTTGTCTATAAGAAGGCCATTTCTCATTCAGAAGTTGGCAGCCAAAGAGCAAGTACTAGAGAGAAAAGAGAGACAGAAATATGGGAGACCAAACGCCATGTGCAGCTTTGTCTAATGTGTTGAAGAAAGCGAAACCATACCTGGCAATGGTCTCCCTACAGTTTGGATATGCAGGGATGTACATAATCTCCATGGTTTCTATGAAGCATGGCATGAGTAATTTCATCCTTGCTACATACCGTCATGTTGTCGCAACCATTGTCATTGCACCCTTTGCTTTTGTTCTTGAAAGGTTTCTCTTCTTCTCCCTCTCCCTCTCCCTCTCCCTCTCTCACAAAAACATTCATATTTCTTGAACCCCCCCAACCTTATTTCTGCTTTCCATTCTTTTACATGCAGGAAAATAAGGCCTAAGATGACCCTCCCTATCTTCCTCAGGATTGTGATTCTTAGTTTCCTGGAGTAATGCTCTAAACTCCCTTCTTTTTTGCATCTTTTTGCAGATAAATGCATCTTCATATGTTTCCAACGTGCTTCTACATATTTAAATACATGCATATATATATATATATATATATATTATAAATGCAGTTAAAATGGTCTCCAACTTGTGGCTGCAATGCAAGAATTGGATTCTCTGTTTCTTTTTTTTTTTTTTCACATTAACCATTTTCAGTTCTTGCTCATGAAACTTAGTGAATCTTCAATTCAAAAAAATAGTTTACATATCCATCCACAGATTATGGTAGCAATTTAAATGACAAATCAAGTTTTCTTCTTTTTAGCAGCATATATAATATATCCCCAAGTCCATGTGTGTTTCTTGTTCTTGATATATTTATAAATACAATGTCAACTACTAACCAAGAGCGTAAAGGCCTAATTGATGTTGTTTTTTGGATCTACAGGCCAGTGCTTGACCAGAACTTATACTATCTGGGAATGAAGTACACAACAGCAACATATGGATCTGCTTTCGTCAACATGCTTCCTGCTGTTACCTTCATATTGGCAATGATTTTCAGGTGAAAAGATTCAAACCAATTCATCATTTATTAATATTGTCGCGCAAAATCACACTAGTGAAAAAGATGTGTCATTAAGATTCTACAACCAGTGGGAGGCTCAAGCCTCTGGGACCCTTGATTGAAAATATGTCAGTGCCCACCACATCGAACTGCTTAAAAGTTCCATCATATTCATTCTTTTTCCATTTATTTTTTTATTAATTAAAAAAGACTGGCTTCAAATTGATATATATATATATATATATATAAATATATATTTATATCCACAAGAACTTTAGGTGAGAATTGAATTACTAATAAACTTGGTACTGCTCTAATTACAGGTCAAAGGATCTTGGGATTTAAATTTTTTTTTTTTAATATCATCAATAGGATTGGAGGAATTTGTCATTGTTTAATACGATAATTACTTATGTCAATCAGGTTAGAGAAGATCAATGTAAAGAAGATACACAGTCTAGCAAAGACCATTGGAACTGCAATCACGGTCGTGGGAGCAATGGTCATGACTTTGTACAAAGGTCCCATTATTGACTTCATCAAGTCAGGAGGAGCTACACACCATGGGACTACCAGTGAATCTGCAGATAAACACTGGGTTACAGGCACCATAATGCTTCTTGGAAGTATCTTTGGCTGGTCAAGCTTCTTTATTTTGCAAGTGAGTCGAAATATTTCTAGTCTGTTGAATAAACAAAGTTGATTAAACCACATAATTATATATGAGCTAATATTGGGTTATGGTTTCTGGTTCAGTCCTTCACATTGAAGAAGTACCCGGCAGAGCTCTCTCTTACAGCTTGGATATGCTTCATGGGAATGGTGGAAGATGCAGGAGTGTCCCTTGTCATGGTCCGTGGCCTAAGTGCCTGGAAAGTTGGCTGGGACTCAAGGCTTCTTGCTGCAACTTACTCAGTAAGTGCCCCAATAAAACCAAATACAATGAATACAGAAACAAAAAGAGATACCAACTATTTATTTATTGTAATTGCCAGCCATGATGCACTTGAAAAGTCTTAGTAAAACAAAATAAGCAGACACATGAATCACAAGTGCTTAACCCTCTAATATAATTTGTGATTGATTAGGGAATAGTGTGCTCCGGAATCGCATATTATGCGCAAGGAGTCGTGATCAGGGAACGAGGGCCAGTCTTTGTAACATCTTTCAGCCCTCTATGCATGATCATCACTGCTGCACTAGGGGCCATTGTTTTAGCAGAAAAAGTCCACCTTGGAAGGTATTTGCGCTTTGATCTTCAACTAATATCGACACCAAAAGCATATCCTATTAATCCTGGGATGATAACAATGTTTACTGAGACATGAATATATGGTGCACTATCAAATATTATTAGAGATAATTACTTTTGCAGATAGAGACAGAATATGTACACTGTCAAGTAGTTTTCTTTGCTTTATTAACCATTAAACAACTGAGAAGTCTTATTCAATTAGTGGATTCTGCATTGGCATTCCTTGTTCTGACTTCTCATTTGTTTCTCCTTTCTTTTTTTTTAATTTCTTTTCTTTGGTTGATTTCAGCATACTTGGAGCCATTATCATAGTCTCAGGCCTTTACACTGTGGTATGGGGCAAAAGCAAAGAAGGGAAAAACTCAGAAACTGATGAGAAAAGCAATGCCCTGCAGGAATTGCCAATCACAAATAATGCTAGATCAATCAGTGTTGATGATGGCATTGATGAACCTGCCAAAATTGTTAATATTCCAGCTTCAAAGAAACCTTTCAGCACTCAAGGAACATAAAAAATATATATTTTCTTTCAAATGCTTATAAATTTCTGGCAGAGTTGTTCTTCCCAAAGCGATAAACAAGTACTATGTGACCACCCCCTCCCCCCCTCTCTCTCCCTCCATCTCAAAACTGCTCTGCATCTAAGTAATTTGTAGCTTAGCTATCATCTTCTGATTGTACTCTGAGGCTTTAATTTGGTGAAGTAAAAACCATGAATCAATGCGGTTTGCCTATGTTCTTATCCAAATATTTCACTTCCATACTTTTTTCTTTGGCTTAAATTCATAAGATGCTATAACAAAAAAATCTAGTGCAAAAATCAGAATATAGGAACCAAAACAGCTAACCCTGTTCCAGAGAATTGTACTGGTATCTCAAATTTTTGTTTAAGTTCATTGGAATACTTTTATTTCACATCCCGACAGCTACACGTCTATGGGTTGATTAAAGCGGCCAAGGGAAGAATCAAATTCTTCTTGTAACTTGGCCATGTGAAGAATACAAAATGCTAAAAAAATCACTTATTCTTGGTTTTTATTTGTTTTAACATGGAACATTCCACTTTCTTGATAATTAAACTATTTTATCAGTTACTTGCAAAGAATCATTGAATAACTTTTTTTTTTTAACTCATTCCTTAACTTTTTTTTACTTTATTTTATTTATAGATTCTGTATTCTCCAATCTCTCATCTGAATTGCTTAAAGAAATGTTCTAATTAATTATTAAACTTAAACTTTTGTAGACACCTCAAGAGGTTTTAATTGTTTTTGTTAATGAAAATATAAAAATTGAAAAAGAAAAAAAATCAGTGGTTGAGTTTGTGTAAAACTTGGATTGAAGAGCTTGAGGTGGTTCGGCAAAGTTTGAGTTGAATTAAAATTTGAAGGGAGAATTTAAAAGGAATTGGAATTTCTTTTGGATATAAGGTTCTTTGGATTTAAGCCTATAAATACAGTCCTACACCAAACAATAAAGCACACAGAGAGATAGAGAAACAAATAATACAGCCGCAAGTAGAAAGATCAACTAGCAAAAGAGAGATACACGCAAAAATCAGAAAGAAAAATTTTGAAGATTTTTTTTTTGAAAAAAATATGAAAAATTCTCAAATTCCAGCGACTTTTTTCATATTCCAGTAAAGATTTCGGTGAAATTTGAAGTTTTAAGCAAGATTTCTAGTTTCTGATTAAGTTTTAGATGAGATTCCAAAATTTCGACGAGGAATCCTAGAATACAGCATTGGCATTCATTGACTTTATGGACAGAAAGGGAGAGAAAAGTGGAGAAGAAAGAGAACGGGTAGAAGAGATTTGAAGAAAAAATGAAATTTAGGCTTTTATACCTTTAAGAAATGACATCATTTTTGCCTTAAAAAACTTCAGAATTTTCTAGCAGGTGACCTGCTTCTTTGATCCACGTACCAGCTGATCTTTGCAATCAAGCTGAGCCATTGAGCCACATCCTTGAAGCCGTCATCTGTGTTTTTAGCCGAGCCTTTTAGCCACCAAAGCCAAGCTATTTTTGTTTTTTTGATATTTTATTTATTTATTTATTTTTAAAGTATTTTTACATGATTAAATTTTAGGAAGAATTAAAAACTATTTTTTTTTACAAAATAAAAATTTTGTAAATTTTTAGAGATTTTAAATAGTAAATTTTTATAAAATTTCTATATGAGAAATTTTTTTAAATTTATCCCAAATGGTGAAATAATATAGATAAAGTTTCAATAATAATAATTAATAGTTATTTTTAATTTTTAAAAATAAAAAAAAATAAATTTTAATAAAAATTTTGAAACTAAATACTAATTACCCAATGATGAGATTCTTAAAAATTTCAAATGGTAAATTTTTAAAAAATCTCTAAGTGAGAAATTTCTTTAAATTCGTCTCAAATGATGAAAGAATTTAAATTAAACTTCAAAAATAATTGTCATATTATTTTTTTCCAAAGATAAAAAAAAATGTTTAAATAGAACCAAATGATGAAAAATTTAAAAATCAAAAAGAAAAATTATAAATTGACCCAAATTGTGGAAATTTAGAAATAAAACTTTTAAAAAATAAAAATAAACTCTAAAGATGAAATTCTTAGTAAACACAAATGGATGATTATTTAAGAAATTTCTAAATGAAAGATATTTCTAATTTGATCCAAATAGTGGAATAATTAAATATATTTTTAATAAAAAATAAAAATGATTAAACTTTTTTTCGACGATAGAGCCTCTTCAAGAAAACAAATGAGATTCTTGAATACTCTTGAAGTGAGGAATTATTTTTAAGAATTTTACCAGATTGATGAAATATTAAGGATTATTTTCAATATTAAAATTTAAGACCATTAGAATCAAGAGCTTATGATAATTTAAAATAAATGGTACCATCTTTTGGATGGGTATGTGGGGGTGCTATAACCTTCTCTATATGTAATCGAACTTTCGTACCATGTTCTAATTAGTAGATCAGAACATATTCTTTAGGGAACCTTAGTTAAGCTTAAGAGCTCCTTAAAATGATAGATTCATTAGGTGGTCAATTGCACCTTAATAAAAGATTTGTGGCGACTCCTCTTATTGTTTTTAGTTATAAATTTATGGATCTATATATTATGATAACTTTTAGGCCCTAGAATCTTGCAATCCATAAGATAAAATTTGCTACTGTATAAAGCGTAGGACTTTTCATTGGGGTAACATGTAGCTATTTCTTGGTTTTTTTAATTTTTTTGCTTTTTAGGTAATTTTTTTATTTTCTACTCTTCATTGGGGGGTTTCATGTGGTTGTTTCTTAATTCTACTTAATTTTTGCTTTTTGAGTTTTTTTTTCATTTTATAAAAATATATGAGAAAAGATAGGTAGTTGTTCCTTGATTTAATTGAAGTCAAAAAAATAGAGGGGTTGGTGGAAGGTTTAGGTGATAAATCTATTTATAAGATAAATTTTGTATTGATAAAGTTGTACCTGTAGCCTTTTGAACACTGATTTGGGAACAAACATGGTGGATGATTGTAATTTAGTATTTTTTAAATTCTTTTAAGGAAAAACACTATGTTTTTTACTTTGAAATGTAGTGGATCATTTGATCCATACTATGTTGAGTTTGATTTTGTCACGTTGTAGTTTATATCAACCATGTTATAATATGGGTAACGTAATGATTGGTGTAATTTAAAAAAATATTTATGATATTTAAAAGTGTAGAGTTTAGGGTACAAACTTCACATTTATTAATTTGAAAACGTCTTTGATGATTTGTCTAAGACCATTTCTTTTTGTTTTCAAATGTGGTTGACAATGAATAAAAAGTTAGATAAAAGAATTACTTTTACTCTATTCCCTATGTTATAAACGTGGTGTTTGGAGAAATAAATACCATGTTGTTTTAATAATAAACATGGTAGTTGGAATAATATAAATTTTGCTATTATCCGAAACATGAGACTCTACATAAGGAGTGCCATGTGATTGTTTCACAGTTCTCCTTTCTTTTTTGCTTTTTATTATTATTATTTTTTAATTTTGTTAAGTGCCATGTGCCTATTTCATGGATCTCTTTTCTTTTTTTCTTTTTGATTTTTTTTAAAATATTTGTGAAAAATAGAAAGATAGTTATTCCTTGATTTAACTAAAATGAAAATAAAAGAGGGGTTGGTGGAAAGTTTAAGTGGTAAATCTATATTGATAAAGTTGTCTCCATATCTTTTTGAATAGTGATTTAGGGACAAATGTGGTGGATGATTGTAATTCTATGTTTATTTAATTTTTTTATTAAAAAAATAACATTTTTGCTTTGTTAACATAGTGGATCATTTGAATCATACTCTGCTGAGTTTGATTTGCTATGGCGTATTCTCCCATTATAGATTTTTTTCACATCAAACATGTTTATAATATGGGTAACATAATTGATTTAATTGAAAAAAATTATTTATGATACTTAAAATTGTAGCGTTTGATTACAAACATCGCGTTTATTAATTCAAATACATCTTCGATGATTATTCAAGACCACATTTTTTTGTTTCGAAATGTGATTGATAATAAATAAAAATGTTAGAAATAGGAATTGTTTTGTCTCTATACCCTATGTTAGAATGTGATGTTCAAAGAATAAATACAATGTTTTTTGAATCATAAACATAGTGGCTAGAATTATAATGTCACATTTCTTTTGATCATCGCGTGTTAAAACTTTTGTTATGTTTTTCTTTTTTTAGTTTTTTCCTTTACTTTCTCTTTCCTTGGTTTACCTTTGTTTTATTTTTCGTTCTCTTTTGAATTTATCATTTTCTGATGTGATTATTGTTTGATTTTGATGCTTTGAGAATTTGTTTCTCGCTATGTTATTTTGAATGAAGATTTTTTTTTATTGGGTTTTTTTCTCGAATGTCTCCCTTGATTCATTCCATTTTTCTCAAAATTTTTGGGTTATTTGTTATTTGTGATTTTTATTTTCTCTTTAGTTTGTTGGGTTATTACTTATTTCTTCATTTTTTCATGACTTTGTTGTCATTGATATTTGTGGCTTTTGTTTCCCACGATTCTATTGTTTGTCACTCTTTTGTCCTTTGTGGGATATTAGGTAATTTAGTGGATTTTTTATTTATGGTCATTGGATTTTGTTGTCCTTTATGTATTTTATGATTTAAAAGGATGTCAGGGTTGGTATGATTTCCATGCTTTCTTTTTTTTTGTGATTGTTTTGAAATCATTTTTTCCTAACAATTTTTTTTTTACCATAATTTATACTATACCTGATGTCGTATACCGTACGGTACTATATACTTTATTACCTGCTTCTTTTAATTTTTATTTGTGCTTCTTTCTATTGAATGTTTTCATTTTTTTGTTGTTAAAGGATAATATAATTGTATAAAAAACAAGATCATATATTAAAAATGATGAGGAAGACTTAATTTGTGGAAGTATAGCAGAAGCATTTTTGCAAAATGTTACGAAAGTGATGCTAGCTTGATTTACTGGTTGGAAATAAGATCATGGATTCGAAAATTATCCGTTATCCCTAACGTATGTCCTTAAATATCGAAACATGAGATTCCTTAGAGAGTTCGTAAGGAATGTCTTATTCTTTTACTTTGCCAATCTTTCTTTCCACTCTTATTTTCTATATGAATTATCACAAAGTCTCACATATGAATGAGACTTATATCATACATTGGTTGAATACACTTTTCTTATATTTCACGATGGCTGGATGCCATGCTTTGTTTGAAAGAGGAAGAGACTTTTACAAGAACCTTTTTGTCATATTCATGTAATGGCTTAATGCCATTTTATTTTCTCTCATTTTGTTATGGCCAAAATGCCATATTAGGTATGTATAATAACTCTCAAATACAAGTAAAGCAAGTATGCAACACCCTAGATCCCTTCAATCACATTTCAAGTTCCTCATGATCTTTATTTTATCATATTGCATGATACACTTGTGTATTCATAATTATATTCGATGTCCCAAACATAAGGCCGGCCTATGAACATAACCAAATGTGACATTAGAATGATCTTTTTTCTTTTAGAATCTCTGCATTTCAATTCAAATACTATCCATATATATCTTATTAGATCAAATCATCCATGACCATTGACAATAATCCAGATAGCAACATTGAATTAAAACTTTAAGAAACAGTCAAAATTTCTTAAAGTATTAAATATAAGATCCTTTGATCTCAAGGGTCTCACATGATAAGAAGCAAGGATCTATTCTTCTGTTACCCTTATTAGTCGAATAATATACATGTGATATGAAACACATGTTACGATATTACTCTCTTTTTCCTAGAGAGCATATATCTTTACCATTAAATATCAATACCATACAGGTGATGGTTTAGATGCTTCTAGTATCTAACTTAAGTCCATAACTTTACTTGATTTCACATAATCAATTGGACTTCTACCTAACATTTAAAATAGACAAAGTGAACTATAGGATTATTCACTTTCTGTCATAAATCTCAATATCAAGTGACCTCACACTACAACAAATTTGGTCATTCGTGGCATATACAATAATGTCGCTAAATATTTGTTTTTCGTCACCCTGTATATTCCGTGACAAAAAATTAAACGTTATGACATTCGTCATATTTGCACTGTCACTAAAGGTCTAATATGATGATAGCAAAATATCATCACCTATTGTGAATCTACTGCAACAATAAAATAAAACGTCACCTTATGTTTTTTTTTTTTTGTGACGTTAGTTTTCATCAACTATTTATGAAAAAAAAAGTCATTAAAGGCTATATTCGTCACAATAAAATAAGAAAATCTAATATATTAGTGATGAAAGATAAATCGTTGCAGTATTAGTGATAAAATTATCATTACCAATGATTGTAAGATAATGTCTACTGTGACAAAAAAATCAAACATCACTTTATGCGTTAATTTTTGTGACGTTAGTTTTCGTCAGCTATTTATAAACAAAAACATCATTAAAGGCTATAATCGTTACAAAATAAATGATAAAATCTTATATATTAGTGACAAAAGATAAATCGTCACAATATTGGTGACAAAATTATCATCACAAATGATTATAAGCCAATATCAAACGTGATAACAAAATCAAATGTCACCTTATGCTTCTTTTTATATGATGTTAATTTCTGTCAGCTATTTATAAAGAAAAACATTATTAAAGGTTATAATCATCACAAAATAAATGATAATCTGATAAATTAATGATGAAAGGTAAATCATCATAGTATTGGTAACATAATTATCATCACAAATGGTTGTAAGATAATGTCAAACGTGACAATAAAATCAAATGTCACATTATGCTTTATTTTTTTGTGACGTTAGTTTTCGTTAGCTATTTATGAAAAAACATCATTAAAGGCTATAATTATCACAAAATAAATGATTAAATCTAATATATTAGTGACAAAAGATAAATCATGACAGTATTGGTGACATAATTAACGTTATTAAATCCTATATATAAAAACATTTTTGTGGAATAATCTAATGTAGTTTTCCTTCAAATCCACCAAATATTTAAATTGGTTTTTAAATTATTATATTATTTAAAGTCTACCCTAAAATGATATAGTAATAATATTGTTTAAAAATAAAGAGTCATAACTATGAAATAGGTAGTCATCGAAATCTTGTCTTCAAGCTCTTAATCCAAATCTTGTGTCGAGGGTGATTGTGTTGATAGTGAGTTTGTGTTACTTGAAACTGTAATAAATAAATAATAGAAAATATCAAAACAAACCACAATACACATAATAAGATCAAAACTAATATAAAAAAATAAATTAATCCATTTTAAGCATATGAAATTTTTAAATGAAGCCTTACCCTATATTAAAGAATAAGTATTGTCAAAAATTGACAAGTAAACTTTTCAATCTACAATGTTGATACTAATCATAGGAAATATTCAAAAGATGGGTGGTTTATGTCTAAACAAGTAATCACCATTACCTTAAGCCTATTTTTAAATCAATTCGAATAAATCATGAGAAAATTACAATTACACCTGCTTTCAAGGAGCCTATGTCATTATCATGCTCTGATATATCTTACATCACAAGAATGACATTTTATGATCCAAATCAAGATAAGAGGGCAGAAGTTGTAATAATAACTTAAACTAAGATATAAACATGCAAACAAATAAAGTAGAAACACACAGACATAGCATAGGTAACCACATCAAATCAAGAAACACAAGAACCAGGCAAGGGTCCTTTGATAAAGAATTTGGAGATGAAGCTTTTTTTTTACAAATATAGTTATAACTTGTTAGAAGGTGAAATTTGTAGTGGGATTGTGAGAGTCTTTGTAACTTTAGAATTGACAAGTAAACTTCATATAGACTTAGCAAATAAAGAAAAATCAAATGATTTTGAAAAACCAAGTAATAAAAAAAGTACCAATTTTCACTTTTGAATTTGGTATCAAGAAAGCCTAGATATATAATGCTGGCAATATCACAACATAGCAGAATCAATGTACCAAAAGGCACCACCAGCTGGATATATAATGCTTGCAATATCACAACCACAACAAAATCAAGTATATATCTAGAAATTGGAGGATGGGCACTTGGATTCTAGTAACTGCTAAAGCATTTGTCATAGCTTCAATTTTAGCTTGAAAAAACCCAAAAGTTAACTTATATTGTTGAAGTTTTTCCTGTGTCTTTATACACTATTATGCCACTAAGTAACAAATAAACAAAAACTGGGAAATGAAATTGTTTTTGCATGTGATGTCTATAATTTAGTCAAAAAATTGAATTGAGGTATGATCAGAACATGGAATAAGCTGTTTTATGACAAAAAATCAGTCAAATTAGAGATAGAAACACCAGTGAAAACCATCATCATTAACTTATGTGGCCTCTCTGTCATGCTAGAAATATCAAAGTGCATATACAGTATACTATTTTATGCTATGCTCTCTTGTCTTTAGAACATCTTTGCTTACTACAGGTAATGACACACCGCCAACCCTTCTGGCCCTTCAATTTTTAGCTTGAAACAATGTTATGGTTTATATGGAAAATTAAATATGTATATGTATATGTATATATATATATATATAAACTATGCAGCCCATGATTCTATCTATTAGAGATACTAATAAGTAATAACATAGGCCTTTTTTGTGTATTATTATTTGATTTCTATGCCAAAACAAAAGGAAACAAAAGGAAATACAATAGGCTGCATCCAAGGAAATAGGAGCATATGCGTAGCTATCTAATATTGTAGAGCTTGAAGAGTAAATACCCTATTTATAATTCACATATGCAATTATTGGACAAAACTTCAAATCAGTTTATCATCAGTTAGGCTTTCCTGCAGGCTATCCTTTCTAAAGAAATTACGATATGGGTAATCCAATTAGTAAGAGTGTATATTGCTATCAAATCTATATACAATATTAGTACTATTCATGCTATATTGCTAAACGATTAGTACTATCTTGTCAAATCCAATTAGTAAGAAAGTATATTGCTGGCAAATAGTAAACATGATATTGCAGTTAATTAGTAAGAAAGATTAGTACTGAATGAACATAAACATGATATCTTGTCAAATCCAATTAATAAGAAAAACAAAATCAAGGACAACTAATGGACTACAAAGTCAACAAGGGAGAGAACATTACAAAATTAACCATAGTTCTATAATGGTATTCTTTTTATCATTGTGTTTTGGCTTCCGGTAACTTTTTTAACTATAGTTGAATTCTATAATTATGAAATCAGCATGAAAAGTGTGTTACAAGTTTGGGTTTGGATTTGGAATGTAAGATTTCTTAAAGGAAAATGAAGAAATGAGGTATAGTTTTCTTGTTTCTTGAGTTTTGACATGTAAATTTTCTTTTTTATTCTAATTATGTGATAGATCAATCTTCATGTATCCATAATTATCATTCAACATGTGTGATCTTTAGGATTTATATGTACATTTTGCACAAAAAACATGAATGACAAACTAAAAAAATCATTGAAAATTATCACAAACCTATAGAAATGACTAAGATTAGACATGATGTTTTGCATTTTAACTGCCATGCACCAAAAATTTTATGGAAGTGAAAATTAACAAGCCTAATAATGAAAAGTCATCTTTTTTCATTTTAGGCAAGTGATTGAGATCCCAAGTAATTGTTAAATGCTTTTTTACTTCCATAGAACCTTCCCAAAATTACAGATGCACACATTTGAAAAGAAATTCTTACCATTTTCAAAGAGATTCTTTAAGAAGAGAAACATAAAGGAACTCTACCACCAATGACAACCAAGCAACATGATCAACCAATGAATGGTAGTGCACCAGGTCATTTCAAAGTTATAAAGAAATTAAGAGAAGTTCCAAATTAGCTAGGTGAAAAGATAGTGGATTTTCCATAACTAGAAGCTAAAGTTCCTTTTTTTTTTCATTTCATATGTATAATATTGAATGTTAATTAATCCACGAATTTGAAGAATCTATTATTGCAGTGATCAAAATCTTATCAAAAACTATATGTAGCAAATGAATTTGTCCATGCATCTAGACACATTACTATAGTATGGTTCAAAGATTACCAAACAAAAAAAGTATTGGTATTTAATCTTAGCTACATGGTACAAATTCTCTTGCATTATACTTTTAGGAGCTAATATTGTGTCTTGTTAAAAACTATTGTTATTTCTCCAAATCCTTTTTCAACTCAGCTAGAATTTAATTCATTTTCTAGTTAATTCATGAAGTATTAGTAATAGTAGTGCTATTAGCTGATCACAGTTGCTTTACATAAAAAACAAAATAAAGCCATACAAATATTCCTACTAACCAAAGAGTGGTAAGCAGATGGTAAATTACCACCACTGCCAATTTCTTTGTCTCTTCCATTGTCAATAAAGAGCAGAACAGAATAGAAACCAAACAGAATAGAAATTAAACTTCCATTCCTAATTAATTCAAGTATTCTGAATAAATGCTTGAAGTATACCTCATTAAATTTATAGTACTTTCAACCTAATCAGAAACAACAGTAAAAAAACCTTGAATGCCAAATAACTAAATAGAAAAATAAGGAAAATAAAGAAATCAGTGCATACAACATTTATCTTGGCCAAGAAATAACTTATAACCATACTGTTGAAAAACCCTAAAACTTAAGATTTCCTAAACTCAACATCATAATTTATCTCTTATTTCGATTTTCAAATAAAAATAACAAAACACAAATTCATTACATAAAAAAAAGCCTAAAATAAAATATTAACTAAATTTGCTTCAATCAACGTTTAAAAAAGATGAAGATAAACCAGTCTATGGTGGACAATGGCTTGAAAAGAGCAACGATGACTAAATTTGCTTCACCTAACTATGGTCAACAATGGCTTGAGAAGAGTAAAAGAGAGCATTAACCACCGATAATAGCAAAAGAGAGCAACAGAAAGTTTAGCAAATGAGAGCATTAACAGGTGTTTGGCATGCATCTATTCACGAGATTGTTAGCATGGGTTTTGAAAGGAATGTGAAAAACCAAATAAAAAAAATATAAAGCAGTGTAGTTTAGGAGTTTAGAGGAAATTTCGATTAAAATTATTTTTTATATAAAAGTTATAATTTGTGGTTCAGAAGTATATGCCAAAGAAATATTTGATTTCTTAAAATTTTTTATATAAAAGTTACAATTTGTCGTATTTGATTTTAACAAAGTATTTTATTTCCTTCTAGTCTTAAAAGACATTATCTTAGTAATTAATCAACTGATTAAATCTACATTCGATGCAACCTATGATCCCATTTTTAAAACCTTGCTAGTAGTAATAAGAATTATAATAAAATAGTCAATTATCATCTTATATACACTGGTGTGTTAAAGTTTAAAAATTTCAGTTGCGATAATTTTTTATGTTAATATTACATTAATAAATTATACATTATAAAATTATATGAACTTGTCTATTAACAATATTTAATCTCAATAGCATCAATGTCTACGTAGGGATGTTAATAGGTAAGATATGGATGAGTAGAGTATCATCCATTCTTAAATTAGAAATTTTTAAATTTTTAAATTTTGTTAAAATTATAAACAAAATGTGTATTTTAAAATTTTTATTATATGTAAAATTTAATTCATTTTCTTTAATTATAAAATTTTCATATATGAATACATAAATAAATTATGCTCAATAAAAAAATTATATTCTTAAATAGGTATAATAGTAGGTACATATAAGCTAAGTCAAATCATCACTTATAAAGTATACATTAATTTGAATTTATTAGTGATGGATAAATAACATCACCTAGAATCCAAAATGTCACAAAAAAATATCCCATCAAATTAATTTGGCGGTAAAAGTTTGTCACATTTATATTAACGTCATATAATACCAAATGTGACAAAATTATAATGTCATTAATAGCTAATTAAAGTGTGCAATTTTTAACAAAATTAATAACGTCACTTAAAATTTATCAAAAAAATTTATCATAGATAAAATTTTAAATTGATAACAAAATTATTACGTCACTTAAAATAAAAAATGTCATAAAAATTTTTTTCATCAAATAAATTTGGTGGTAAAAGTTTGTAACTTTTAAGTTATCATCATATAACACCATATATTGACGTGATGAAATTGCAATGTCATTAATAGTTAACTAAAGTATTCAATTTGTGATAAAAATTAATAATGCCACCTCAACTTTATCAGAAAAAATTTTTCATAAATAAAATTTTAAATTAGTGAGAAAATTATAACGTCGATTAAAATGCAAAACGTCACAAAAAAATTTTTTCTCTAATTAAAATTGAGAGTAAAAATTTGTGACATTTATGTTATCATTATATACTATCATAAAATAAAGGTGATGAAATTGCAATGTCATTAATAGTTAATTACAGTGTTTCATTTGTGAAAAAAATTGATGACATCACCTAAAATCTATTAGAAAAAATTCATCACAAATAAAATTTTAAATTAGTAACAAAATTTAAATGTCACCTAAAATAAAAAGGTCACAAAAAAATTTCTCATCAAATAAATTTGACAATAAAAGTTTGTGACATTTATATTATCGTCATATACCACCATACATTGATGTGACGAAATTGCAATATCATTAATAGTTAACTAAAGTATTCAATTTATGACAAAAATTAATAACATCACCTAAAATTTATCAAAAAAATGTCACAAATAAAATTTTAAATTGGTGACAAAATTATAATGTCATCTAAAATAAAAAATGTCACAAAAATATTTTTCACCAAATAAATTTGACGGTAAAATTTGGCAACAAGATTTTGGTGATACTATCATGTGACGATTTTATATATAGTCATATAAAATATCAAAACAATATAAAATGGTGATGAAGTATTTTTTTTTATCACCTATTACATACTTTGTATGACAAAACATAATGTGTCATTTAGAAAAAGCATCACAAATTGCCAAATTTGTTGTAATGTCATCTTGATCCCTTATCAAGGCGATTACATTTTAAACTTGGGCTTTCGATCTATAACTTAAAATTAATTTCATCTCTATAATGCCAAACTATTGAGGCAATTGTTGATGTGAAAAAACCAATTATTTGTTTGACATACCTTTCAAATCATATCATATATGTACATATACATTTATTTGTATGCATGCTTCACAAAACAAAATACTAAACTTTAACGGCATTAATTGCATTCAATATAAGTCAAGTCAAATGGGAAAAGTTATAGATTGTTCATATAGATCATCTCAATCAGTACATTTTTATCTATACAACTGTAAAGATTCATGTGGCTATTAAATATATCTTTAAGCATGAGCTTAGTTAATGGATCTGCAATTATCTCATGCATGAAAATATGCTTGTTGACTTTCTTTTGTACAACCATGTTTCTCAAAAATTTATATTTGGTATATTTATGTTTGGTTTCTAGGATTTATTTGTGAATATGATTGCTTCTTAACTATTATAATTTATTAACACTGAATTAAGCTCATCTTTCTCAATTTTTAAAAGATTAAAAAATCTCATAAGCCAAACAACCTTTTGTACTACTGTTGAAACTGCTAAAAATTATATAAATTCAACTTTCATTGTGGATGGTGATATCAAGTCTTTTTCTTATTGATATAAGATATAGCCCAATATTCAATAAGAAAACATAGCCAGAGGTGGATTTTTCTTTCATTTAAATCTTTTTTCCAATTGGCATTCATATAACCAATTAAATGCAAACCACTTTCTTGATAGCACAACAAATAATCCATAATGTCTTTATGATACCTTAATATCCTTTTCATGACTTTCTAATGGGAATGATCTGGATTGTATTGATATATGCTTACCATGCTCATGACATAGCAAATGTTCGACCTTATGTACATCATAGCATACGTAAAATTTCTACTAGTAGTAGAGTAAGAAACTTTTGTCATTTATTCTTTTACCTTGTGGAGTTTTAGGACACATTTTTTGGCTTAGGCCTTTACATTTTACTATAGGAATATCAATTGGCTTGCAATCTTGCATACTAAATCGTTCAAAGAATTTTTTTAATGTATTACTCTTGTGAAATAAAACAATTTCTTAAAATGACCTCTCTTGATTCTTAAACCAAGAATGTCAGCTACTTACATATGTCCTTTATTTTAAATTTGAGGACAACAAATTTTCACCATAGTGAAAAACGCTTTATCATTTCTAGCCAACATTATGTTATCCACATAAGGTGACAAGATCACAAACTTGTCTTTAACTTTTTTGACATATGCACAACGATCTTTATCAATCATGATAAAATCATATGAAATTATCACCTGATGAATACTAAAAGACAAATGCTCGAAAGATTCTTTAAAGCCATAAAATTATCTTAATTATTTGCACATTTTTATGCTATTGACCTTTATCAATGAAACCTATAGGTCATTCTATATAGATTTTATCTTTTAGTTCTTCATTTAAAAAGGTACTTGTCACAACCATTTGATGTAACTCCAAATCTAAATATGCTACAATGGTTAGAATTGCATCCTTTAGATAAATCAATCAATTCCTATACATTGTTTGATCTTAGAATTCATCTTTCTTTTTTCATTACTTTTATCCACTTTTCTTTTGCCTGACTTGTGATTCTTGTGAAACAAATTCAAAAAATTCATCAACTTTAGTCATGCTCCCACTTAGATAAAATATTATTGGTTATTGATTAGGAATATGCATTAATCGATTTACAACTTATCAAATCATTTGCACTCTCAATCTCATAAAACGATATTTTCTGACTCATCTCACCCTTATTTTGATGCACTCTCAATCTCATAAAAAGACATTTCCTGACTCAACTAACCTTCATTTTTGAAAAAAAGTGGCATTCCGATATTCAAAATTTAGTTACACTCCCATTCAATTATTTACTTATGAACACATATCCTTTTGGAATGTTTAGAGTATCTTACAAATATACTTTTTTACATTGTAGACCTAACTTGTCATGTTAATAAACGAACTCAAAAACATAGGTATTACAACCTCAAGTTTTCAAGTTACTAACATTAGGTTTTCTACCAATCCATAATTCATAAGGAGTGATTGTAGCTGGCTTGGATGATACTATATTGAATATATAGATAGTTAATAATAATATTTCAACCCAAAAGTGATTCGCAAACTTATTTAGACCAATAGTGACCTAACTACTTTCAAAAGAGTTTTATTTTTTTTCTCCATAACACCATTTTGTTGTGGAGTCATTGGAATTGTTAACTGCCTATAAATACCATTTTCATCACATACCTATTCGAACTAATCAAGTAAATGCCCACATCCACGATTAGTTTTCAACTCTTTAATGCTTTTATCTAGTTGATTTTTCGCAAAGTACACATACATTCTAAAGCACTTTAAAACTTTAGAATTGTCAATGATCAAATAGACAAAACTGAAATATGTGTTATCATCAATAAATGTGATGAAATATTAGCCTCAACTTTGTGTCTTTACATATATTGGGACACAAATATTGGAATGTATCAATTGTAATGGAACTTTAACTCTAGTTTCTTTATCAAATAATTTTTTTGTTAGTTGGCTTACTAGACAATTTACACATAATGGCTGATTAACATTTTCATATAGGGATTATAATCCATCTTTTGTTAACCTATCCATTCTTTGTTCACCCATATGGTCAAGTCTAGCATGCCAAACATTCACATTAATATTGATATCACAAAACCATTTAATAAACATCAAAATCATAACGATTTGTTTTCAAAAATAAATCCATATTAGTGTTATTAAAATTCGTAACAAATCCTAGACAAAAAAAATAGTGACAAATTAAATTCCATCAAATATAAAAAACAAACAAAACATTATGTAGGATGAGGTTTTTTCACCTTACACACTTAACTTGTAGGTGTTAACTCTTTTTTTTTTTCAATCCTTTTATTGTTTCCTACATAAATACATTTTGCTCATATCTCGTGCTACATGGTTTATGGTCCATGAGTCTTCTTCATCTTGCTAATGCATTTGACTTTAGTTTTGTTCTTTTTAAATAAGCCTCGAAACCATTCTCTTTGCCACTTTGATCACTATTTGATCTTTTAGGAGCTTTGTCCTTATTCCCACCATGTAACCTATGCTTGAAGCCTATAGTTTTCTTTAAACATGCATATGCCATATACATATTAACACTAGGCTTAGATGCTTCTTATATGATCTTTCACTAATTAAATATGACAAGAAGCATCATTGAGAGTCTTACTACTTTCATTATGGGTCATATGTACCTTAATATACTCTCAATTATGTGGTAAGGATCGAATTATAATTTAAACCTCATGTTTACCTGTCAAAGTGTGATCAACCTTCTTTTTATTCAAATTTTGTTGTCAAGGCACTCCACATCTCTTTTAGCAATATCATGCAATCTTAACTCATGCATGATATCATTTTTTATACTGCTTAGCAGCATAATGTGAGCAGTAGAGTTTTCTTTATCCAGGGTTCACAAGTTCTTAGTCTCTTCTATGTTAGGATGTATTTCTATACTAGGACTCTAGTAGGACAACGTTTAGAATTTCAAGAACTTTTTGTTCTTCTAACACATGTTGAATTTTCATATTTCAGATTTCATAATTATCCCCATTCAGTAATCATATATTTAAAATAAAAATCATAATCAAAAGATAATTAAATATTGAGAGATCTATGCACAAATTAATATCAACTATTACACATCTATTTTGCCACAATGTTACAAATAAAATAATGATAATCATTCACATAAAAATAAAACCAAAATGTCACTATTATCGCAATCAAATTCAATTTTTAATGTGTTTGATTATCACTAATTTATTTCATTGTGCAAAAATAACCATTCTAAAATAAAACAAATCAATTATTTTAGAACTTACACTAACCATAAGGTTACCTTTAATCAATGACATACATTGATTCAAATTCACATAGATAAGTCTTATATAACATATAATACTAAACACATGAACATATTTCATCACTAATGTTTATTAAATCATATTCCTAATCAGTACGTATCACTTGTCTAGTGATTAGGATGGAATCCATAAATTTTATGACAATTTCACATTCTTATTAGCCATTCATGGAGATTTAAGAATTTTGTGTGTGCCATTATGAAAACTTAGGCCAATAAAGAAGGTTGCATTCCACCTTATCTCTTTCTCACAAAATCATAAAATTCTTTATCAAAGTTGTAATATTAAGACGTTTCCTCTCATTAGACATCCAAAGATCTTTGAAAAGATTTTTTTATTCAAGTGTAAGAAGTGTATCTATTCAACATCATGTATATATTTAAATCCTCCTTACATACATATTGCCTTACAAGATTAACTCTTTAATCTTATCATTAACTCATGATAATATGACATACAATATCATCATCATTTGGATTCATTCATTGCTACACTAGTTCAATTAGTAACCTTATGGTTCTAAGCAATTGCACCTAAATTTTTATAATGATTGTCATGATTTTTAGTAACATATATACAAGAAATTTCATGAACACACACAAGTCTCATAATGATTAAAACATATTTTAATCATTCTTATGTTTTTCATACTCCTAAAGTTAACCAAGAACTACCAAAAACATTTTCTTAAACATTTATTTTTTAAAAAAATTTTATTTTTCAATATGTTAAAAATCACATATGACATTCGAATTCTCTAAAAAAGTATTTGAATGCATATTCAAAAAAATTGGTCAAAAATTGACTTTTTTTAGGACATTTAAATGCCTTGTCAAGCATTCTAATGCTCAAGTTTTAAAAATTAAAAACTCGATCCAAAATAATCCAAATGATAATGGCAACTTACAATTGAATGTTTCAAAACATTCATAACTTTCTACAATAAAATTACACACTTTTGTGTTCTATAGATTTTTGGACACATTTCGATAAGAACTAAAACACATGTCAATATTTTGGTGCTTTAAGACAAACATTGAAACAACTAGGAATCAAGCCAACTTGACTTTGATACCAATAAAGGATAATATAATGATATAAGAAACAAGATCATATATAAAAAATGATTCGAAACACTTAATTTATATAAGTATAGTTAAAGCATTTTTGTGAAATTATTGTGAAAGTGATGCCGACTTGATTCAAAGGTCTTAGATAAGATCACATATTTAAAAATTATCCACTATCCACAGCGTAAGTCCTTAAATATTGAAGTATGAGATTTCTTAGAGAGTTCATAAGGCATGTCTTATTCCTTTGTTTTGTCAATTTCTCTTTTCTTCTCTTAGTCTCTATGTGACTTGTCATATAGTCTCACGTATGAATGAGACTTATCTCATACATTGGATGAATACTCTTTCATCATATTTCATTATGGTCAAATGCCATGCATTGTTTGAGAGGGAAAGAGACTTTAATAAGAAGTATTTCATCATCTTCATGCAATGCCCAAATGCCATTTTATTTTTCTTTATTTTGTTATGGCTGAAATGCCAAATTAAAAGAAGTGGTGAAGCATGTGGTTTTTACTTGCTTTGAAATTCAAATCAATTCTAATTAACTGCCTATGACAGTTATTTAATATGAAGTTTTCCACTCATTTGGGTGGATTTTTCCTATAATTGTCATTGTAGGTGGGTCTTTTAGGTGCTTCATTTTTTTATCTTGTGTTTATTCCATTATTCAATTTGTTATTCAGTTTGTTTACTAGATATGTACATTTTATTTTCTTTTTATTTGTTCATTAGTATCATTAATACACTTGGATTGGTTTAAGCATTTATAGTTTGCTTTTGATTATTTGTTATGCATTTATTTATTAGAATAAATGTTGTATGTTTTATTTTAATTTTCAAATATGATTTATTTGCCATGTCAGATGATTTGACAAACTTTTTTAGTTTTTAGTTTTTGTGTTATTTATATGGGTATTTATTTAGTAACATTTTGAACAAATATGATTAAACAGTTGCAAAAGAATTCATGAAACAAAAAACATATATGAAAGAATTTCAAAGTTAATTTTATAAATACTACTTGATTTTTAATCTGATGAATTTTTTTCCTTTTTTTCCAATTTTTCAAATGGTTATTTATTTTTGGATTTTAATTGTGTTTGCTTTTCTTTTTTAATTTTTTAAGTGAATCATGTTGTTATATTTGCATGGATAACTTTTTTATTCTTTTTTTTTCTTTCATGATGATTATCATTATTTTATCATTGTTATGTTATAATATAAGAAAATGAGTTTGTGTTTTTGGTTTTATTTTGTTGTGTTGATTATTATAGTTGTGTTACTATTTTTGTTTATTTGTTTCTATTTTTCTTTTGTAGTTGGACGAAAAGTTTATTAGCAGGTTCTCTTTGATGTTGCATATTTTTTATTATTTGGTGTTTACTGTATTGATTTACTTATGTGGTGTGTTTTAATTTAATATTTATCTATGTGTTTCTTTATTAGATTGAGCTATACTTTTTTACTGATTATGTAAATTGTTGTGTCCTTTTTATTTTTTTTCGTTTGTGGGGGGTTTTATTTCTTGGCTTTTTATGCCTTATTATTAATCATTTATTTTGAGAGTTTTCTTATAGTGATTCCATTATCATTTTTGTTTTTTATATTTGTTGTTTTTGTGCTTAGTTTATTTTTTCTTATAGTATATATTTGATTATTGGTTTCTTTGTTGTTGTTTACTTGAATTATGAGTAATCGTGAGTTATGAAAAATTAATATGTTAAATAGATTAAATGTGCTTTGAAGCAATCATGGTTGAAATCATGTTTGAAATTTGGTTTTACATAATTTTTATCCTATATTGCCTACAAACATTTGATTCAATGAATCGATAAATGAGTTATTACAAGTGGATTCCATTTCTAGTGATACGTTAAGCTGTTCGACTGCATCTAAAAGCTACAGAACAATGTGGCACATAAGTGTGTATTCTACTATTGATGCTCAAGGTAATCTTCGAATTGTTTCAATGGTTTTTATAGAGGTTCCCCTTTGTTCTCTTTTTGTGCCTACTGTGGTTTTTGCTTTACATTATTCCTAGTCCAATAATTTTTCTATCATTTATGTCAATTTTATAATGACTTCATCATCACACATATTTTATACTAATATTTTTTCTCTTATTGTGTCAAAGCTCAATCCAGTTGATATATTCTTTTGAAGTGCGGGCTTAGTGATTATTTACCTTTATATCTCTTTATTTATATTTCACTTTTTTTCTTTGTTTATGTAATAAACATGAATCTTTTATGCTTATATTTTATTTAATAAGTTTTACTATTATTCATCTTTATGTATTTTGCCTACGAAGAATAACTTTTTTTTTAGTTTTTCCTAAATGTAAATATGTTTCACATCAAATAGAGAAATTTACTTGACATTTTTCCTCCATCATCAAAATGTTATATAATTATTCTTATATTTTTGTTTATGTATGCAATATAGATATCCATTAATGGAATCTGTATGTTTGATCTATTCAAAGTGATTATCAACTTTATTTTTATAAAATTTATATGCTTAGTTTTCTGATTTCATTATAATATAATTACTGATTATTGTATAGCTTCAATAAGTTTTCAACTTTTAAATCAACTAAAATATCGTGAACATTTCCAAAGAATCAAAGTGCATGTTGTTAGAATTTGGGATTCTACTTTTCCTAGTGCTAAAAAGAAATCTATTAACCTTAATTTTTTGTTGTCGATGAAAAGGTTTTCATATATATATTTTTAGAAGTTATGAATATATGAATGATAATTATGTTGTATTTGGTGGTTATAAGAAATTGTAATGCATGCTTGCATAAAAAAAATGATGCAAACTTTTTCAGGCCTAAGCTGAAAAAAGGTTTCATCTATGAAATTGTTGATTTCTTTATTAGGTCTCAAAAATCAACATATAATTTCATTATAGCTAAATCCATCATCAACTTTGTCCACACAACAAAGATTACAAAAATTGCTTATAATAAACCATGTTGTCCTATGCATTATTTTGAGTTTCGATCTTTTTCTCTATTCACCAGCATGTTTTTAATGATACAATATTAACAATACTAACAGGTTCATTATTTCCATTTCAATAGTCTTATTAATTTTTTTTTGTTTACACATGTTATAAAATTTGATTTTTTAATCGTTATTTAATAATTAAATTTAATTTTGATTATAAATGTGATTGGAATCTTAATAGGAATTGGAAATGTTAGTCAATGTCATGGCAAAGATAAAAGAGATATTGTCGAAAAGCAGAATATATTGCTTAAAGATGCAAAATAAATATTAAATCAGCTATTTATTTTTATTATTAAATTAATATCGAGAAATTGTTTTTGATCCATTTTGCATATACTAGTGGTAATGAACTTATTATGTTACATTGCGAGCTCATCATGCAAAAGTTGTAAAGCAAAATTTATTGCAAGGCTATCCCAATGTTGTCATCATATTGGCTGGCATGATATTTAGTAATTTCAAATTCAGTTTGTTTTAATCTTTTAATTCATTATTTATATTTTATTTATATTAACTTACTGCTTTAAAAAATATTCCAAAAAATACAAATTTGTACAACTCTTCAACAATAAAAATATTTATTGACCTGGTAATTCTTTATTCTAAAATGCTTAACAAAAGGTTTATTTTTTATTGAATGGTTATTTCTTTCTTAAATATAATAAATTTTACTTCTTTTATTCTGATTACTATTATGATATAGATATGAAAATACAACATTATTTCCCCATTTGCTAGAGTATGATGATCATCAACGACCAATACTTACAGATGTTGTTGATGAAAATAAAAGAACTATTACGGAATTGATGAAAATAGATTTACTGAAATATAAGATTGCATCATAGATGTTTTTAGTGTTGAATATTCTTTTTTATTGGTTTAGTTATGAAAACATTCTATGCATGTTTAGCTATTTTGACATTGATTTTTTGTTTTGTGTAGGATCTTTTTTCACATGTCAAGTTAAGATCATTGAAATTGATACCAATGATGGGTGGTTTTATAATAGTTGTAATCAGTGCCTAAAGAGTTTAAAATTTGTGGATGGCAAGTTTTATTGTCCAAATAGTACACATGGAAAACAAACTCCTAAACTTTCATAAGAAATCAATCTTCCATAGGTTTCTCTATGTAAAATTATGTAAAATTTTATTTATGCATTGGATAATTTTACAAAATTAACTTCAAAAGATTTTTATTCATTTTTTTGTTACATCAATTGCAAGATTTACATGACAATTAAAGATACAACTAGTGCAACTAAATTGATTGCTTTTGGTTCAATAGCTAAAAAACTCATTCAAAAACAATAGGACAAATTGCTACTAAATAGATTGTTAATAGGATGATTTTTCTTGGTGCTTTAAAAAATTTGATCAATCAAGAAAAGATTTTCAAAATCAATCTTATTAAACAAGTGATTGAAAAAGGTATTCCAACATTTACTGTCAATAAAATTATTTTTTATTGAACAACAAGAATTAAGTTTGGGAATTGGTGCAACATCTTTTTCAACAGCTATTATCCCATCTAAAGAAATGGTTCAACCTGAGTTAACCATTGAAGAACAACAAATTGTTTCATAGTGCCTCATCACAATTCCAATTGATATCTTCCCAATGGAGTCACCTTTAAAGGCAAAAGGAATTAGGTGTTCATCTTATTTTCTTTCTTAAATGAAAAATACTTATTGCATCACATAATTCAATATATATATATATATATCCATATTATAGTATACATATATGCTTTATAGTTATAAAACGATTAAAATTCTATTATACAGTATAAAAAATCCAACTTCTATGATTGCACAACAAGAAGATGCACCAAAAGACATTTTTTTGAAAAGATCTATTTTTGCGTTAGATTCATATCTATATACAAAATCGAATTATAATTCTTTTGTAAATTTTATGAATATTTTCTGTGAATTTATATTCACATGTTGTGCATTTTATTAATCTATATTTGTTTACTTAAAAGTAAAGTAGTGAAAAAGTGGTTGTCAGACCAATCGTTGAAGTAGATGTTGAATCACAAAACATCATTGATGAACAACTTTTGGAAAAAACTTAAATCCAAGTTTTTTTCACATCTTATTTATTTTGTAGATCTCTAATGTATTTAATTGCTCATATCAATATTTTATGAATCACAAAAATAAAAATAAAAATTCAAGATGACCCCATTTGTAAATATGATAATATCTTTCATCAACATTCATTTTTCTTAATTAAACATAGAAGTTAACTCTTATATTGTTTAATTTTCTTTTATGTTTACAGGGGAAAAGAGAAAAAATATATATTGAAGGGATTGTTATAACCTTTTGACAAGATGATTTTTGTTCATGCATTATGAGGGATACCAAACACATAATGCCATCACTTTGTTTGATACATCATTATGGTGTTTCCTTTTTTACTTATCTTTTTGCTTTTTGATAAGTTAATCATAGATACAAGTCAATTTTTTGATAGATGGTGAGATAACATGTGTGTTTAAAAGGAAAACGTTTTGTTTACAAGCTATACTAGATGTAATATTATTAGAGAAATCATGATTGAACAAAACAATATTCAATGATATAATTAGGATGTCATCATAATAAACCAATTGTTATTTCTATTGATGTAAAGAAACTGATCATCAATTAAATCCTAATTATTTTTATTTTTGATTCAATTTATAGATTTATAATTAAGAATATTGAATAGTTTTTTTATGTATTCTCTAATTTTTTTCAACTATTTAATATAACATTTATCTTATGATCATTTTTTTGGATATCGTAATCATAAATTTCAATAATCATTTTACTCTTGGTTTTTCCTTAAACTATATTATTATTTTTATTAAATAATTATTTTGTAATTATTTTTTGTTAAACAAATCTTTATTATTTTGTGAAAGGTTTAAATGGTAAATCTATATCGATAAAATTATCCTTGTAGCTTTTTGAACACTAATTTGGGTACAAACATGGTGGCTGATTGCAATTTTATGTTTTTTAAAATTTTTTTATTTATAAAAAATAATGTTTTGCTTTTTTAAAACACAGTGGATCATTTTATGTATACTTTGTTGAGTTTGATTTGCCACGTAGTAGTCTCCTGTAAAAAAAATTCATATGCAAGACATTTACTAATATATTCATATATACTTTGTTAAACGGAAGTGGAAGTGAACATTCAACTTGAATTACTGGTTGTTGAACAAAATCACAATACGAAAATTGTTCAATTCCATAATGTAAGTCCTTCATACCAAATGTAAGAATTCGTCAATGAAAGTTGTTCAAATAACTACCTCTCTCTAGTTTTTTTTCTTTTCTTATCATAAGATACTTTTTCTCTCTCTTCTTTTGTTAATGGCCAAATAGCTTTCTTATTTAAAAAAAAAAATTGGGTGGTATTTTTTTTGTTGGTTTTTAAACTACCTAAGGCAGTGTGTCTATGGGATGTAACCACCGATTGTGGGTGATTATCCCAACATCTTCCACTCACACAGAATAGGTGATAAATTCTCATGATCTCGAGAACATTTCGTTATTCTTTACATTGGCTTCATACAGGAAATAAGCAGTGCGACCAGCATACTTCGAGAGCTCAATTGCTATACAATTCTTAGATACATACAACAACTTATAATAACATCTAGTCACTTATACAATTGTGAGGTATGTATAGTAACTTTCAAGTACAAGTAGAGTAAGTATACAGTACCTTAGACCTATTCAGTCACATTTCAAGTTTCTCACGATCTCTCCTTTATATATACTTGTGCATTCACAATTATGTTTGGTATTTCAAACATAATTGGTCAGCTTTTAAATACAACCAAATGTAACACTAGAATGATCTTCCTTTCTTTTAGAATCTTTCCATTTTAATTCAATTATTATTCAGATATGTCCCATTAGATTGAATCATCCATGACCATTGGCAATAATCCAAGATAGCTATCATTAAACTAAAACTTTAAGAAATAGTCGAAAGGCCTTGAAAGTACTAAATATGAGATCCTCTGATCTCAAAGGTCTCACACAACAAAAAATAGAGATTTATTAT
This sequence comes from Durio zibethinus, assembly GCF_002303985.1. The sequence goes on along the minus strand of NW_019167937.1, from coordinate 28,741,706 downwards.
TCTGTTACCCTTATTGGTCGAATAATGCACATGTGGTATGAAACAATGCTATGGTATTACTTTTATTTTTCCAAATAACGTATGTCTTTCATCATTTATATATCAATATCGTACAAGTGATAGTTCAGATACTCTCAGTATCTAACTTGAGTCTACAACTTCACTTGATTTCATATAATCAATAAGAATTTTAGTTGGCATATTAAGACAACCAAAGTGAATTGTGAGTTTATTCACTTTCGGTGACAATTCTCAATATCGAGTAATCTTATCTTGATCCCTTATCAAGGGCAATTCTATTTTAAGCTTGGACTCTTGATCCATAACTTAAAACTAATCTCATATCCTTGATGTCAAACCATTAAATTGATTGCTTGTGTAAAAAGGTAAATCATCTATTCAACATACTTTTGAATTATATTGTATATCTACATATACATATACATATGTGCATACATCTCCAAACAAAGTACTAAACTTTAATGTCATTAATTGTATTTAATATAAGTCAATTCAAACGAGAAAATATCATACATTGTTCATATAGAACTATTCAATCAATACATTTACTTTAATATCTATACAATCTTAAAAATGTCATATGGCTATTAAACACATTTCTAGGTATGGGCTTGGTAAATGGATTCAATCCTCTTATGCATAAAAATGTACTGCATGTTGACTTTCGTTTGTGTAATCATTTTTCTCATGTAGTTTTATTGATATCTATATGTTTGGTTTTAGAATGTTATTTGGGATCCTTTGTGAATGTGATTGTAGCTTGACTATTGTAATTCACAAACACTGAGTTTGAATTATCCTTCTCAAATGATTTAAGAATCTTTTAAGCCAAATAGCCTCTTGTACTGTCACTTAAAATGCTACAAATTCAACTTTCATTATGGATAGTATTATACAAGTCTGTTTCTTATTGCTCCATAAAATAGCCTCATTATTCAACAAAAAAACATAGCCAGAGGTAAATTTTCTTTTATCTAAATATCATCTCTAATCAACATCCATATAACTAAACAAATGCAGATCACTTTTTTGATAGCATAATGAATAATGCACAATACTTTTTAGATATCTCAATATCCTTTTAACGACTTTCCAATAGGGTTGACCTGAATTAGATTGATATATAATTACCATGCCTACAGCATAGCAAATGTCTGATTTTATGCACATTATAACATACATAAGACTTCCAACAACATTAAAGTAAGAAACTCTTACTAATTGCTCTTTTTCTTATAGAGTCTTAAGATATATTCTCTAGCTAAGGCTTTCACCTTTTACCATAGGAAAATCTATCGGTTTGGAGTCTTGCATATTGAATCGTTCCAAAACTTTCTTAATGTATTGCTTTTGAGAAAAAGCTAACAACTTCTTGGATCTCTCATAATTTTTACACTAAATATGTAAGTTACTTCATCCATGTCCTTCATTTCAAAATTTGAAGGCAACTTGGTTTTCACCTTAGTAATATATTCCTTATCATTGATAGCCAATTGTAAGTCATCTACATAAAGTAACAAGATCACAAATTTAACTGTCTCTTTTGACATACACACAGTGGTCCTCATCAATCATATGACAAAATTATATAAAATTATCGCTTGATGAAATCTAAAATATCACCATCTAAAAGATTGTTTAAGGTCGTAAATCAGGTTTAACAACCTGCACACTTTATGCTCTTAACCATTTTTAAAGAAACCTATAAGTTGTTTCATATAAATTTTCTCTTTTAGTCTTCTATTTAGAAAGGTAATTTTCACATCCATTTGATGTAACTCCAAATCTAAACTAACTACAATGGCCATAATTAAATGTATCAAGGTAAATCTCATAATAGGAAAAAAATTTTATTCATAATCAATTACCTTTTGTTGAGTATATCCCTTCACTATCATACAAGCTTTATATCTTTCAATTATCTCATTTGACTTATGCTTAATCTTAAAAACCCATTTATTCACAATCGCTTTGCGTCTTTTAAAAAGATCAACCAAGTCCCAAATATTGTTTGATCTCATAAACTCTATCTTTTCTTCTATTACTTTTATCTATTTTTCTTTCGCAAAAGAAAATAAAGCTTCTTTAACATTTCTTGGCTTTTATTCATCTTGTGGGATAATCAAGAATGATTTTCTTTCTATGTCAAAATGATGTCAAAAATTATTTCCATGATTATTGCACCTAACTTGTGATTCTTGGGAAACTCATTTGCTAAATTTATCATCTTTAGTCCTACTCCCACTTGGATTAAATACTATTGGTTCTTCATCAACAACATGCATTAATTGATTTGAAACTAACAAATCATTTGCTTCTTCAATCTCGTAAAGAGATATTTCTTAATCTATCTCACCTCTTTTGGAAATTCACTTTCCAAAAAAATGTCATCCTAAGATTCATATTCAGTTACACTTCCACTTGATTGTTCGCTTATGAACATGTATTCTTTTGAATGCTTGGAGTATCTTACAAAATATTATTTTTGCCTCGATGACCTAGCTTGCCATATGGATAAATGGCCTCATGTACATAGGCAACACAATCTCAAAGTCTTAAATTACTGAAATCAAGTTTTCTCCTAGTCCATAATTCATAATGGGTAGACGTAACAAATTTGAAAGTTATTTATTAAGTATATAGGCAGTAATTAATAATGCCTCACCCCAAAAAGTGATTGACAAATTTGCTTACACCATCATAGACCTCACTATTTTCAAAAGAGTCATATTTCTTTTCTTTGTAACATTATTTTATTATGGAGTCCTAAGAATAGTCAAGTACCTATCAATACCCTTTTCATCATATAATTATCTAAACCGATCAAACAAATACTCACGTCATCGATCCATTCTTAATGTCTTAACGTTTCTATCTAATTGAGTCTCTACCAAGGTCGCATACTTTTTAAAGTACTTTAATGCTTCATACTTATGAGAAATCAAATAAATGAACCCGAAGTTCTAAAATCATCGATGAATGTGATGAAATAATGACTTTCTTTTCATGACCTAACATTCATCAGGCCATAAATGTTAGAATTTATTAACTGTAATTAAACTTTAGCTCTAGTTCCTTTACCAAATAGGTTTTCTTATCATTTTTTTTGCTAAACAACTTTCACATAATGGTAAATTAACTTTCTCAATAAGGCTTATAATCCCTTTTTGCTAATCTATCCATTCTTTGTTAACCTAAATGGTCAAGTCTAGTATATCGAATATTCACATCAATATTCACATCAGAACCAATCATAAGGAAAAAGCTTACATTATTATATGGAATAACATTTAACATAATAAAACCATCTGATAAATATCTAGATCTATAATAAGTTGTATCCAAATACAAACTTAAACTAATACTATTAAAATTCAAAGCAAATCCTAAACTAAGAAAAATAGTGACAAAACCTAAATTTCTTTGAATATTAAGAGTAAAAAGTACATAATGTAAGATAAGAGTTTTTCACCATGCATGCATAGCTTGCAAGTGCCAATTCTCTTACTTCAATTCATGAATTGTTCCCTACATAGATCCATTTTGTTTCGTGTAAAATTTAACAAAAGTCCACGAACGCATTCTTATCTATACTATATGGTCTAGAGCCCCTAAGTCTACAATCTATAAAGGATGTAATTTAGTCATCATAATAGTACTAGACACAAACACAATACCTTTAGCATTACGTAAAGATACTTTAAGGGTTTTACCTTCTTTGACTAATTACATTCATAAGCAAAGTGACCTTTTTGCCAAAATTAAAGCACTTGACTCTCAGTTGTTTTTTTTAAGATGAGCATTGAGATCTTGTTCTTTGTCGGTTTGGCCACTATTTGGCCTCTTAAGAGCTTTTCCCTTATTCCTACCATGTAGCATATGCTTTAAGCCTAAAATTTCTTTTGAACTAGATGATGATATATATGAATCAACATCAGGCTTAGATGCTTCCATACGTTCTTCCTCCAGTTAAAGATGACGGGAAAAATCATCGAAAGTCTTTATACTTTCATTGTAGGTAAGGTGCAATTTTATGTGTTTCCAACTGTGTGGTAAAAAATAAATAATAGCTTGAACTTGTTGTTCATCCATTAAAGTGTGGCCAACCTCTTTTAGCTCGCTTTATCATGTTTGATATCTTTCTCACATGTTGCCTCATATTATGATTAGGTTGGTTTTTTTTTGTGTCAAACTGATAGTGAGCTATCTTAGTTTGATAATCAAAATTGTATCAAACTTTGCTTTCAAGGCAATCCACATCTCTTTGGCTATTCAATGAAACTAGAACTCACGTATAATATCATTCTCCATACTACTAAGCAATGAAATGCTTGTAGTGAAATTTTTTTTTTTTTTGGCTTTATAAGCCTATCGATCCCTCTTATGCTGGGATGTATTCCCTTTCTCGTACTCATCAAGGACATTGTTTAGAACATTAAGAACCTCTTGTTTTTTAAGAACATACTGGATTTTCATACTTCAGATCTCATAATTGTCCCTATTCAGCTTCTCATCCTTGTTTAACTCAACAACAATGTTTTTAAAAGCATAAGCATAATTCTATATTTGAGAGACATATGCACTAATCAATCCCTAGCATTGCATACTTCTAATTTTGTCACAATGTCATAAATAAAATAGTGGCAATCATTCACATAAAATTGAAACTAAAAGGTCATTATATTCACAATCAAATTTTATTTTAAATGTGTTTGATTATCATTAATTTATTTCATTATGTAAAATCAATCATTCCAGGATAAAACAAATCAATTATCTTAGAACTTCCCAAAAATCATAAAGTTACCAACATATAATCAATAACATATATATTTATTAATTTCAACAAAGAAGTCTTACAAAAATATAATTCAAATCCATAAACATTTTCATAATAAAAATATATATATACATACTAAATGTTAATAAAACATGTTCCTAATCCTTTCAAATAACTTGCCTAAGAATAGGGATAGATTTTAAAAATTCCTTTGATAGTTTTGCATTCACATTGTTTATCTATGGAGGTCTAAAAATTTTATATTTTCCATTACAGAGATTTGGGCAGACTAAGAGGGTCGCACTCCACTTTGCTCTTATTCTCACGTATTACTTCACAAAACTCTTAATTAATGTTTTATACTTAGGATCACTTCTTAAAGACATCCAAATATCTTGAAGAAGATTCTTTTGTCCAGAAGTCAAAAGTGTATCTATAAGCATTCCATATTTGATCTTGGTCATTTCTAATGTGCATGTTGCCACACCAGATCAATTTTTGGATCATACCATTGACCTTAATGATATGTCTCTCAATATTATCATTTGGATCCATTCAATATTGCTTTAATTCTACCATCAGCCTTATGACTCTTAGAAATTATCCAGAGTCCTCAAAATGATGGGAGTCCTTATAAGAATAGTCATGATTTTATGTAACAACATCTTACAAAAAATCATAAATCCATGAGTCAATACAAGTTCAAAAATTGATTAAACTTCTCTCAATCATTCTTATGTGATCCAACATCCTCAAGTTAACAAGGATAAAATCTTTTGTTGCTTAATACCAAGAAAAAAAGATCCAAAATGACAACATCAATGGCATTTTCTTATTCCAAGAACTATCACAAGTATAGTAATTATATCAAGAACATCAAAAAGATATCATCTCCTATGAATATTCATAATTATGCAAGAACATATCATATTTTGAATATTAAGAACATACAAACTAACCAAAAAACAAGCCAACCTTACCAATGTAAGACATATAAAAACATATTCATATATACTTATTTGTTAAGTGCAAACAAAAGCGATAACCTGACTTGAATTATTAGTCATTGAACAAGATCACAATACAAAAATTATTTGATTTCACTGAGTAAGTTATTCACGTTAAATGCAAAAATTCATTACTGAGAGTTGTTTAAATGCTTGCTTGATTTTTTCTCCTTTTCTTTATTTTCTTCTCGTGAGAGACTTTTTCTCTCTATTTTTTTGTTAATGGCCAAATGGCTTTCTTATTTAAAAAAAAATTTTGGGCGGCATTTTATTTATTGGTTTTTAAATTGCCTAAGGCAATTTCATGCTTATGGGATGTAAACACCCATTATGTGAGGTTATCCCAACATTTCCCAATAAAGATATTTTCATATCAACCTCATTTATAATGTGGGTAATGTCGCGATTGATGTAATTTTTTTAAAAATTATGACATTTAAAAATATGGCATTTCGTTACAAACAACAAATTTATTAATTCAAAAATTCATTAATGATTGTCCAAGACTGCATCTTTTTTATTTTGAAACATGGTTGATAATAGATAAAAAAAAAGTTAGATATAAGAATTGCTTTTACTCAATTCCTTGTGTTAGAAACATGGTGTTCAAAAAATTCAATACCACGTTTGTTGAATCAAAAACGTTGTGGTTAAAATAATATAAATTATTGATGTCATTTTTTAGAGTATAGGATTCTTTATTGGGAGTGTCACATGGTTGTTTTGTGTTTCCTCCATTCTTTTTGCTTTTTTGGGTTTTTTTTTATTTTCTAAAGTGTCATATAGTTATTGCATGGTTCTCCTTTCTTTGTTCCTTTTTAGATTTTTTTTGTATTTTCAACAAAATATCTGAGTAAAAGAAAGGGTAGTTGTTGCTTGATCTAACTAAGTGACAATGAGAAAGGGGTTAGTGGAAGGTTTAGGTGGTAAATCTATATTAATAAAATTATCGTTGTAGCCTTTTGAACACTGATTTGTGTACAAACATGATGGATGATTGCAATTCTATGTTTTTTTAAATTTTTTATTTTAAAAAATAATATTTTCATTTTTTAAAACATAATGGATCATTTGATCCATACTTTGTTGAATTTGATTTGTCACGTGGTAGTCTCCCAATATAAATGTTTTAATATCAACTACGTTTATAATGTGGGTAACATAGCAATTGATGTTATTTAAAAAAAATATTAATGGTGCTTTTATGTGTACAGTTTGGTTGGAAATACCACGTTATTAATTCCAAAACATCTTTCATGATTATCCAAAATCATTTTTTTTATTTCAATATATGATTGATAATAAATAAAAAAGGTTAGATGTAGGAATTATTTTTACTCCATTTTCAATATTAGAAATGTGGTATCCAAAAAATAATTACCACATTTCTTGATTCATAAAGTATCACATCTAGCACCCCACTTTACAATCATAAAAATTGAAATGCAGGATTCTTGTTTCTTATCACAACATCAAAACATAATTGGTTAAAATCTATCGAAGTAAAACTCATATGAACATCTAAGATCTCTTTTTACAAAATTCTAACAAATATTCTTTCACCATTTTAAAACTATATTCTCTGTATACAAACACTTATTTGCTCTGACTAAAAAATGCAACAAATTTTGCCAATGAAGAACCTAAAGAATGTTGATCATCTCCTCGAGTTTTATCTCTATTTGCTTCGAATACACATCTTTCGAGATTTTTTTGTAAACAAATGATTGATACAATTTTCTTTTTTGTATATATCTATTACATTCTATTTTGTTTTTCGATGTTACAAAATCTATATGTATTTTAAGTTTTTCATTACATGATTTATTTTCTTTGCATTTTATTCTGATTTTATTGATTTTTTCCTTTATTCTGATTGTAAATCTGTGTTTTTTGCTGTTATTTTTTCAAATAAATTTATAATTTTCTATTGATAGATAAATTTATTTTATTCTTTGATGCATGTTTTATTTTTTATACTTTAACATAATGTAATACACCTAAAAATATCTTTAATAATGACATTGAATAAAAAAAATCTTAATTTCTATACTTATATTCCAATCGAATCTGTAATGTTATACTCATGTATACATAGAGATTAAAAAAAAAAAACAAAGTTTTTACCCCTGTATTTACATTTTCCACAACTCATAATCAAATTATAAACCAAATATCTTTCTTCTTCCATTTATATTTACACATTATACTTAAAAATTTATTGTGATTTCAAAAAATTTCTAAAAGGTTTGCCCAATAGCATTGATGACAATTTAAACTACAAATACTTTTATATCTCAGAGAGTTGCTTCCAACCTTCAAAGTGGAATTACATCAAATTGACAATCATTTATGCTTCAAAGATGGATGAAGCCTTTTGTTGATGCACATTGTCTAAAATATGGTGATTTGTTGACTTTCAAATACAATAAAGACAAAACTTTTTATGTCTATTTGTGTGCTGCATTCAACTCCATAACCATAGCAAATAACTTTCAAAAGAGAAAAGGTACTATTTGTGTTTCAATTATGCTATATTTATTGCAAATGAATTCAATTAATATTATATTTTTACTACTTATATCTAAAATTAGTATTAAATTTTTTTCATACAACAATTAATGTTCTTCACAATGTCAAAAAAGGAAAGCCAGTGGAATCATTGATATACATGATTCAACCTCTGATTTAGATGATGAGAATGACATTGATTTTGATGACAGTGATAATGAAGATGTAGATGATATTCAATTTTCATTTTTTTTGTGTAAGCAAATGTCAAATCATCATACCTCTTGATAATAAACAATCCGTTGATTATTTTTATACTTTACTATATTTTAACAATTAATGTACTAAAAATACTATATCTAGATGATTATGATTTGTTATTTTGGCAAAATAAATTTACAACATTAGATGATTATTTCATACAGCATATCTCAGCTTCATTCTATGAACAATATTTACTAGAGCATGATATTGATATCACATTAAAAATTTTTGGGATCAACATAGTTTGGCCTATGTGATTCAAATCAAATGATAAAAATAAAATTTTCTCTACTAGGTGGAAGAAATTCGCAACAGACAACAATTTTGAGATCGATGATGTTTGCATTTTTCACATGGTTAATAAAAGCTTCTTCAATGTCACAATCCATCATAAATATATTCCGTAATCTAAATTCTCTTTAGTTAAGATTTACATTATGTATTATATTATTTAAACATTTGGGACTTATGTTTATTCTCCAGCTTTGAAGTTTATTTATATTGACAATGTTAATGGGGCTGTACATGTTAAAGATTTTGATGTACCTTTTGTTTTAACTATGTTTTATTAATTGTATTATTGCTATTATAATTATTGATTACCTTAGAATTTAAATTCTTTTATTAATGTTTTTTCTTTATATATAACAAGCTTATTTTACTTATTATTTAATTGTTCACTTTTATTATTACCAATATTAGAATGCATGTTGTTGATTTTCATTATTAACAAAAAAAAAATACTATTGTATCCAACTAAAAATACCAATAATCAATTTTTAAAATTTCTTTTATATCCACATTAACCAAAATAACGTTTAAAATTTCGTTCAATTTAACATTAATTTTTCCCCAACTAAACATCACTATTTAATATATGGAGAAAAATATACATACATTAATTGAATACTTTTAAAACTTGATGCATTTTCTTCATTGAATCTATTATTAAGCATTCATTATTTTATGTGAAATCAATTTATTGCGATAAAAATAATATCACAAATTTTAATTGAATATGAAATTTTCTTACATGTATAAATATTCTTAAAAAATTATATAAATGAATAAAATACATATAAAAAACTATTATACCAACAAATAATTACTAATACCTAAAAAAAACTTAAATTATTTAATAAATATTCAATCTAATATTAAATGATTATATATATATATATACATATATATATACCTATCTTTTTTCAATAGTGAATATTATATTCAAAGTTCTCTTGAAATTATTAAATTTCAATTTGGCAATCTTTTAATTCTAGCTGGTATCATCTATGTAAATTATTCCTAACAAAATTAAAAATAAAATAAACTTCATAAAAATTAATTACACACCTAATTTATACCAACCCTCTTAATTCCAACTTTTACCATCCTTCAAAATTTGGTTGTGAAAATTAAAATCAACATTAAATTCATGTAAATCAATCAGCATCCAACTTATCTAAACAATTTTTGATAAATTAAATGTATATTAAACGTAATTTCAATTCCTCATAAAACCTTTAACATCCGATTATCAATCCTATTAAATATACTTATAAAAACTAAACAACCTCCTTGCATCATCAAAAATATCAAACCCCATTCTTTTTCATTATACTTAAACCACAAAAAAAAAAAAAAAAAACCTTCTTTCTATCAACAAAAATGGTTAGCCGTCGTTTCAGAAAACATTGGACAATCAATGAAACCCCACATGTCTTTATCATCTTGGTTGAAAAGGATATTATTGAAGATATTGTGGTAAATCTTGCCTAAACACAACTATTTGCTTTATTTTTTATTCCCTTTTTAATCATATTATAATTAAATAGATTTACTTTTAATATAAATTTATGTTAAGAATTTATTTTAACCCATTTTTGTTAGAACTACAATTTTAAATGGTATTTTGTTTATATATGTATATTTTTTTAGATTCACTTATTGTTACCATGAATTTAAAGTCTTTTATAAATAGTAGAATTACCATTTGATTATAAACATTAAACTTTTCTCCAAACAGATAAATTCTTTTATATTTTATTAACAATTCAATTAACCATAAATTTTTATTTGATTTTCACCTATTTTGTAACTATGATGATCTTAATATTATTTTCCTTATTTGGTAATCTATTATTGTTATTAAAATTTTATCAATGATAGTAAAATTTCATCAATATAACTATCGGTAATAACCATAAAAATGGTCACAACAATTTTTGTTGTTAGTAAATCCATTGGTAACAATCAAATTCTACAGGTAATAAAAAAAATCCATCGGTAAATCCATCAATAATAATAAAAATTTCGTTGGTAATAATAAAATTTGATCGATATAAGTATAAATTCATAAATAATTTAAATAAAAAGATTTATAATTATTCAAAAACCTATAATTATTTTCAAAACCATATAAATTACAATTTAAACATGTGTAATTATTTAAATATGCTATTATTATTAATTACAATATCAAATCCAAGTAACATTTGTCAAATACATCATCCAACATTCATCAAACATCCATGAAATATCTATAACATCATAAAATATCAATTCATAAAACATCCACAGCATAAATACCTCATACAAATTCAACCAAAAATGTCAATGTGCTGTTGCTGCATCTTTTATTCCAAAATTTTTGGTGCCTCACCATAATGGTTCATCAGCATCATTCAATAAAGAATGAAAGCTTGTCGCGTCTACACTTGGCTTTTCCTCGAATGCTTTTCTTGCTTCATTGGCATCCATACCCAATTCTTTTGTCGTATCCACCCCAAAATTAGGATATACAACATCCATAACCATTCTACCATAGGAATTTTCTATTCTCATTTCCTCTGTTGGTTTAAAGGTATCTATGTTTATTAAAGAAGCTTGTCCTACTTTTAACTCTACATATGAGATCCAACTCGTATAACCTATTGTAAATCGCTTATAATAAAGATGTTAACGCATAATATCCATTTTTAAAAATTTTTTATTCTCATATTCGGTACAAGGACACCTAATATTCCCATTACTAATAAGGTTGGTTAAGAATAAGCATATCCAATAAATTCTTTCCTACCATTGTAGAACTTTTAAGTCATGTATCCATTAAATCTAAATAAGAGTACATCCAAAAGTAAACTTTGTCCACTATTGAACCCTAATTGAATTGAAATATGATTAATTAAAGTCATATAAAGTGTTAAACCTTTGTATTATTAAACCTTTTATTGATTGACCATATAAGCTATTATTGCTATACCAAATAAAAAAAGAATAAATGATAATATGAGGTAATTATTAGTCTATTTTAACAAATAATCCATCAATGGCATAAATGATCTTGCAAATATTCATCATACATACTACAAAACAATACATTCACGAAAAAATATTATTGGTTTTAATGAAAAGATTTTACCTTTGATATTGGCTTCTTAGTGCAATTCCATCAGTTTTGCGAAGAATTTCTCTGATCGAGATACTTCTACATATGAAACTTGTTTTACTTTCAAATAATTGAAATGGAAAAATTAAACAACTTACTATGATGAAAATGAATAAACAATCATATTCATTACAGATTATACATCCACCTAAACCCACTTTCATAACAAATATTCACAAAAGATTATGGAAAAGAAAAATAAAATAGAACAGTTTAATTTATTTATATTATGTTTGATCAATACAATCAAACCATAATATTTCAATAATTAGTAATATATAATTTTCACTAAACTATCAAATATATAAACTATTTCAAAACAAATATAAATATTAATGCATAACTTCAAAATGATCATTGGCTATTAGTAATATATAAATTATAACCTCAAATCAATATAAGTAATGTAGACACCCAATTTGGTCGAGGCCCGGATCAATTGGGCCTGGTCTAAATAGGTAAGTCTATATTTTTTTTTCATTTTATTTTTATTTTTATTTTTTGTATTTCACATTTTTATTTTTTTTTATTTTTATTATTATCATTTTATATATGTATATATTTTTTTTTTCTTTTCTTTTATTATTATTTTTTATCTTAGGTATTTATGTATTTATTAATATGTATATATCTTTATTATTTTTTTTTCTCTTCTTTTTTTCCTGTTAATATTTATGTAATTATCTGTTATTTAATTTTAATTTATCTGTTAATTTTTTTGATTTATCTGATTTATTTTTGTTTGATTTTTTTCTTTTATTTTTTTGATTTATCTGGTTGAAAATTGGATTGGGATTCAATCAGAAGAGTCCATGTTGGATTCAATGATTGATCCCAATCCAAAGAGGAATTGGGATTGATCAAAAATTCTTCTGATCAATCCCTATAAAAGGGACCCTCTAGAACAGAACAGAACACACAGAAAAATAGTGAGCAAAAAGCTACTAATTTGAGAGAAAAGTGGCGTATAGAAGAGTTTTTGAAAGCTAAAAGAAGTTTGAAAAGTGTTAGAATAGCTGTGGGAATCGAAAATAATTTTTTAGAGATTTTTGGCGAAAATTTTTCTGGAAATTTCTGGAAAATTTCCATATTTCGGTGATTTTTTCGACGAAGGTTGAATTTTTCGGTGACGATTTCGGCCAAATTTGAAGTTTCCGGCGAGCTGCCCAGTTTTTGATGAAAAATCCCAGAAATCAACCAACTTTTCGATGAACTTTCGACGAAAAACCCAGATTTCGATGAAAAATTCCAGAATCCGATGAACATTCAACCGGAGTTCTTCGACCGTTTAGAGAGAAGCGAGAGGAAAAAGGTAAAAAAGAGAGACAAGGGAGAAGGTTTCTACCAAAAAATAGAGAGAAGAGCCTTATATACCCTCCCAAAACGACATCGTTTTTGTCTTAAGTGACCTAAAGGATCCGCGCGTTTTGCCGAGATCCGACCTGACCCGAGCGTCGACCCACTTCTTGACCCGCGCATGTCTTCCCCCCCTCCGAGCCGATAGTCGAGTCGAGCCGAGGTCTCAAGCCACTTCTCCGAGCCGTTTCTATTCCTTGAGTCGAGCCAAGTCAAGCCGTACTCCGAGCCGCTCCAGGTTTTTTTTTTTGAATTTATTTATTTATTTATTTATTTTTTTATTTTTTTATTTATTAGATTATGTTTATTTAATATTCTTTTTATCTTTATTTTATTTTTGTTTTTGTTTTACTTTTTTTTTTTATTTTGTTTTATTATTCTATTTTCTTTAAATAAAAAAATATATATTTTTGGGAAAAAGTTGAAAGTATCAATTTTCTTTAAAAATAAAATTTCAAAAAAAGGTTTTTGAGGAAAAGTTGAAAATATCAATTTTCCTTTAAAATAAAATTTCAAAAAAAAGGTTTTTGAGGAAAAGTTGAAAGTATCAATTTTTCCTGCACAAAAACAGTCATTCTTTTCTTTCTTTTTATTTTTTTTAAATGTTAAATAATCCGACGATGGAGCCTCTGCAGGTGAAACAATAGTTTTCTTGCATACTCCTGAGGTGAGGGGATTTTTTTAATTTTCTGCTAAAAGTATTAGAGTTAATTGAGAATAATTTCTAATAATTAATTACTTGGTAAAATTTTAAGGCTCATTGGATAACACAAATTTAAGCTAGTACCATTTTTTGATGGGCATTGTGAGGGTGCTATAACCTTCCTCACACGTAACCGAACTCTCGAACCCTGTTCTGGTTAGTAGACCTGAACCTATTCTTTTAGGGACCCTTAAACTTAGATGTTCTCTGAAAAGACAGATTCTTTAGGTGGCCAATCGCACCTAGATAAAAAAGATTGGTGGCGATTCCCTTAAGTCAATATCTAGCGATAGATCCCCGGATCTAGACGTTATGACAGCTTGGCGACTCCACTGGGGATGTCCGAGAGTCAAGCCAGCAAATAAATTTATGTTATCCAAAAGCCTAATAAAATTGAACCTTTTGTATAGATGTTTTATTCATTCATGTTTATTTACTTTATTAATTATGTCATTCATATGCATATGCATAACATGAACTCTATACCCGAGCTCCATCCTTCTAGGAGAGAGTAAAGTACCTATTGCTTTTGTGAGGTTTAATGCCTCCGCAGTGGCTAGCGAAATACTCCCATTCAAATTGAACCTTTTTCGCTTGTAGCCTGTAATGGGTGAGGATTAGGGTGCCTTACTAGTCTGTGATGGACAATGATGTAAGGAGCAATTTGGAAACCTTTAGATTTTAACCTTGAACCACATATAGTGAACCTTAGAAGTGCCTAACCCTAAGATAGAGCCCTTTCTACCCAATGATAGATATACCCTAAAATTAAGACACCAAAAGGGTATTTATCTAATCATTTTGATTGTTTAACTTTGTGTATCATTTGCATTATCATATGTAACATTATGCATCAGCATCACTTTCATTTCATCCATAGAACTAACTATGTTATTTGTCTGATTGTATGCATCTGTATTATTTTCATGATCATGTTTTAACACAATCATTTACATCCATTTCATACTAGATTTCATGTAGGAAAATGTACATTTCATTTGTGCATCAAAGCATCAGACATAAAGCATAACATAACATTTCTAATCATAAGATATGGTACTCAAGGTTTCAAGATAGCTCCATCTAGCGAGAACCTTACCCATCGATACAACACAAGATCCAAAGCAAGACAAATAGAGTAGAAAAATTCTCATAGATTTGAAAAGATAAAAAAAGCACAAGAGAAGATTGAAAGTGAGCTGAGCAAGATTCTGGATGCTCTTAATAACATGAACAAAGGAAAAGGAGTTGAAGAAAACGTAAGCCAACAAGTTCTCCCGTTGCAGGAAGTGGCTGACCCTTTATATCCTTCAAGTTTTAGCCCACCTCAAGCCCAGTCTGCTCAAGAGGTCCCATCACAACACTTCGCATATCCAACATATCCTGGAATGCCATCAGCTTCCAACCCAAGACAGTATAATAGCTATATAAATCATGTCTTCGCTAAAAAGGCAGCAGAACCAATTCTTGATCTAGATGATTTAAAAGAGAAAGAGAAAAAAAAGATAAGAGTGAAAGTTCAAGAAAGCTCTAAGATTAGTATACTAGAGCAAAGGTTACAGGCTGTGGAAGGATTTAGCTTTTATGGGTCAGTTGATGCTACTGGGCTCTGCCTAGTCCCTAATGTAGTTATTTCTCATAAGTTCAAAGTACCAAAATTTGAAAAATATGATGGTACAAAGTGCCCCAAAACTCACATCAAAATATATTGTCGAAAAATGGCAGCTCATGCTCATGATGAAAAACTCTTTATGCATGTCTTTCAGGATAGCCTTACAAGCTCAGCGACCAGGTGGTATGTTCAACTGGATAGAATTCGCATTTACTCTTGGAACGATATGGCACATGATTTTATCGATCAGTATCAACATATTATCGATTTGGCCCCTGATCGTTTGTCTTTACAGAATCTAGAGAAAAAGGCAAATAAGTCTTTTAAAGAGTATGCCCAAAGGTGGAGGGATGTTACTTCTCAAGTACAACCTCCTTTGACTGAGAAAGAAACTACAGTGTTATTTGTCAGCACTTTGAAGTCTCCCTATTATGAAAAAATGATAGGAAATACAACAAAGAATTTCACAGACATGGTAATCTCTGGAGAAATTATTGAAAGTGCCATAAAAAATGACAAGTTAAAAGGAAGAGAAACCAAGAAGGCATCAGAAAAGAAAAAAGCTCAAGCTCAAGCTGTGAGCTTTGATAGACAACAATTCAGGAGTTATCAACCCTATCCATCCCAAGGTTACTCTTCATACTATCCTGCTGTGAATAATACCTCATCTTACCCATACCAGCTAACTCCATAACCACTTTATTCATCTACATACCGATCAATTTTTAGCCCTCAAGATCTTACATATAACCTTAACATTCAAGCTCCTGCAAGAATCTAAATTCGCTCTATTAACCTAGCAAGTGGTTCACGAGAACAATAAACTACTTGAGAAAAACTTGTATTTGATCCAATCCTTATGACTTATACAGAGTTATATCGAGAACTCTATAATAGCCATTTGATTACCCCCAGCTATGTGGAGTCACTTAAACCATCCTATCCAAAGTGATATGATCCTACAGCCCACTGTGACTACCACTATGGAATTACTGGCCATTCTACTGAAAATTGCACTGCTTTAAAGCATAAGGTGCAACGGTTGATCAATGATGGAATGGTAAGTTTTGATCAAGGGAAAGCAACAACACCTAATGTTAACGTTCTTAGTGAAAGTCAAGAACAGAAAGGGTCGGAGAGTCACAATGAATTGAGAGACAAGATGTCAATAGAAATTCTTCACCTGATCGCATAGGGGGACAATTTTAAAGAATGGAGATAAGGTTGGTTGAAGGTTTCTTTTGTCATTTTAGGATTTTTTTTTCGAGCGATTGTTAGATTTCTTTTTACAATATGATTCCACTTGTTATCATCTTAATAAAGGTAAGTTAATGCATGTCATTACATTTTTCTCTTTCACTTGACCATTACTTCATGTTCTGTTACCTTTCATAACTTTATACTCCCATTCTTAAATTTCAGATGATGAATATTTAGACAATGATAACAGTAATTCTGAGATTTAATTTTAAGAACTCATCCACATTAATATGAGAAGATGATTTGAGCAAAAAAAAAAGGTAAGCCATTACTAGAGGTGAAAGAGATATGTCTTGAAGATATGTAATCTTTTATACAGGATCATGAGCTTTGTTTAATAGATGATGTTCAAGAAAAGTATTCACAATTGAGATGAAAAATGGCCATCTTTTTTTTACCATTCGAAAAACCATTTATTGCTACCCCTTTGAGCCTATTATGATTTCTTTTTCGGAGGAACCCCAACCAAGGATCACCCTTTACATTGGGGGATAATTTTTGAAAAAATCACGAAAGGTCTCAAAAATGAAAAAAAAAAGAAAAAAATAAATGCCACACATGACTTGAGGTAAAGTAATGAGAATCCTTTGTGTGAGAAAAGAAAAAGTAGTGAAATGATGTAGGGTAAAATGTCAAGTTGTATCAAATTATCCTTTAGTTTTGAACCTTTTTAGTACATGTTTTGAGCCTATTATATCCATTTTTTTATGACCCTTCACCTTGGCCTACATTACAACCTTAAAAAGTCCATTTAGATCAAGTGTGAATACTCAACTTGAAAGATCATATGTTGAGAGAAGGTATACTCATGATGAAGCAATGGAATCATGCTACATTGCTCTAAAGTTTGATGTATGAAAGATATCAACAATGGATGAAAAATGAGAAAAAAGAAAAAAAAGATGATGAAAAAAAAAGAAAAAAAAAGAATGAATGAATGAAAAAAAGAGAAAACCTGAAAGGGTGATTTTGGTAAAGAAAGATCCAGGTCAAATGGCTCACATGAATGGAAGATCAAAGACATTTGAAGATCTCTCAAAGACTGGGGCAAAGTTCACCAAGCTCAAGATAACTTCAACAGTAAATGAAATGAGTTTTTGAAAAAGAATCCTAGATTAATGTTGAAAATTGTTTGAATATTCATCATTTGGACATACCATTCACCCCAATGACATGTATCCAATTTATTTTCTTTCCCATTTGTTTTGTACCAAAATAGATCTTCATTGATTATCTTTACCATAATTTACCTTGTGTTTTTTTTATTGTTACACCCCTAGAATGAATTGAGAAAATACTTGATTGCATTGTATTTGTCAAGATTTGAAATGATAATGAATGAATGAATATGTGTTTAAAAGAATCTTGCATTCATTTGAAAAAAAATCTAAGATGATGGTGGTAACAAAATGAAGAAATGGTAGAAACCTAAAAGAGATGATTTGAAAAGATATATGATGTGATCAAATGAAGAATATAATGGGGCAAATCTTGAAAAGTGGTATAACCAAGTGATGAGTACAAGGATGAATTGGTCGATATGACTTGCAAGTTATGATGAGAACAATTAGTGGACAAAGTTTGTTTTGGAATGGTTAATGCTGAGACACCTATGAGTAATGACCCAGTGATAGTGGATGAAACTTGTTTTGAAATTTGTTAGTGCTGAGAAATTCATTGAATGATGGTCAAGTGATGATCGATTGATGAAGCTTATTCCAAAGTATTGAGAAACTGAACAAGAAAGAATGTGAGTGGAAAAGACAATTGAGAGCTACACTGGTTCGATCTTAGATGAGCAGTGTAATTGGATCTTTGAAGAATCAAAAGGCTTGATGCCCAAGAAAAAAGCTTGAGAAACTTGAGTACCATACATTGAATAGGAATTAATTGGCCAATATTTGCATAGCATACATTGAAATTCATATATATTGCAAAGCATACACTACTTTTAGGAAAGTATAGTATATAAATTTAAGAAGCAGGGGTGTTTCGACATCCTACATAGAGAAGACAGATATGAAGATATTTTGCAAGTTTGAGAAGAAAATTGTCAGGTAAGTTCCTAATCCTTGAAATAGGATGTCTTTTGATATCAGGGTTGATTTATAAGACCTTTGGACATAATCTCCTAAAATTCCTTCAAACATAACTTTCAACTCCTTTGGACATGATTGTCAAGGAGTAATTTACTTTCCAAAGTCATGGTGCCGCTATTTAGAGGAGCAATTTATTTTTCAAAGTCGTGGTGCCTTTGTTTAAATGAGCAATTTACTTTTCCAAAGTCGTGGTGCCTCTGTTTAGAGGAGCAATTTTGGTGCCTCTGTTTAGAGGAGCAATTTACTTTCAAAGTCGTGGTGCCTCTGTTTAGAGGAGCAATTTACTTTTCCAAAGTCGTGGTGCCTCTGTTTAAAGGAGCAATTTACTTTCTCAAAGTCGTGGTGCCTCTGTTTAAATGAGCAATTTACTTTCTCAAAGTCGTGGTGCCTCTGTTTAGAGGAGCAATTTACTTTCCAAAGTCGTGGTGCCTCTGTTTAGAGGAGCAATTTATTTTTTTTTTTTAGTTGTTGAGCCTCTAATTAGAGGAGTCATTTATGTTTCTCAAAGTCATTGAGCCTCTACCTAGAGGAGCTTTGATCAAAAACCAAAAAAATAAAAAGTGAAAAGGTCGAGTTGAGTCTTGATTGGGTGTCTACGTCTTTGCGTAATTTCTGTTTCACAGAAAATGTGCAAAGAGAGGCAGCTGTAGACACCCAATTTGGTCCAGGCCCAGATCAATTGGGCCTGGTCCAAATGGGTATGTCTATATTTTTTTTTATTTTTAATTTTTGTATTTTACATTTTTATTTTATTTTTATTATTATTATTTTATATATGTATATATATTTTTTTCTTTTCTTTTATTATTATTTTTTATCTTAGGTATTTATGTATTAATTAATATGTATATATCTTTATTATTATTTTTTCTCTTCTTTTTTTCTGTTAATATTTATGTAATTATCTATTATTTAATTTTAATTTATCTGTTAATTTTTTTTATTTATCTTATTTATTTTCGTTTGATTTTTTTCTTTTATTTTTTTGATTTATCTAGCTGGAAATTGGATTGGGATTCAATCAGAAGAGTCCATGTTGGATTCAATGATTGAATCCCGATCCAAAGAGGAATTGGGATTGATCAAAAATTTTTTTGATCAATCCTTATAAAAGGGACCCTCTGGAACAGAACAGAACACACAAAAAATAGTGAGCAAAAAACTACTGATTTGAGAGAAAATAGGCGTATAGAAGAGATTTTGAAGGCTAAAAAAAGGTTGAGAAGTGTTAGAATAGCTGTGGGAATCGAAAATAACTTTTTAGAGATTTTTGGCGAAAATTTTTTTGGAAATTTCTGGAAAATTTCCAGATTCCGGTGATTTTTTCGACGAAGGTTGAATTTTTCGGTGACGATTCCGGCCAACTTTGAAGTTTCCGACGAGCTGCCTAATTTTCAACGAAGGATCCCAGAAATTGACCAACTTTTCGATGAACTTCCGACGAAAAACCCAGATTCTGATGAAAAATTCTAGAATCCGGTGAACATTCAATCGGAGTTCTTCGGTCGTTTAGAGAGAAGCGAGAGGAAAAAGGAAGAAGAGAGAGAGAGGGGAGAAGGTTTCTATCAAAAAACAGAGGGAAAAGCCTTATATACCCTCCCAAAACGACGTCGTTTTTACCTTAAGTGACCCAGAGGATCCGCGCGTTTTGCCAAGAGCCGACCCGACCCAAGCGTCGACCCGCTTCCTGACCCACGCGTGTCTTCCCCCCTCCAAGCCGAGCCGAGGTCCCAAGCCGTTTCTCTTCCTTGAGCCGAGCCGCTCCAGGTTTTTTTTTTTTGAATTTTTTTTTTATTTATTAGATTAAGTTTATTTAATATTCTTTTTATCTTTATTTTATTTTTATTTTTGTTTTACTTTTCCTTTTTTTATTTTTATTTTGTTCTATTATTCTATTTTCTTTAAATAAAAATAAAAAAAATATTTTTTGGGAAAAGTTGAAAGTATCAATTTTCCTTAAAAACAAAATTTCAAAAAAAGGTTTTTGAGGAAAAGTTGAAAGTATCAATTTTCCTTTAAAATAAAATTTCAAAAAAAAGGTTTTTGAGGAAAAGTTGAAAGTATCAATTTTCCTTGAAAATCAAAGTTTCCAAAAAATATTTTTGAAAAAAAGTTGAAAGTATCAATTTTCCTCGAAATTAAAATTTCAAAAGAATATTTTTAGGGAAAAGTTGAAAGTATCAATTTTTCCTGCATAAAAACAATCATTCTTTTCTTTCTTTTTATTTTTTTTAAATGTTAAATAATCTGACAATGGAGCCTCTGCAAGTGAAACAGTAGTTTTCTTGCATACTCCTGAGGTGAGAGAATTTTCTTAATTTTCTGCTAAAAGTATTAAAGTCAATTGAGAATAACTTCTAATAATTAATTATTTGATAAAATTTTAAGGCTCATTGGATAACACAAATTTAAGCTGATACCATCTTTTGATAGGCGTTGTGAGGGTGCTATAACCTTCCTTACACGTAACCGAACTCTCGAACCCTGTTCTGGTTAGTAGACCTGAACCTATTCTTTTAGGGACCCTTAAACTTAGATGTTTCCTGAAAGGACAGATTCTTTAGGTGACCAATCGCACCTAGATAAAAAAGATTGGTGACGACTCTCTTAAGTCAATCTATAGCGATAGATCCCCGGATCTAGACGTTATGACAAGTAATTTTTATTTTTATAATTATTATTAAAATCTAAAAAATATAAAATATAAAATATCCATACAAATATATACAAATATTAATACACGTCAAGCCCAAATTAACCAATCCTAAATCTTACATAACTAAAAGTTAATAAATATATATTTTATTTATATTAAGTTTGATTAATACAATTGAACCACAATATTTTAATAATTAATAATATATAAATTTCACTAAACTATCAAATATATAAACTATTTCAAAACAAATATAAATCTTAATAATATATAAATTACTTCAAAATGAGATAGCTATTAGTAATATATAAATTATAACCTCATATCAATATAAATAATTTTAATTTCTATAATTATTATTAAAATCTAAAAAATATTAAATAAAACATCCATACAAATATATATATATATATAAATATTAATACACAACGAACCCAAATTAACGAATCCTAAATCTTACATATCTAAAAGTTAATAAATATATAACAAAACCCAACAAATATCAACAAAACTTTCACAAATAAAAAATAAATAACTCAACAAATAAAAAAAAAACCCTAAAACTAATACAAAAAATAAATCCAAACAAAAATTAACAATACTCAACATTAATACTTAGCAAATTAAAAATCCAATAAATATATCACCAACAAATTTTAACAAATATATAACCAAAACCTAAACAAATTTCAACAAACATAGAACCAACAAAATTTTCAACAAACATAAAACCAAAACCCAAATAAATTTCATTAAATAATTAACTAACAAAAACTCAACACATTGGTAACCAAAATCCAAACAAATTTTAACAATTTGATAACAAAAAATTAAACCCTAAACTTAACAAATAAGCTCAACAAAAAATAAATATAAAATAAACTCATTAAAAAAAAACTCACTAAAGCTACCTAGGGAACAAGGTGGCGGCACCAGCAACAAAGTGACAACAGGGATAGAGGGAGAGGGAGTGGCAGCAAGGAGAAAAGAAAGGGGAGAATGGGAGAAGGGAGGGGAGGGGGAAAGGTAAGTGGATAATTAGGGATTTGTGAATTTTGGGGCAAAGGGACCAACGGTAAAGGGGTTTTGAAATTTTTAATTTTAGTGACGATTTTACTGATAAAATTTTTTGTCAATAATAAAAAAATTTTATTTTTACTGACAATTTTATAGACAATTTTCGTCAATAATGTCCAAACTTTTTTTTGAATTTTTTAAAGAGGCATTTTTCTGTTAGTAAAACTATTGGTAATGTCAAAAAAAAAAAATTTTGATTTTTTTAATGACATTTTTGTCGGTAAATCCATTGGTAATTATTAGTGACGGATTTTTTCATCAATAAAATTGGCTGCAATTTGCACCAGACTTCTAACAACATATTACTTATGGATTTTATTCCATCAATATTCTGTTGATAAAAATGTTTTAAAATTTTCGTTGGTAATTAGCAATAGAAAATTTTATTGATAAAAATCCATCGATAATAACAGTTTTTTTGGTAGTGTTATAATTAAAAACATGAATTATAGATTATATCAATTTTAACATTTCAATTAATATTTGCAATTCAAGCCATTTATACTTCTATATAAAAAGGTAATGTCAAAAAAATAAATATTTGAATAAAATATGTTTATAATTTAAAAAACATAAAATTTGAAGAAAAATCTAAGTCTAAATTGCATTTCTGCTTAAAAATCATATTAGTTGCATTTTTTTATTAAATACCACATTTTCACTTTCAAAAATGTAAAGTTTGTCATTTTTAATTAAATAATACAGTTTTAGTATCATAAACGTGGTGAGTACTATTTTTTATTTATTTTTCTCCACAAAAACAAACCTTATAAACTTATTATCTCCATTCATAAAAATAAAGTTTTTGCTCTTAAGTTTTTTATATTTATTTCTAAAGTGGTTTACTGATACTGTATTCTCAAAAATAAATTTAAAAATATCACTTAAATAATCTATTTCTAATATAGAAAATATAGTGTTTAAATACTCCATTTCTGATATGGAAACGTAGTGCTTAAATTGTTTTATTTAAGTCAACAATGTTTATACCTTAAAAAACGTAAAATTTGGAAAATTTTTCCCCCATTGAAAACTATGTTTCAACTTAAAATCGTATCATTTGCACTTTTAATTAAACACAATGGTTGACTTTTTTCTTCTTTCTTTAAAATTATTTGACTTTAACTTTTTAACTGGTTAGAATTCTAACACTCATACAAGTTTAGTTAAACTGCTTCTTTAAAACTGTATAAACCCTAACAACAAATCTTTGAAGCTTTTGAAAAAACCATGAATTCTACAAAAAATGGTGAAACTAAAAGATAAACAACTGGAATACATTGCGATTCTTGACCATGTTCCATAAATTTTCAAGATTTTACATGAAGATATCTCTAAAGATTTAACGGTAACCAAATTGTTTTATAACAATCTCCTTCTTTTTCTATTTTTTGTTGCCATTTTTAATCATAGATATCAATGAAAAACAGACATTTTATCAATCTTTTCAATTTTTACTCACTCAACATTTCAACTAAATGCTCCACTGTATACTTTTTTTGCTATTATTTGTTATGATTTTGCTATGTTTCTTTTGATTGAAATGTAGAAAACTATTTTAGGTTTTGTAAATAGCATAGTTTCTTTTTTCTTATCCTCGTTACCTTCATAAGACACATGTTTTTTTGCCTAATTCAGGACTTATTAAAAATATAATCAAAATTTTTTTCCTTATTCACATAGAATCTCATCAAAAAAAATTAGTCAAATTCTTACTTTATTATGTTAGCATATATAGGAAATAATATATATATATATATATATATTCTTTCCTATCAATATAAATTTTTAATAAACTATTCGTTAATTTCTATTCTTTGGTTTGTTATCTTAATGTTCTACAATTTAACTCTGTATATTCTAAATTTGTCAATACTTAATAAATAAAGTAACAAACTTCTTTGCATATTTTATATGTATGGTTTATATTACTTATTTGTTTTTCTGTGATGATCAATGTGAAAAAAAAGTTAATTCTAATTAACTATGCATACATATCTATGTTCAAATTTATGTTAACAAATTCTTTGAAATAAATATTATGATTGTAGAGACTTTCGATGGATTCTATAAAGATACATTTGCAATATGTTAAAACTCTAATAACTATAATTCTTGAAGGTTTATATCTTACTTGATTCAAAATGTGTTTGGTTAAGATCAACAGCCAACTATGCTTTCAAAATGGTAGGGAAGCTTTTGATGATGCACACTGTTTGCAATCTAGTGATGTACTCAACTTGAAATACAACAATGATTCATTTTTTTCATGCCATTCTATATGCTAAAAGTGGCATTGTTATCACAGGAAAGATTTTTTAAGCAAGAATAGGAAAAACTTTAATTTCAAATATTTTTCATTTATAAACAATGTAATTATCTTACGATGTTTTCTTAAAATTCTATTTTTTTTTATCTTCATAACTGAGAAAAAATAAACAATGCAGGTGACTTCTTCAAAAATCAGAAAGCAAAAGCATAATAAGTCAATCGATGCAAAAAGAGATGGCTAGCAAAATTATTTATCTTAATGATACAATTTATAAGTCAAACGAGCATGGCAAAATTAAGGCTAATAAAGATGAAATAACTGAATTTGACAACGATAGTTTTGACTATCCATCATTTGAACTTATCATGACAAAAACAAATATTCAGTCATCATGTGTCTTGGTAATACAACATTTATAAACTACTTTCATATAAGTTCTATCATAATTAAATAATTTAAATTTTTGAAATAACACATAAATTAAATATTGTTAATCATTATTTGTTAAATTGTTTTTAAAATTCAACAAATCCATGTCGCATTTTTACAAACAATACCTTCCAACACATAACATCGATGTCATCCTGATGGTCCTAGAGAAACGCATACGCTGGCCTGTTCGATTCAAGTATTCAACCAAAAATAGAGCTTTTTGTAATAACATGTTTAAGCAACTATAGTTTATTATCTAAACTTATTCATTGTTTTATATCCTACATATTTACCATGCTATCATTCTATTGAATTTATTTTCTTTAGCAAAGACCAATTCCTATAACTTTTGTAAGTGAACTTTTTTCCAAAAAATTTTTACACTAACTACATTTGAAAAAGATTATACACAATTTTTCATTGAAAAAAAAAAGCTAAAACTACATTTGAGTATGTAGAATTAGAGTTTTTGTTTAAAAACTTTCAAACACTACATTTTTTATAGTTAAAACATAGCAGATATTCATGTCTTATAAAATTTCTAATACTATGTTTTTTTATAGGAGAATATAGTTTTTAGTTGAAACGTTGCAGACATTCCTGTCCTGCAAAAATTTCAAACACTACGTTTTTATGTGGGAAATGTAATTTTTTAGAAAAAACTATACTCTTGATTGTGCATCTTCCATCCATTCATGTAAATCAAACAAAAAATTTCGTAAGCTACAAACCCTAGTGAATATCTCCATTAAAATTCATTAGCCACAACAAAAACTATGACCGATTGTAATTCTTTACATAGCAAAAATGGCAGCAATCGAGAGGGACGACCACCATTTATCATGCTTTTATTCATTTTTTCCCTGTTGTTATAATCCTAAATACATTCATTTTGTTATCCACATGAATTTAACTTTTTTCTTCTTTAATTTTTTTCATTTTTTTAAATCTTTTCTTTTTTTTAATAACATTCATGGTCACTTCAATTTTTATTCTCAAAACAATTATCAACATTTATATTCAACCGCTTTAAATTTTGTATCACTAATTTTATATTTAATCTTTTTGAATGTTATGTTATATTTGCTTTGACTGCTTAAAAAAAAGGTTGCTGTGCACAACGCTAGTGAATTTTATAATTGCAATGGAAATGGTTTAAGAAAAGTTGTTAACAACATGTAAACAAATTAAATAACAAAAGATCAATCACGAGTGACAAAGAAAAAAGAATTGCTATGGGGCATGTTAGAAAAGAACAAACTCTATATTCATCAATTCGAGAAATCATTGTGCACAGAGGGAGCCTCATTCGAGCCTGAGCCCCCCAAAATTTTGCAAACCTTTTAATGCTTATATTAAGGATTGTTAAATGAAGAGCTATTTAAATATTTATTCTATTAACGAGCCTAGTCATAATAGCTTAAAAACTGATAGATTATAAAATTGAAATCGGCAACTGTTGATAGTAAATTTTTAACTTTAACTTTTTAAAACTTCATAATTTATTATTTATAGAAAAAAAAAAAAGAAATTGGCCCTAACATTTCTCACTCTTTCATATAACAGCATGATATACTTCTTTATATAAGCAG
Organism: Durio zibethinus; assembly: GCF_002303985.1. The sequence continues at coordinate 28,714,619 of NW_019167937.1, read as the reverse complement.
GTATGGAAAGATAATTGCATAAACAATTGGTTTTAGCACTCGTTAATTCTTTAATATATATTATATTATATATATACTATAATTATTTTATATATTTAAATTTAATCCAATTAGCTTTCATATTAAAATTATTATTGTTAATTTTATTTTTTTATTTTTAATTTAAGTTTAATAATTGTAATTTATAAGGAATTAAAATCACATTATTATTTGTTTATTTATTATATCCGCAATTATTATTTATAAACTCTTAAAAATAAATAATAGATCTGTAATAAATATTAAGTTACATTCATGTAAACTATAAAATTAATAATAATAAATTAACTTTTCTAGTTTTCCCAACAAGATTACAATTTTTCAACCAAATACCAAATTGTATTTTTTTAGCTAGCACTTATCTTCTTATATATTTGTGATCTTTTTTATTTTTTTGGTTTGATAAAACTTTGAATAAATTACGTTAATTGATCAAAAAAAATTTTTAAGTATTTATATTTTATACATATATAATAAATGTGAATATAAAGATTAGGAAATGTAAAAATTAAAAAAATATTGAAAAAATTAATATATTCTTATTAAATACATACTGTATATTATATTAACTCTTAAATTTAAATAATAAAAGGAATGAAAATATATATAATTTTAATTATTCCCTCAAAATCAAATGTTAAAATGCGCTCGTCATTATACAGAATACATGCTATGGGCCACTACCAACCTTTATTCTTTATTTCTTTCTAATTAAACCTCCTCCATTAAGATCCATCGATTAATGGACGAGCCCACATTTCGGATTGGCACCAAACTCGACCGACTTGCTTGCCTAACAAGACTGTCCTCATCAAATCCACTCGTGTAAGAATAGATTTGATCTTCTTCTCTTCTCTCAATTAAATCGCTAGAACTATCGAATACTAGTGATTATGGAATGTTTCATCCTAAGAAGAGATATCCTAAATATTATTCTAATCATAGCATCATAATTTCTATTATTACAAAAACTGAATCTATTGTGTGACATATTCTCAATATTTAGTCTTGACACACAATGATAGTTGATGCAATATTTTCTCTTCTATATCCAATATTTACAAACCATTCATAAAGATCGGTATCCAAAATTTTTTGGGACCTAGAACAAGCCCACTTAAGATTTTATTGCTCTGTTTCCCCCATGTAGCAAGAACTTGACCTCAATGGTACGGTGGCTGATCTTATTTTTCCAATTTAGCTTGTCTCTGAAACAACTATAACTTACATTTACATTACTGCATGTCTTTTTATGTATAGGATGATGTGTTCTAAATCAGTTGTCAACATCAAATAGCCAGAATCTTAGTAATTACAAAAGAATAGACATCACTAAAATGTCTGATTAGTCTTCAACGTTCATAGTCATAATTAGATGCTATATTAATACTTCTTACTGCAGATGTCCAAATAAAAATGGAACGCAAAGACAAATGGTGAGTTTTCAACCGTGTAGATACTTGCATAAACTTTTTCTTGTGATAAAATTTTGTTGGCGTAACCTCATCGTTCAGTGGGCATGCCGGACTGGTTACAGGGCATGATTAGAAATCATGTGGGCTCTGCCCTGGTAGGTCCATAACTGCTCCTCACGCTCCCTATTTTGTTTTCATTTTTTCATACTGATAGTGAGAATGTAGCCCAACTCCTTGCTGGGAATGGGCCAAAGGGGTTTCATGGAAATTTTTTTGTGACCCAAATGGCTGTCGAGGCCTAAGTGAGTGGGATCTAAGAAATTGGTTTTTTTTTTCCCATTTTTAACTCCCAAGTTCAGTACGCTCCAAACAAAAAATAATAATAATAATAATTAAAAAAAAAAAGGAAGTGTAGCAGTTCTTCTAGGATTTTAACACAATTTCCTTGAATCTTATGCCTTGTCTAATCAATAGAAATCAGTAATCCTTTTACTGTAATAAATGCCGTATTTATTAATATTTGTCATGAAAATGATGTTCCACTCAAATATAAATATACTCTCTAATATTCAACTTCAAGGCAAAATGTAATCAATTTGATGTGAGAAACTATATATAGAACCTTTAAAAAAAAAGTCCTTTATATAGAAGAGTCGAACGAAGTTACAACTTTCAAAAACAAAAAGAAAATCATTTTAAGATTAAAAAAAAAAAAACACTCGTACACACAAATTATTTGTTTGTCTTCACTTACAAGTCTACTTGAATTAACAAAAAAATTAAAAAAACCCAACATCAATTTTGGGCTCGTTTCCTTCATTGATCAACAAAATGTCCAAAGCCAACCAAAAGCCTCAAACTCCCAAGTCCAAATGGATATTGACTGTCCATGCCGAAGTGCAAACGACATCAACAAACAGTTGGCAGTTCGGCACTGTTTCTTTTTTCTTTCCCGTAATCTTGCCGTGGCAAAGTCCTTTTTTGTCGGCTCTCTCGGAAGAGACACTAACAAGGAGATGTGGGCATTTGGATACGGCTCTCATATTTGGAAAGCTGGGTTCAACTATGATGATCGTCTTGTTGGCTACATCAAAAACTATTCGCCGTGTCCTTCACCAAGGTCCTTCCTTTTCCCTTAGAGCCCGTCTTTCAGTATGTACTTTTTACAAAAAGATTATGTTTTGGTGAGTAGCTTAAGGAATGGTTGATGGGTTTTGGTTAAAACAGGAAGTACTGACCACGGAGGGACGCCGAAGTATCCAGGGAGAACTGTCACCTGGAGCCTGCTTATGGGCAACTCTGTGTAAGTTATTTTTGCCAATTAGTTATCATCTGCTTTGATTGATTTTTTGGCTACGGTTACTTGAGGACTACAATTTGTATCAGTGGTCACTCAATAATGAGAATAATAAGTTATTGGTATTTATTGATAAAAAAATATATGGTTTTGTTGACCTTTGTTAATTCAAATGCAGCAAATTAACAATTATTTGAGAAAATTTTGAAGGGATATGCAGACTTCAATATTTTGTTTTGTTATCCATGTGAAAAATTCTACTGTGCTGATATGTGAACTAAATAGTTCTTCAATCTTGTGAGGCCTTAGTGGGGAGCTGCTTACAAGATATCCAAGAAAGAAGATAAAGAAACTGCACTAACAGTATGGTTCTGAATCCTGTGTTAGACATAATAGATTGTTTTCTCCAAAATTTTATCCATCAGTGGCCCATCAATCCTTCTGTATAATTCTGCCTCTTGTTTCTGTTTGCTTGCCTGTGGTTTACTTACTGGCCTAAAATATTTCATCAGTTTGTGATCGTCATCTTTTTCTTCCTTCTATTTCTTAACTGTCTGCAGTGTTTAGAAGTGAAGGAAAAGCAGTATGACAAATCTTGATTTCTTCACTGTCAGTTTTGAATGCCGATGCATGTGTTAAGAAAAGCTAGTAAAATGTGGCTTCGTTATTCATGTATTTCTACTGAAATTTGTTTCAGGATACCACAGCTACAACTCCAGCTGTTTCCGGAGTAGTGGTGCAAGTGCTTTTTTGTCATTGATCTTTTTTTTTTCTTAAATTATTATTGAAGATAACTAGATCTAGATTTACACCAAAATTTTCAGCTACATAGGATCTCCGGACAAGAAAATTAATAAGAACTATTTGAGGCCTGCTCCTCTTGAAGAGATTGCCAAGTATGTTATTTCTATCTATGCATTTAATTTTGAGTGTATTTCTTCAATCTCTTTATGGTTTCTTTTTTCTGGATGAATGAATGAGATTTTATTAATGAGCAAGAAGTTCTGCTGCAAAGAATCAAAGTTTAAACCAGCAAACCAACAAAGGGACAGGGTAAAAACAAACAAATTAATCAAACTTTTTTTTTCATCAAGATCCCAATTTTGACAAAGAAACCTAGTAATAGAATTATCAATAAAATGTTGAATATCTTAGAGCCTGCACCAACAGCATCCTTGACAAACTGCCAAATATTAGCACTACTGCTACTCTAGTTTCCAAGTACCCTTTTGTTTCTTTCCATCCAGACGTCAAGGTGAAAGCATTCCAAGCAAGTTTAAGGATAACAGCCAAAAGAGTTTTACCTTTCAAGCTAGTTTTGGTCCAAAAATATTCAGGATGCCAAGTGTCCACCTGCCATTTAATCCCATAGAGTTTCAACACTTGTAACCAAACTCGTTTGATCAACAAATAAGTGAAGAAAAAGTGATCCTTGGATTCAACCAACTTTTTTTTTTAATGAACCCGGATTCAACTACCTGATTAGAAAACAAGAAGTTAGAATGGATGCACCAACTACAAAGTCTTTGTTTAGTAGGCAGTTTGTCAAGAATGGCCATCCATGAAACAAGAGTGTCTAGGGATATGATATTTAAACCAAATGATCCTATGCCAATCAACTTTCTCCTTGCATTCCAGGCACTAGAAGTGTATTATTTATTAGAAAAATTCAATCATACCATCCTCCTATTTCAATGCTGAATGAAAGTTAGAGCAACACTTTGTAGCCTCGGTAGCTTCTTCCAACTCCAACTGCTATGTTGTGAGGAGAAACGTGCCAGATGCTGCTGCCCTTTAACACATATGTTCTCACACAGGCTACCCTTAAGGATCCAGATTGAGAGAGTAGAGCCCATAAATTCCTTAAAATGCAGGGCTGATTCCAGGATTTTAAATCCTTAACCCAAGTTCGCCCTCTGACTTTGGGCGGCGAACGAACCGCCAATTTACTTGGGTGCCTTGAGCCTTTGCCACCTTGTCTTTCCAAAAGAAAACAGTACAGAGCTGGACCACTTTCGTGATGACCTTTCTGAGGATGGATAAAATTCCTAGCCGGAAGTTCTGCACACTAAAAATCACTGATTTGACTATGTAATGGTTTCACGTAATGCTGTTGAGTCCTTATTTGGTGTTTGTTGATGTGCTGATTTCAGTACTTCAACTGTTGAACCGTCTCCCAATCCTTCCCTTTTTTCAACAGAAAGGACATAGCTGAACTCTGAAAGCTGTTTTAGAGCATGTCAACACATACTAAAAACTGAGGTACAATACCCTATAGGCTCATAGTTAGGTTGTTTATGAAGTGTCAAATAAATTTAAAACTATTTATTTTTTTCTCTATTAACTAGAAATGGAACTGGCCAAAAAAAAACTAGAATGGCATTTTTTTTTATATTATCAAGTCCTAAAATCATTGCTGAAATTTGTGGCTAAATCTTCTTCTGAAGAGAAAAATCTTCCCCTCAGATCAACTACAGAAAAAAAAAAAAAAAAAGCCCAAAAACCAGTTTTGTGCTGTGGTTTATTATTGATAATCTGCTCAATCACGTTTGTTGCTCCACCTCTTACTGCGAATCTCTAGATATATTGGTGTCAATTCTGGCAATAATATCCAGTTCTGATTCGTTATTTCCTCCTTTTTTCCCTTCCTGTGCAAAGAAATTATTCATGCTGAAGGCCCCTCAGGACCAAACAGAGAGTACTTTTTCCAACTAAAAAGGGCTCTTCTCCAAATTGGTGAGGTTCTTTCCTTTCCAGTAGCCCCTAAATTGTTCTCTACCAGTTACTCCAATTATTTGTTTCAATTCTTAGCCCATAAAAATTTCGAATTGCTACACTTACCCTTTTTTTAATCTTGGTTTAGGATGTAAAGATAAACATGTGAGGAATCTCGCAAATGAAGTGAGGCGCGCATTCTTTCAGAAGCTGAGCAAACTGTGTCATGATGCAAAAATGGGGTAAAGGGAAAATAAATTTTAAATGAGGCAGCATTATAGATATGGACATCATCACCGCTACATAGAGTCGCCTGTTCCTACTTGTTTGTTCGGGATTGGGATGCAGAAACGTAGATTTCTCATAGTGAGGGATACAGTCATCCCAATTCTACAACAATAAATTCCTCTCCACAGACAAACAGTGTCCAGAAAAGGATGTTTCCGTATGCTTTTCCTTTCTTTCATTTGGATATTAAGCCTGATTGTTCTTGATGACAAAATCAAATGCTTTTCATTATTTAAAGCTATCTTATCACTTCGTTGGTGTCCCACTAATTATAATTGCGAGATTTGTTTGTGAAGCTTATAAAGTTATATATAAGCAAATCCTGCTGCATCCCACTATGATCAGCGGCTTCTCGCTTATGCGAATCGTTAGTGATGAGTCATCCCCAATAGCGGGAACTTGTCTTTACTTTAAAAGAAGAAAGAAAAAAACAACAACAATTTCATGTGCTTGTAACAGTGTTGAACAGCAAACTAACATCAGCATTTTGAAACTTCTCACTTTAACATTTTTCCCACGTTGAAAAAGTATATAGATATGATATAAGATATATGTAAAAATTTAAATTTATGAGATATTTTTTATAAAATAAAATTATAAAATTTTCGGATTAAAGTGAACAATAACTCACATGAGTGTTAATTTTTGCAAATAATATTAACGCGATCATCAGTCGATGAGAATTATGTTATATTATCGGAGTAATTAAGTGTTACAATGTAGGAAATCACTTTTAATATCCTAATGTCATATGTGATTTTGGTCTTACGATTAAATTTGACTTGATCAAGATGTTAAAACTTTAAAAGTGAAGAAATTATGACGTTTCGAATCTCACATTGAAAAAATATATAAATATAATATGATATATATATATATATCTAAATTTGTATAATATTTTTTATAAGATAAAATCGTAAGACTTTTAAATCCAAAACTTAGATATAGATCTCCAAACTCACTCCATTGATACGCTAATTTAATTATGATGATCTCTTGTTGGAATGTTCTATCATTACTACTATCATCGTGTTCTAACTTGTTGAAATTCTCCACCACTTTAAAGCAACTTGTCTATACTTCTTTTGTTTAGTTGCAAATGACAGGCCAAAAATAAATGGAGCATCCAACATTGAATAATCTTTTTCATTACAGGGAAAGAAAACCCATTATTAAGATTAAGTTGGAAATAGCAAATCGTATATGACCTCATCAAGATGTATGGCAGTTGTGTGATCCTGCTTTCGGAAAGGTGTCCTCTTCACATTCTTGGTCTACGCTTCGGGCATTGTTTTTTTTTTTTTTTCTGTTTTGGGTTGCAATTCCTTTTCCCATGGGGTTAAGAAATTTTTTCACTTGTTGATGATTTTTATTTTTATATTAAAAAAAGAAAACTGAATTACTCCTGTGAAAGATTGAAACAATCAGTAAATTTAAAGAAATATATGCAGTCAAAAGAAATTGACTGAATTTGTAAAATTTCAATAGATCATTTGTACGATCATAATTCAAATCCCATTATCTATAATTTTTCTTAATGAATAATCTATAAATTCAATACAAATTCTTTATGAAACTTAGGACCTGTCCTGATATTGAAATAGAGAAATATCTGCTCACGTACGGGAAAATATATATGGGGAATGAATTTCGGCAATGCATCAAACTGTTTTAGCTGACACCCTTTTCGCCCTTTTGTCTTTCTGTATTCTCCTTGTGCAGCTAATGGCACGAATTTTTGGATCACTACCCTATTCCTTATTCAACATAGAAAACAAACCAATCCTTGTCCAGGGCTAATTTTATTATTATTATTATTATATTTCGAAGGTATGCCGTCGGGCGCTATCAGCGATCTAGATTTTTTGCATAAAAAATTATTTTTTCTCTTCTTAAACAGTCCAAGCAGCAAGCCTTTCATCTTATCAATAACAAAATCAAGGTAATATGAGATTATCAATGAAACTCTGAACTTTTGATTGGGGTGTACGGGATACAAATTAAAAGAACTACTTGCTAATGTATAGTTCAAATTGTTTAATAAGTTTGAAGTTTAAATTTTAATAATTGGAATATTTTTATAAAAAAATCTACTGAGATTTCGTGTGTGAAGAAATAAGTATACGTTACAAATCTGGCAAAACTTGTCTCTAGACCATCTCAATTTCCGTTTGAGACGCCACAAACCATCTCAAGCTAAATGTTTTAAAGTAACAGAGCAGAAGACAGAAGAAAGAGATGAAAAAAAAATTGTCTGCTTTCCCTTCAGGATTCTTCAGGAATTCCTAGCTTGTTGGTAGATGTAAAAATATATAACATGGAGGCACGTGCTTTCTCCTATTGCATCATGATATGAAACTCTTTACCGCAAAGGTAAATCCATTCCCATACCAGACTGAAAAGAATCGAACAGCCACTTTATCGATCACATGGCGAGTTTGGCTAATCCTGGAAACATATAGTTGTTACGTACTGTCCTCTTCCTCAGCGCATATTCGGCACAGATCAGAAAGAGCATATTAAGAGTAAAGTAGCAGATTATAACCTGTAAGCCATAATATCAAGTTATATAACTCTTCCGGAAAGTAAATGATGTTTGCTAATATTCTAGTTCCTACCAATAACAAAATAAATAGTTAAATTCAGTGTTTGATGGATCCCCATGTGGTGATCAGTTTATGGACTTGGTACCTCAGTTTTCAGTTTATGGACTGCAACAATAGCTTCCAAGTCTTTTCCAATCAATAAATGCTTTGTCATCAAACAGTTAACATAGATGTTATTATGGTAATTAACAAAACTAAATTAAACATGGATGATGTAATATTTTAAAGCTCTTGTCCCGGATCCTTATACTCATGATTAATGCCTTAATCAACAAGAGAACCAATAACTTAGCAGAAGAGGAGACTAATTTCTGGAGATCACCAATGATCAATCTCCTCATCACCACCAGCGTCACTACCGTCGCCGCCACCACCATCATCATCACTGTCATTATCGTTGTCTTCGATCATCATCAGATCTTTTACATTTCACCATCATCCTGCTTGTAGCCTTGTATATTATAGGCTTTTGGGAAAGCAATAGAATATTGCATCAAGTTCTTTTAACTTGTTCCTTTTTCTTTCCCGATCCTTCCATGGGCTAATAATTTCTAATTCTACAATTTAAAATTTTAGTAGGATAAGAACATGTCAATTCAAAGAATGAATTAACAAATAATTTCCTGTAAATTAAGAATCTTGTTAGTGTACCTTGACACACACACATATATATATGTGCGCAATTCTGTGCAATGGTGTGAATATATTAAAATCACTTACCAACTTTGCCTACTAAAGCACCAATATCATATACCAAAGGTGAATGTGGAACCAACTTACAGATTCCAAAAGAATAAACTGATGACGTCTACCCATTTTGTTAGAAAGAAAAAACAGTTGACATAATGATCTAGAGAATGTATTTTTCACAATTACTTGTTATCTAAAAATTAATTACAAGTCCTAACAAAAAAAAAAGGTTCTGAGATCATCCATTAAAGCTTTCCAGGAAACGATATACTGTTTAAATGGGAAAACAGGCAAATATATTCCTCGTTAGAATCTGGTTTTCTAGTAAGGGGACAGGTTTTTGTGGAATGTCATGACCGTGTTTGCTTAAGGAAAACTCATGGATGATGTCACAGCTTCCTGGAAGACATTGATAACAATAACGTTCCTTTCAATCCCCATTTCATTAGTCGAAGTTTCGAGGTGAAGATCAGATGATTTCCAGTTTCCAGGGCATTTAAATTCATAGTCCTGCTTTCCTTTAACTAGTCGCACCAAACTTCATTATTTCAGCCTTGGACCTTCGCTATATACGTTAACTTACCGTTTTCAAAATGTTTTGAGTCCATATATAGGGAAAAAATTGGATATAAATATAGTTTTATGATTTCACTGGTCAAGGGCATTTTATAATTATGTATAGTATATTTTACTTTTAATTAAGAGTTTAATATTCTACCAACTCTAATAGCTGACGCTTAAAAGTTATATGTTGAAAGAAGTTTATGTACAATATCATCTTCATCCAGATAAATATAAGGATAAGAAGTTCAGATAAAAAAAATTTTAAAAATTCTAATATTTTACCAACAAACCACAATAAATCAAGAACAAAAACATCGGTCTTTTTCCATATTGTTTGACTTGAGAGTTTGGAACTAAGTGACCAAGTAAATAAGACTCAGCTGGCAATATTAACAAAGTCAAAATCAACTTCAATATTACCTAATGCTAGAAACCTAAAACCTATAATTAGTAGGATTTAGAGGGGCAATCATTCTTTATAAGGCATAAAACATATGCATGTAGTTCCTTTATTTGGCAGCTGTTTAGCAATGGTGGCTGATCAGTTTGTATTGGACTAAAATTCCATCCTACTCTCTTTTCATGTTGCATATATAGAGAGAGTTAGAACTTCCTTTGATAAAGCATGCCAAGTTCTCCACTACTTCTCCTCCTATAAAAAGAATCCCTCCAAGAATTTTTGTCGTCAATTGCCTTACTTTAATTAATTAGTCAATATCTTGGTTGTATCAGTACGTGTAATATACTTATTTAGATACGTTAATTAATGTCTTATTGAAGACCAAAACTACAAAGCTGGATAATGCAAAGGCCGCCCTATCATAAATCAAATTAACATCAATATGACGTGAAAAATTATACATTATATCCATATCAATATCACATGCATGTTAAAACAGCACGAATCTTGAACAATATTAAGAGTTTAACATGTTAATTGAGATCATCTCCTTTCGGAGAGAATAAATCAGTTGTATATATGTCCAACCCATCAAGTAAAACGTTAATAGAGAAGGTCAAAATCACGTTATTGTTAATTAAATATTAAATCTTAATTATTAAAATAAAAAATTTAATATTATATTAATAGATCACAAGATTGTTATTATACTTAAATATATGTATAATTCTCATTATTATTATTATTGTGAAAAAATTATCATTGTGACACGGAATATTTGTTTAATTCATTCTAATATTGTTAGAAATAATTTTGGGGGGGCCGCTCACATGGATAGTCTTTTATCAGATAGGACGTGATAACGAAAGACCGTATCTCAGGATTTCTGGTTGATTAGGTTAAAGTTTCTATCATTGGCCCAAAAAAAAAAATGCAAACAGGAGAGGAAAGCAAATTAAGAATGATTTTTTTCTTGGAGAAGGTTACATCCACGACATGCATCATTCATCATTGAGCATTGGGGTGTCATTTTCTATGATGCGTCGACATGAAAAACAAACAAGGAGTATAGCCATTAGTAAGGTAGGAATCCACGGCGAGAATCCACCAACTTCTTTTTTTCTCGTTGGAATCCAATCATCAAAGCACCATCTTCAATTCTCCCCATGTGTTTTTACATTCATCTTGAACAATTTATTTTATTGGTTCATTTAGTGAAATACCTGTCGAAATAGAAATGAAAAAACTATTTATTCATTAAACTGATTTCATATTCAATACAGTTGTCAAACGAATGGGTTCATCATATTAAGTCTGATGGAGTTATTTTATAGTAGAATTATTTTGAGTTCAAATTGTTTTGAGTTTGATTTATTTTCTGATCAAATTACCTCTAGTTTAAATCAAGTTCGAATTAGAAAAAAATTGATAATTAAAAGTTACATTTTATTACTAGATACAGATTATTAGGGGCTTTGATCAGGTTAATCTTAAGTTTTAATCATTTCAAGTTTGAATTATTTTCAATCTATATAGTTTTGGGTTTAAACTATTCAAGTTTTCAATTATTTTCTATTCAAACTGTTATAGGCTTAAACACTTTAAGGTAAAAATTGTACTCTTCAAATACAGTTTATCTTGTTTGGATTTAAGTAATTTTAAATTCGAATGTTGACTCCTTTATCAATTGAGTTTGAACAAGTTTGGATTCAAAGTTTTTTTAAATGAATTTTCAGGTTCGGATTCATTTCATCACCTTTAATATTCAAATATATTGAGCACCATCATAGGTGATAGCATATCTCTTTTTTATTCATTGACAGATTATGAGTTTACGATTTAAATCTAGAACTTTTATCAACCGACTTCCAACTTATTTATAAACTTATAAATGTATAATAATAATAAAAAAAAAAAAGGGTTTTGCCACACTGCAATGTGGTGCTAACTACTAACAATTAAAGCCAAGAGCTTTCTTTTCTTTTCTTTTTCTTTTTCTTTTGATATTTTGACTTAATTATCAGCAAGTTCTATCACTTTAGTAATGTAGCTTTTTCATTCAATTAAATCATACCAACAACTAGTTATGGTTTTTCAATGGATGAGAAGATCAAATCATACCGTTTATAATTAGTTTTATATTCTTTTATAACTTCATATATTATTATTATTTTAATAAACCGATCATTAGATTCAATAATATAATCATAATTATCATACATGTAGAGTTTCAAATAAATTTGATATTTGTATCATATCGATTGATAATATTATCTTTTTTCATGTATCAATCAAATGTTTAGAATTTTTTAAATTAACTCAACATTTAATGTGTATGATCTATATGAATAATGTATGAAATATAATGATCAGATTAAATAAATATAAACCGTATAAAATTATAAAAATATGTAAAATTAAATTAATTTTACACTGGTATTGTAAGTGAATCTCTCTTCTTTTTAAACATAATAAATTTAAGAATTAAATTGAATTAATATTTTTTATTTCAATATTATGTGTAATTAAATATATTATTTCTTGTTGCATGTTTTCTTTCAACCCAATTTCTTTCCTTTTTAACATTATTAATTGATTATTGAGTGCAGATTAGAAATCGTGTGGATAGATGAATTTTGGTATTGGATTGACATTTTGATGAAAATAGTTAACTATATATTTTAAAGTTTAAACAATGCGAACCATAGACCAAAAAAAAAAAAAAAAAAAAAAGAGACAATTTAAACTTGTAATTTTAATTGTTTGTGTGATTAAAAATATAGTGAGCCCTGAAAATTTTTTTATATTTAAAAACTAAGAATTTGGGTTTATGGTTTTTTTTATTTTGGTTTTCTACAACTATACACCATAAATAGTTTTTTTTTCTTTTTTTATAATTATACATCAAAAAAAATTTTATGATATCAAAAATCAAAGTTGAAGATATGTTACAAGTTGATGAAATGTAACTTTATATAATTTAATTATATTGGAAAAAACCCTAAATATTAACAATATTCTTTTTTGGATCCAATTTGATTCGATTTTAAAAATCAATAACTTGAAATATGAAATAAACCCGTAAATATTGAGTGTCAAACTCAAATTATCATAATTTCGAATGACTCAGAATTCAAAATAATTCAAATCTAAAATAATTTAAATATAAAATAATCAAAATTCAAATAACCCAACTCAAATATGATCTAACAAAAAAAAAATAAACCTAATTTTTTTTCAATCCAAATTAAATGATTGGACTTACCCATTTGTCACTTCTAGTCACAGTCAACTCAATTCTTAATTGTAAATAAAGTGTTAGCTTCATAAACCAAAATATTACATACCGAACAAAAATTATAAGGTGTTATTCTCCATTTTAATTGCAATTTAACGTTTAATATTCTATATAGTACTGCATATAGTGTAAACAAATTTTTTTATAATATAGTGCAAACAGTATTAATTGCATTAATAAAATGTTATATTATTATTATTATTATTATTTAGATAAATAAAGTGTTATTAATTAATTTCACTAATATTGTATATAATCCATATAGTGCAAACAATATTAAAGAACTAACTCAATTTTAATTGCACATAGTGCAAACGATATTAAATGTTAAATTGCTAAAGGCAAGAGTGAATTTTTTATGAAGTGTTAAATATTTTTAATTATAGTAATTAAAGTTTATGGTTTGAGGTTTTGTAATTTTTGTGATTAGGGTTCATTCTTGAAATTCTCAAATATAAAAATTATACATATTAAATGTTAAATTATTTAAAGTAACTTTAGTTATCTCCTTTTTGGCCAACCATATGATTCTTGCTTAAGGTTATGTTTCTTTATAAAATAAAATCATGTAAATCAGCATTGTTCTTAGAAACTTAGAAGAGAAAAAATTAAGAACTAGTTTCATGGTAAAAATTACATTATTAATGAATGTTTGTTTCTTTAAAAAAGCAAAACTAATTATTGGGTTATTAAAATAAATTATGATGGTTTTGTGCTTTTTCCTAGTTGAATATTGGCTTTATATTAAGTTTCTACTTGTCTGAAATTTGCATTATTTGATTTGATGAATAATAATAGTGAAAAATAAAACACCTTTAAAATGATTTTCTCATTATGGTTTTTTTTTTATATATTATAAAGAAGATCACAATTTGAAAATAAAAAAAAAAATTTGTAGGTATTGAAATTTAAATTTTCAAACATGACGAATGCTTAACTCTTATAATTAATTATATAAATCAATTGAGATAGATTTTGAGTTCATTCTTATTATGGGTCTTTGACTCACTACAAGAAAATGAAAGATTAGTGACAGTTTTGTAATAGTGTTTTACTTACAAACGCCGCTAGCTTTTGTGTTTTTATAAAACTTAATGTATTTATTATCAAAATACCACTGAATATTTAAATAGCAGTGTTTTTACTTATAAATGTCACTCAAGACTTGATATTAGTGGCATTTATCAACTAAAACGCCTTGAATAATCTTGTCTTAAAAGTTTGAGTGAATACTGAAGGCGTTTTTGGGCAAAAAAATTTGAATAATCCAATTAAAAAAATGGATAGGGGATTACTAAAAGCTTTTTTGGTAGACAATATCTTGAATAATCCTCTCATAAAAAATGTATGCGATTATTGAAGGTATTTTTTGTAAAAAATATCTTTAATAATTCCACGAAAACACCTTCAATAAATATTCTATCAAAATTTAAGGATCATACGGTTATTAACCATAAGATGGTAAGTTAGATCCTTCTCTTTAGCTTTTTTTGGATTTTTTAAGGCATTATTTGTAATGGATTATTCTAGGTATTTTCTTGACAAAAATGCATTCACCAATCGATTTAAAAAATTTTGGAGATGAAATATTGAAGGCGTTTTCGACAGAAAAATGCCTTTAATAATCCATAGAAAAAATATGAAATGGATTCTTGAAGGTATTTTTGGCCGAAAGCGCTTTTAATAATCCAATCAATAATTTTTCGTGTGAAGGCATTTTTAGCAAGAAAATGCTTTGAATAATCCCTAACAAAATGTTATTAAAGGCATTTTTGACCAAAATCCCTTCAATAATCCCAACTAAAAATTTATTGTGTAGATTATTAAAGGCCTTTTGGGCCAAAAACGCCTTAAAGAATCTATTCCAACTTTTTTGTATGCATTATTGAATAAAAATATATATGCATATGTAAATAGTAAGGAACTGAAAAAAAATACCTTTATCGAATAATATAAATAATACAGTAAATAAAAAAAATAAGGATATACCAGTAAACAGAAAGGTGCGCACTATTGAGTTGTTGAAGTCGGTGGCGATGATAGAGATAAAGAAACTAAAAGTCAATCTAAAAGTGTTTATGGGTTTGATTTTGTTAATTAATGCAGCTTTTAATTATTCTCTATACTAGCAGTTTGTGATTCCGATATTCAAGACAGGGGAATGAATATAAAAATTATAAGTGAAGGTATTTTTCTAGCAAAAACACCTTTAATAATCCTCCTAAAATTTTACTAAGAGATTATTAAAGGTACTTTTTACTAAAAGAGCCTTTAATAATCCCAAAAAAAATTTAAAAGAAATTATTAAAAGCGTTTTTTCTCAAAAAAAAACACTTCGATAATTCTATACAAAAATTATTGAAGGCATACGATACAAAAAATGCCTTCAATAAATTTCTCTTAAAAATTGGTGTAAATTATTAAAGGCATTTTTAGTAAAAAATCGCTTCACTGATATTCCCTGATAAGAATGGAAGAAATTATTGAAGGTGTATTATGCAGAAAACACCTTTAACAAATTCTTTCAAAAAATTAGAGCAAATTAGTGAATGCATTTTTTGAAATAAACGCATTCAATAACACCCCTAAAATTTTAGTATTAGAATATTAAAGGCATTTTCTACTAAAAGACGCCTTCAATAATCCAAATAATTTTTAAAAAGAAATTATTAAAGGCATTTTTTCTCAAAAAATACCTTCAATAATTTTGTACAAAAATTATTTAAGGTGTATGATACAAAAAATGCCTTCAATAATTCTCTCTTAAAAATTTGAGTGAATTATTAAAGGTATTTTTAGTAGAAAACTACCTTCACTTGTATTCACTGATAAAAATGGAGAGAATTATTAAATGTGTATTATGCAAAAAATACCTTCAATAAATTTTTTTAAAAAATTAGAACGAATTAATGAAGATATTTTTTAGAATAAATGCCTTCAATAAACCTCTTAAAATTTTAGTAGTAGAATATTGAATGTGTTTTCTACTAAAAGATGCTTTTAATAATCCCAAATAATTTTTAAAAGAAAATTATTGAAGGCGTATAATACAAAAAATGCCTTCAATAAATTTTTTTAAAAATTGGAGTAAATTATTGAATGTGTTTTTAGTAGAAAATCTCCTTCATTGATATTCACTGATAAAAAGTGAAGAAAATTATTGAAGACGTATTATACAAAAAATACCTTCAATAAATACCTTCAAAAAATTAGAAGGAATTGGTGAAGGTATTTTTTTAACATAAACGTCTTCAATAATCCCCTTAAAATTTTACTATGAGATTATTGAAGGCATATATCATATACCCTAAAAATATTTAAGAGAAAATTATTGAAGATATTTTTCTTAGTAAACGCCTTCAATAATCCGATCCAATAAAATTATCCACAAACTTGGTGCATTCAATCACCAACTTCAAGCTTGATCTTTATTATTCTACTATTTCTCTTTCAGATCAACTACAATTTACTTTCCTTTTCCTTCAGCTTTTAGTATTCAAGCTTTGTCTTTTAAAACCCTATTTTGACTATTCATTAGTTATTTACTTTAGCTTTTACTTCATTTTACTATTCCTTCAGCTTTTGCAATTCGCGATATTTTTTTTTGTTTAAAAATTTTTTTCAAAACCCATCTTCTTCAAATACCCATTTGGAATCCATCATCCACTTCCCTTTTCCTTTCATTTTCTTTTTTTTTAGGTTTTCTCTGAACCTATTTTACCTTATTTCAACCCTAACTACAAATACTCTAGAGTAATGTCTGGGTTAGCAATAGAGTTTTAAATGCTTTATATCAAGTAGCTGAGAAAATACTTCACAACAAGAAGTTCTAATCTTTTATAAGTACTGATCTTGTTATTATTTTTTGTTTAAACTAATATCTTTTATATATTCGCTTTTATGATGCAAGTAAGCTACAATGCGAAGAAGTGGATTGAAAGGAATATATATCAGATATATTAGTTCAGAACCATCTGCAGCACCTGTTGATATTGGCTATGGATTGAATCTTTTTGAAGGGAATGAACATACTATCAGTTCTAACTTAGTCATTTCTAACCCTTCAACTATTATTGAATCTGGCAATACGGGAAGTCTAAGTTTAGATAATATCCCGTCAATTAATTCTGTTTTAAATTTGAATGCATGTATCATATACCCCATATTTAGAATTCAATTATAATGATTAAAGTATTGGCATTTTAAAATTAATTTTTTATTTTTTGTAGTTGATAACAATAGTCAACAAAGGATCAGAGGTTGGACAACTTTAAAGGAATTGTTTGCATAACCTCTGAACGAGAAGTTGTAGTATCTGTAAACTTTGATAGGCAACCAATTGGTGAAGAGGCTCAACTATTGGATGGATTTCTAAACATGCTTGCCCATAGTAGAATGAAATTGCCTATTCATTATGAAACATAGCATAAAGTTCTAGCAGAAGTTAAGGCCGATGCTTTAAATTTTATTGAGGTATTAGTATAATTAATTACATATAAAAATATGATTATTTTACATTTGGTTTACTTATTCAAACTTTTCTTATTGTATTATTACAATTAAGATTTGTACTTAAAATACCAACTTCATTTGTACTTAAGTCATTAGAAAAGAAATGAAAAGACTATAAGCATAATTTGAAGAATAAGTATTTTCGATCGAAATACTACTGTAAAGGTCATAATGAAAAATTTACATCGTAATGTGATTAGGTGACAATATGAACAATTAGTTAGATTTTAGTTCTCAAAAAAATGAAAGGTACTAATTTATAACTTTGTATAGTATAATGAAATAATAAAAGTGTTTTATGCTTTAAGTTGGTAATATTTGTATTTCTACTATATACCCAATTATTTTTTATGACAAGAAAGAGAACATATTGGGATTGGTAGTAGAAAGCAACAGAAATATAGCCACATAAGTGGATCAAAAAGTTTTGCAAGAAAACAAAAAGAAATAGTAAGTTTATGATTTTAAATTTATTCCAATGAATGAACTTTTTGTGCCGTTAAAAGGTAAAAATACAAGTTAACAATTATTGTTCTGTTTTAATAGTTTTGATAGTTTCAATACATGATATTAAACTTATCAAAAGTATTGAACTTAGTTGCCACGATTGATATATTTGAAAAAGTTATTATTTACGTCTATTTATGTAAAAACACAAATTTGTTGTTATTATTCTATTTTAACAGTTTGGATAGCTTCAATACTTGATATTAAACTTGTCCAATTAATTGAACTTGATTTTTACAGTTGATATGTGTGAAAAAATTATTGTTTATGTCTATTTGGGACTATTTTTGCCTTTAAAAGGGAAAAATACAAATTAAACTTTTTTATGGCTTTTAAAAATTTGGATGGCTTCAATCCATGATATTAAACTTGTCCAAATAATTGAATTTGATTTTCATGATTGATATGTGTGAAAGGCCAAAATGCTTTTATTGTTTACATATGTTTAAGACTATTATGTTGTTAAGGGGGCAAAATATAATTTTATAGTTATATTTATATTTTAACAATTTAGATAGATTAAATACATGATATTAAAATTATTCAAAATTTTTAAACTTGATTGACAGGCTTGATATGCATGAATAAGTTACGGTTGATATGTATTTAACAATAACATAGGTTTTTTGTATAGGAGATTGAGATGGGTGGTAAAATTGGATGTGTGAAACTTTTTCGCTTAACACACACAAAAAATACGGATCTTACCTGAATATTGAAACACAAAAATTATGGTAATTTGTAACATCTATTTTAATAAAAAGTAAATATTTACTCTTTTCAACCTATTATCAATTAATCATTAAACTTGATAGTTTTATATGATTAATTTATAGAAGAAAGTGAAAGAAAAAATAGTTGCTGAGATTAAAATAATATCTAATGGTTCTGTCAACATGCAAGAATTAGAAAATTAAATTTTCATAGAAGTTGCTTGAAAAGAAAGGCATAGACGGGTCCGAGACCTTGGATTGGGTCCAACACCATCTACCTACTATGGACGTAACTTTCAACAATTTATATTCTCAGCAAGTTAGTCTTCACCAGACATTTTCATATTGAAAGAGGAGTTGCAAACTATGCAACAACGTTTCTAGTAAATGGAAGCAAAAAGAGAATAGGAGCATACCAAAATTGAGGAAGAACATGCTAGAATAGAGTAAGAGCATGCAAAATTTTAACAATTGCACGATCGATTCGATCATCTTATGAATTTTGTGCAACAATAATTTTCAAAAACTAATCTTGGTGGTCCACCAACTCGGTATTATATTTAGTAAATATTTATATTTTTAATATAAAAACAGCTTACTATTAGGTGTTAAAACTTGTATGGTATTATTCAGTAAGTTCTTGAGCAAGCTAGTGACCAAAGTGAAAAACTTCCTTCATCAAATGTTAGTCTTCCAAATTTATACAGTCATCAATTTCATACATTTTAATTTTTTTTGTTAATGTATTAAAAAAATTCGAATGTTATTATACTAATTATTAAACTTTGTGTTAATTATATGCATATTTAAACATGAATTAAGTATTTATTAATTTTATTTTTTGAATTTAAATTCGTTTTTATTTCTTTTAACATTTTTCTTAATGAAAATAATAAATATTAACAGAAATTTTTTATTAAAAAAAAGTAAATTTCTTAATTTCACAACATTTGCGTTCAAGAATGTTATTAAATTTAAATTTAGTGACATTTATACCATAAAACGCCACTAAAAGTAACGGCATTCTTATCAAAAAAATGCTACTAAATTATTTTTCATGATGCATGTATAGCCGACATTCTAACTGGTGTTTTTTTCAAACGCAAAATCTTTTAGTGGCATTTATAAACATCGTTAAATGTTGAAAAAAAGGCCACTAAAAACCTATACCCCAGTAATGACTCATCTTTGAAACAAGATATAAAAACAATTTATTTTAAGGATTTTTTTAACATTCAATCAAATCTTATTTTTTGCTCTATTTTGTGTTCAGAAAAACATTATCATAAAAATTTAACTAGTTTTTTTGGCCATTTGCCTCTAATATAAATAGCATTGTGTTTGTACTTTTTTTTTGTTACAATGTTAGTACTTATTATTATCTTAAGTTTAAAGCCATAAAAAAATGAGTTCACTAATTTGTTTTATAATTAACTAGATATTGAGTGAGAAAAGTTTTTTTTTATTATTTTTGGTATAAGTTTAATCACTTTTCATTACTCAACTCATCAAGTGAAAAAAAAATTTGATGACAGTGTAATGTAAAAAAAGTCAAATTCACAAGGACATAATTAAAATTTATCTTAAACTAGTGTCTTGTTAATGTAGATCAAAAAAATTTTTGTTAATTCTATTTACTGACTTTTTTTGTAAAATTTAACTAATTAATAAAGAAATAAAAGACAAAAGTTAAAAAAAAAATGAAATGACACGTGGATACTTCAATTGGGCTCATATTTTTACAAAATTTATTTAATAAAAAATAAAAACCTAAAAGTGAAAAAAATAAAAAAATAAAAAAGAACAAAAAGGAAAAATAAAAGGAAAAGGAAAAATAAAAAATAAAAAAAGAAGCTCTTAGAGGGTGTATGAACATCCCATTGAGTTTAAAATATTAATTTCTTAATTTGAGGTATCAAATAATAACTATATTAATATAATACATATATAAATATAAAATTAAATTAATAAAAAATATATACTTTTATATATTTTCTAAAATGAGTCAAGACAAATATATACTTTTATATAAACACACTTTCGCCCCAATCTCGTTTCTTGTAAAAACTCAACCCATCCCATTGGATCCCGATTTTTAAAAAATTGACCCCTATTGGATGTGGATGAATCGAAATCCATCAAATACGAATTATTTTAACATCTCTATTAATCACTAACTTTATTGCAAAATTGATCTAGTAAAAAATAAAAGAAAAGATTAAAAAAAAAGTTAAATGGGTGTCACGTGGACACCTCAATTGGCCTTATTTTGTCACAAAAGTGATTTAATAAAAAAAAGTATATAAAGAAAAAAAAAAGAAAAAGAAAAAACCCAAAAAATGAAAAAAGAAGCTTATTGGGGTACTATATGGACATCTCAATTGAGCTTAAAATGTTAATTTTTTTAAATTAAAATATTAAATAATAACTTTATTAATAAAAACATAAAAAAAGAGGAAAAGGGAAATAAGAAAAGAAGAGATCAATGAGGTGCCATGTAAACATCAATATTGAGTTTAAAGTGTTAATATCTTAAATCAAGTAATAAAATAATAACTTTATTATTACATATGATACATATATAAAATTAATTAGATAATAAAAAACATATATTTTTATATACTACGAGGTGATTGAGGATAAAATACACTAAATTTGTTTTTGACTCATGCTAGTGGGGCTTTCTAAAAAAATAACCCAATTTAATTCGATACACTTTTACAAAAGTACTTATATCAAATCAAGATGAATCAAAAACTATCAGATACTAATTATTTTGCCATCATTATCAAATGGCTCATTTTGTTGTAAAATTGATCTAATTAAAAAAACACAAAAAAACCAAAAGAAATAAACAAATAAGGGTGATATATGGACACCTCCATTGAAATTATTTTCTTATAAAATTATTTAATAAAAAAATAATAAACAAAAAAATGAAAGAACAAAAAATTAAAAAGAAAAAAAGAAAAAAGGCTCATATCGGACTAAGTTGGATTGAAATCCATCAAATATGAATTATTTTGTCACCCTTATTCATCAGTTTCTTTGTTACAAAATTTATGTAATTAAAAAAAATGAAAGAAAAAAATTGAGATCTACACAAACACCTTCATTGTTTTTCACAAATTTATTGAAATTAAAAATTAAAAAAAAAGTTGACAAAAAAAAGAAAGAAACATAAAGTGTCATGTTGACACCTTGAATAAGAATAAAACAAAAATCAAAATAAGTAAAATTTATATAATTGATGGATGAATGAGTTACATCTTAATTATTTATAAATATAATATTTTTGTTAAATTTAAATATTAAATAATAACTTAATTAATATAATACATATATATAAATATAAAATGAAATAAATAATTAAAAATAATTATATGCATATATACACTCAAGATAGTATGAAAGATTCTAAACTCACCTTTTAACAAACCCCAATTTAAAAAAAAAAAAAATGACCCTATCACAATCTTTTTAAAAACTCACAAATATTGGATCGAGATTAATCGTAACCCATGGGATATGAGTTATTTTGTCATATTTACATCCATTAACTTTTTTTCCAAAATTTATCTAATTAAAAAAGTCAAAAACTTAAAAAAAAAAAAAAGGAAATAGTGAAAAAGAAAAGAAGAAAATGAAGCCAAATTGAAATGAGACATGGATTTATTAAATTAAGATATTAAATAACAATTTAAATAATATAATATATAAAATATAAAATTAAATGAATAATAAAACATATATTTATATATGATCAGATAAGACAAACACCCAAAACTCGCATTAATTTATATAATTGATGGATGAATGAGTTACATCTTAATTATTTATAAATATAATATTTTTGTTAAATTTAAATATTAAATAATAACTTAATTAACATAATACATATATATAAATATAAAATAAAATAAATAATTAAAAATAATTATATGCATATATACACTCAATACAGTATGAAAGATTCTAAACTCACCTTTTACCAAACCCCAATTAAAAACGAATAACCCTATCATGATTTTTTTTAAAATTCACAAATATTGGACCAAGATTAATCGTAACCCATGAGATTGAGTTGTTTTGTCATATTTATATCCATTAACTTTTTTTACAAAATTTATCTAATTAAAAAAGTCAAAAACTTAAAAAAAAAAAAAGAAATGGTGAAAAAGAAAAGAAGAAAATGAAGCCAAATTGAAATGACACGTGGATTTATTAAATTAAAATATTAAATAATAATTTAAATAATATATAAATATAAAATTAAATGAATAATAAAACATATATTTATATATAATCAGATAAGACAAACGCTCAAAACTCGCATCCAACTTGATCCTTATTTTTGAGAAAAAATTCAATCCAATCCCAAACAAAAAAAAAAAAACAAACTTATTGGATCAAACGAATCACAATTCATCATATAAGAGTTTTTTTTTATTCAAGCCCCCATTAATAATTTTATCAAAAATTTATTTATCAATTTTTTTGTTGTAAAATTTATTTAATTAAAAAATAAAAACCAAAAAATTGTGGAAGAAAAACGAAATATGTTACCATGTGTACACATCTATTGAGCTTTTTTCCAAAAAATAATCTAATTAAAGAAAAGAAAGAAAAAATATGAAAAAAATAATAATAAATTGAGTTGTCAAATGACATTAACAATGATGATTGTTTTAAAATTTTATATCATTGATTTAAAATAACTTAAAAATTAAAAAAAAAAATGAAATTCGGATGACGTTGACATCTTAATAATTTAAATCCTTAAATGTATAAATTTTAACATAATTAAAAATAGTCAGATTTGAAATTTTAACAACTGTAATTCTATTAAAATATTCTGAACACCCTAATAATTTTATTTATCCAAAAAATAAGAATATAAAAACTTATTATACAAGCTACCATAAACCATATACATGAAGATGAATAAAAATAAGCTGTGTTATATGTACCAACAAAGAATTACGAATATCTAAGCTTTAACATAAATCGACGAGATTCACAGCAATATCCACCTTTGAAATTACAGTACTTGAATCGAGTGATTATTGATTAATAATAATGGAGAAGAAAAAGTTGGACCGAGCAAATATTCCTTCTCCTTTTCCATGCTTTACCAAGAAACATATCTCATTTTCTAATCATGATTTTGAACTTGTAACTAATTTGTTCGAAATGAATATTGTAAAAAATTATTAGAATATCAATATCTTTCACAACCATGCTTTCTACATTGGATAAGGGCTAGCAATGTATATATTCTCTCTCAAAATGTGAACTCAATTCACCGAATAGAATGAACATGAACTAATTAAAATGGAATGAAACCCCTCTTTTTTTGTTAAAGAAACATTAATGGTGGCCACTCTTCTTAGCACCCAACCTTTAATTAACAAACACCACAAAAACTTTGCATGCATATTTCAACACCACTAAAGCTTATCATCATTTGACAACAATGACTCGAATAGATCCCCACTTATCCTCAAAATCAAATGTAAACTCTCATCTATCTGTCTTGGGGGTTTTTTTTTTTTTTTTGGGGTACATTCTATCACGCAAGATAGGGTTTTCTAGCTATATAGCTTTAGAGTGGGGGATGCCTTTTCCCAGTGGATAAGAGAATCTGTGGAATTTGGCGTAAGGGTACGTACGGAACTTGTACAATTTTTTTGTGAACAAATTATAAAAATTGGCATCTTTTCTTTGTTTGGATAGGATGGATGGCTTTCAGTATTCCCTCCTCTACCTATCCAAAATAGAAGAAGAAAAAAATTTTCCCAATTGCTTGTGGCTTCAATTTTCAGTTTAAAATAAAATAATATACAACGAGCAAATATCAGAGATTCAATTATATCATTTTGTGTAGTGAAAAAATAGATGAAATATTAATAAAGTAGAAATCATCATCCATTTGGTAGAGAGCAATCCAATAAACACAATTAAGGGCAATTGTATGGGCACAATTTTTTTTATGCGCTTTCCATTTTGCCAAACTTGTACTATCCATTCCAAATCACTTCTAACAAATTTTCCAAGCTCTAGAGCTTTTATAATTGGTAGTTTAATTTGAATCCTATATTATGATATATAAACCCGTTGAACCTTAATTAAATTATTCGGAATTTAATTTTTTTTATTTTGATAAAATGATTTAATATATTAATCTTCATTCAAAAAAAAAAAAGTAGTAATTTGAACTTGAAATGTCCATTTTGGAGATGATGTATAATTACTACTGTTACCCTAATCACCGGAAACAAAAATGCAATTTGGATTAGAGAAGCAAATTTGTCTTGTTTCTGATCTCTCTCTATCTCTCTATCTCTATCAGGTTAGCCACCTAAAACAATAAACACTTGCCTTTTTGTTGCCATCCGGCCCCCTCACCTTCACCTTTCACTTGCCTATAAGAAGCCTCGTCTCATTTCAGTGCTAGCATCCCAGAGAGAAATTAAGCAGCTGACAAAGTGAGAGCAAGAACGAGGACAGAGACATAACGGGCGGGCACTGAGAGACATGGGAGACAAAATGCAAAACGGTATCATGTTCTCTCTTGGGCTTAACAAGGCAAAGCCATACTTGGCAATGTTGTGCCTCCAAGTTGGATTTGCTGGGATGTATGTTATCACAATGGTTTCTTTGCAGAAGGGAATGAACCATTACATTCTTGCTGTTTATCGTCATTTGGTTGCAACCATTGTTATTGCACCCTTCGCTCTAGTTCTTGAAAGGTCTGACATCTCTTTGTTCTTCAGGCAAACTCTGCCCACCTAACTGTTAGCTGAAACCTGTTGCTTACTTCAATTCTTTTGTTTTTAAACAGGAAAATCAGGCCTAAGCTGACTCTCCCCATTTTCCTGAGAATCCTGGTGCTTGGTTTCCTAGAGTAATGCTCGAAACATTTTTCCTGGGGTTTATGTAGAATTGCACTTCATGGCATGTTGGAACACGTTGCATGCATATGAAAGCACTATTTCTTTCTTAGAAACCCGAACAAAAGAGTCAGACAAACCCTGTTTACTCCCCTGTTTGGGATCATTTTTCCTGATTCAAGCAACTTTTTCATATACTTACAAGTACTATATTCATTAATTTTATTTAATCTCTCCATTAATAATAATAAGTTCATTCAACAGCTAGGCCATGGTCAGATATATATACTAGTAACTTATCAACCTCTTAATTTGCCTAATTGCATGAGTTAATTATGAACTTTACAGTCAATGTAAGATAATTAATTAAATTAAGATAAAATACAACAAAAATCAATAAAAATAAATGTCTAATATCATGGTTGGTTGTCTTGATGATCAAACAGGCCAGTGATCGATCAAAATCTGTACTATCTGGGAATGAAATACACGACAGCAACGCTTGCTTCTGCCACTGTCAATGTGATTCCTGCCCTTACCTTCGTGATGGCATTGATTTTCAGGTACTATAATTAAGTTCCAACTCATATCCATAACGCAATAATAAGCGTGCAAATGAGGGGTACATGCGCAAACAAGAGGCAGCCATAATCTGTGGAAAACCGTGGGGGCCATGGATTGACATAAGCTCCCACATAGATCAAACCAATAACACCAAGTTGGAAGTTGCTTCACCATATATCCTTATTCCTGTTCGTTTATGATATCTTTTTTTTTTTCTAATTTATTTGGGGTTTATGCAACTTTTTCATATGCCTCTTATGGAATATTCATGATAAACTTTTTGGACAATACTTTTTTCACTTTACTAGTTCACATGCTATTGCTACCAATTTAATTAATAATTAATTACAACGATATTTTTCTTTTTCTTGCACTCGAAGTTTAAGTAAATTGAAATTACAATCAAATTCTTGTCATAAAAACATAAAATAGAAACCTGACCAGATATAGCAATTCTCTTTTTTATGTATGATTAATGAGCATAGATGTTAAATCAAAGAAAATCTGAGACAAAAATGAAGGAGTTTTGTTTTGATTAAGACTAAAATATCTTGGAAACTATCATTGGGATAACACTAGAATTAACTTTGTCAATTAGGTTGGAGAGAGTAAACTTGAAGAAGGTGCACAGTATAGCCAAGATAATTGGAACAGTAATCATGGTACCTGGAGCAGTTATCATGACTCTGTACAAAGGTCCTGCAATCAATTTTATAAATTTGCAAGGAGGAGGCCACTTCAGTGCCACCAACCAAGCTGAGGCTAAGCATTGGGTTGCTGGGACACTAATGCTCCTAGCCAGATGCTGGGGCTGGTCAGGTTTTTACATATTGCAAGTGAGTACATATATAAACATTAAATATTGATTCCTTCAATATCCTAAAATATAATGATCTTCCTGTGCAAAATGCTAACTTGGGTTGTGGTAATTTTGGTTTCAGTCGTTTACATTGAAGATGTACCCAGCAGAGCTCTCTCTTACAGCTTTGATATGCTTTATTGGGACCATAGGAGGTGCAGCAGTGTCATTTGTGATGGAAAGAGACATGAATGCCTGGAAAATTGGCTGGGACTCAAGCTTGTTAGCTGCTGTATATTCTGTAAGTGACAGAAGAAAGGTTAAAACAATGAATTTAAAATAAATAAATAAAGATCAGCAACAGGCATGCATAGGTCTTGAAATTCTAAAACTTGTGATTAACCAGGGAGTGGTTTGTTCTGGAATTGCCTATTATGCACAAGGAGTTGTGATGAGGGAACAAGGCCCTGTTTTTGTTACAGCCTTCAGTCCCCTTTGCATGATCATCACTGCGGCCCTAGGATCAATTATTTTAGCAGAGAAAGTTCACCTTGGAAGGTATTATTACAAGATTACACCTTCAATCTTCCTTTCCATAACTTGCCTTTGGTAAATCATAAAGCTTATAAAATTTCTTGTTCCCTTTTTTGTGGGTGATTTCAGCATAATTGGAACCGTTGTCATAATTTTTGGACTCTACACTGTCCTGTGGGGCAAAAGCAAAGATCAGCAAAACTCAACAACAGAGAAAGGTAAAGTCCAAGAATTGCCAATTACAGATGGTGCTAAATCAATCAACATGGAAGATAGCATCGAGGGACCAGCTAGAATTTTGAAGATCCAAGCAGAGAGTCCTTTAACTCGAGAAACATAATAGAATACTGTAATTTTTGGAAATTTGCAGCCGAGTTTTCTAAGCTATAAGTGATTTTATATCTTATGCTTCTGCCTAATCTATCCTCTGTCTGAGAGTCTTTTGTTGAAGAATAAACCAATTGTCGGGCTTTAACCTCTCAATATTGAAGCTTTCAAGTCTCAGGGTTCTTCATTGTAGTGTACTTATTTTGACTGAGCGCTTCAGTTTTTGCTATAAATATAATTTTGCAAGGATATAGCCTAGCCGTTACTGCTATTCTGCATATCTGTTTACTATATTCATAGAGTTCTTTTGCAGCATCTGAAAGCACATAGTTCAATATCTAGGAAAATTTCAAGAAACAGGCCTGAGCTTTAATTACAAATCATTTACAATCCATTGGAGCTTACCCCCACTATGAATTAAACCAAAGTGAATGCTGATTAACAACTATAAGTTTCTAACAGAAATTTGTAAGAATTGAGATAATTATAGTTTATATAAGAGTAAAAACATGACTTGATACTCTTAATTTGAAGTGTAAATAAGAGATTTTATAAAAACTCCATTGACAAAAATAGGAATACTACTTAGAAATGGATTTAATTTTGACATTAAGGTAAAAAAAAAATTAACACTTAATGAATCTCTCTCTACTCAAAAAAGAGGAGAATTTACTTATAGAAGTGTTACATTTTTTTTATTCTTGGATCAAATTAATTAAAATTAAAACTATTATTTTAATTCAAATTAATTATGACTTTAGTTGTCATTTAAGAATAAATAAAATATAATACTTGCATTTATATAAATGCATCCCTGCAATTTCAGAAATGCTCACAATTTCTTGCATAGCTACCTATTTGATCCCTACAGACCATATGATTAAACGAAGCAAACTCCACGGTAGAAACGCAGCAAACATCTTGATTCTTGAACACTCCAAGGATGTCGCACCAGACATGCTATGCTAGCTAAGCACTCCATCCTCAAAGTCTAGAATGAAGGGAAAGAAACTAGCTTGCCTTCTTTTGCTGTTTTACATCCCTCCACATTTTGGAAGTGACAAAGAAGCAACACGATAAGAGATTTATATTATTATTATTATTATTATTTGCTATAAATTTTGACAAGGTGACAATCAAATAGATAAACTTCATTATTATTTCAGATTCAAACTCTATTTTTCCCATACACCCAAAAAAAAAAAATTATTAGGAAGGCCTTAAATTTATTACCGACAATTCTGTTAATTTGAGACTCTGCTTTATAAAATTTTAATTTTCAGTTTTTCTATTTTATTTAGATCTAAAGACAAACAAGTGCTTTACACTTCATCTCTTTTGTTAACAAAGCAGGAAATAGGCAAGAGATTAAGTGTCTTATAAAAGAGAAACGAAAAGCAGACCAACCTATTTCCTTTTTAACGGTGTGTTGTAAAGGTGATAGCCTAAATCTGGTTATAAACAACACCATGCTTTTTTTACATTTAAAACCAAATGCAATATGGCATTAACATAGAAAATTACCTTTGTTTACAAAAATAACCTAATCCACTGCATTACTCGACACAACAAAGATAAAAGCAAATTTCCCTATCAACTCATCAATTCTATCAAGGACTATCCACCACACCTAGTATACAACTAGAAAATATTAGTAGGAAATTAAAATTTGGAATACATAATACAGCATCATAATCTAACAGTTAATGAGCGGGCCGTCACCGTGCAAGTCTCATGCAGGATTCAATCGCTGTCGTCATCTTCTTCTGCAAACATATGCACAGATCATAGAAGAGAACTGACACAATAGCTTAGAACAAGCATCCTACTATCTAAGTAAAAGTTAATAAAGATATGATGTTTGCAGCATATTCTGGTTACTTTCAGATACTTGGATATGAGTCAGGACTCAGACGCTACTACATGGCAAATGGTTCCATTTTGCATTCCATGGCTATTCTATGATCACCTATATAACATTAATAGCTCGATTCACTTAAAAATATGTTCTTGATATTAAATGTGTTTGTATGGTATTGAGTTTGCCCCATTTCTGAAAATTGTCACAAAAACTTCCCACACCCAGTTCTGAATTCATAGATACACATAGTACTACATAAACTATCCAAGGTATAAATCTCTCCTTAGATGTACCAAAAATAAATGTACTATAACAAAGGGAAAATAATCCATTAGTTGGTTAAGAGTGATAACTTTATTGTTCATTAGAATGCTTATGAACAATTTACACGCTCCTGTCTATGGGAACAAAGAATCTGCTAAGATCACAGAGTACATGCACCAATCACAAGATCTATATTCTCATAACTCAAGGTCCCCATATTTGATAGTTCATAAAGATAGTTAATAAAACTTTAAAGCAAAGCAAACAAACAAATCTGTATACTCACCTTCATCTGATTCTTCACTTTGGCTGTTGCCATCATCACCAGCTTCTTCATCATCATTATCTTCATCGTCATCATCGCCATCATCCTCATCACTTTCTTCACTTTCATCATCATCACTCACATCCAGAATTTTGGGCTTTGGTGGAGGAACAAAACTGATTGTAGACCTTCTACGTGAACTTGACACAATATTACTCGTGTCAATCCCTTCAAGTTCCTTCACTCTTTCTTTTCTCTTCCTTACCTCCTTGATTTCTGAGAATTTAAAATACTTCTATAGATTAATAAAAGTATAAAGAAAAGATTAAATAGTAGAATATAATGACGTTGTTGATGATGTTGGTGATAAAAACCACAAGTTGTGGATCATGACGCATTCAGCTTGAAGTACACTGCACATGGAAGTCTCTGCAATGCAATGCAAATTTTATATATTCCCCTACCTAATATTAAAACAGCAATCATCTTCCAGATATATGATGGGTGCCCATCATTAAAATTTTCAATTACACCTGAAGCAAATATCATCAACCCTTCCGAGTACTGACACAGAAAGTTTCAACCCAGAAAAACAAATAGCAAAACTAAGTACAAAAGATAGTATGAACAGGAATGGACATGCTTTAACTTATTTTTACATAGGAATCAGTTCTCTGTCAATTAACAGTTTTATCATCATCCCTGCTCATGGATGGTTAAGGCATCCATGAGATGACAAAATTAGTTAATAAAATTTCCCCTCTTTCCCAAATTTTATTCAAGCATTAAAGAGCTTATTAATCACCCAATAAAAGTTTATCCCACGTTTCCCAGTAACAAAGCTCCTTCCAAGACAAGGTCAACTCCATAAATGAATAGTAAAATAGTTGTACACAGGCTAGAATCTTGACCTTTTTCCAAGGGATTTGCAGACAATCCTTCTTTAGAAAGAATCTCCTCTAGTTCCTTAATTAGTTGGGCTTCACGTTTATTCTCAGGCACCTGTTTGACTCTCTTGTAGATCGCGGGTGGAACACTGTAAATAAAATAAGTAATAAGAATACACTAACAGCCAAACTTCATGGAGATCAAGATTCAAAAAAGGGTCAGTCAAAGCGAAACCTCATCCCACATGACTTGATAACTGACTTAAGATGTTCCACACGTTTCCCATATACTGGAGCAGAAGTTTCTTTTCTCTGCATATTAAAAGATGCTTAATGTAAATTAAATGAAAAGATGCATAACTTTCAGAAAATAGACTTTGGACAGAAAATGAATAATAAGAGGTAAGACCTTCACAGCCTTTGCAGCAGAAGATTGTGAGCGGCCATCATCAGAGACACTCCCACTGCCTTCTTCATCGCTATTATCATCTGAATTTGATTCTGTGTGCTTTATTCTCTTCTTGCTGGGCATCTCTGCCTCCTTTTTTGGTATTTTCCGTTTTTTAAGCCCTTCAGAGTTCTTAATCTTCCCTTTAGGAATGATCTTCTTTTTGGGTTTCACTTCTTCTTCTTCTTCATCTTCCTCTTCTTCATCATTCTCACCTCCTGATGAAGCAGAATTCACTTTCTCGTTGACCTTTTTAGAAGTTTTGCTCTGAAAATTTTTCTTGAGACTTTTTTTCTGAACCTCACTTGCTGGTGCAGAAGCTTCATGAGACTTTAGGACCTGATAATTAACAGAGAAAATCACAAGAAAGCTATGATGCACATGATAATTTAGGAAGCTGAATTGACTTCTCATAAACAAATTATGCCCACCTCATCTAATTGTTCAGTTATGAACTTCTTGTATGGATCAAGTGCATATTTATCAAGTTTAAGATCTTCCTCCAAAAGCCGACGAAGTCCTGCCATTGTGACTTTACTGAAAGATCAAAGATCCAATGTTTCAATGTTACACATCAGTATACCAGAGACACTGGACAATGATAGCATACAAAGCACCATGATGCAACATAATGAACAAGCAATTATATTTTGACTAGCAGCAACCAATCAAACAATTAGCAACTTACTCTGAATTAGATTCAACATATGAAGCTCTTTTTCTGATAGCTTTCTTTATCGTACTCTCAGAAACTTCTTTATTTTCTTTGTTCTCAGTTTTCATAGTTTTACATCCAGAAAGGCCCAAAACTGAAGATTCTTCCAATTTCTCATCTTCAGAGCAAGGTTCCTTTACATCTTTCTTAGGTTGTCGTCCTTTGGGTGATTTTAATCCTTCAGTGATTGTACTTACATTTTTCTCCACCATTTCACCAGGACTCTTGGAGCCTTCATTGTCATTGCCACCATCTAAACACTGTAAACAAAGAACAGATTAAATGTACTGATCCTATGAAAGTGAAATGAGAAAATAAAATAACACCTTTCCAGTCAGAGTTCACATTCCAATGCATCCATTCCTTCTTTATATAACATTATTAATATCCAAATGTTCCAATAGCAACAAGATTTTGATTTTCATCATACTGAAATAAACTACGGCTCTATCCTAAACTAGTAGGCCAGTTCATCGAATTTTTTCTCTAACATGCGTGGTCCTGTAAGTCCAGAAATACTTTAAAATGAAACATATCATTGTATCATAAAACAGGGGATTAATGGCCCAAAAAAAAAATAAAGACAGGGGATTTAAACTGTAGCATACTCTATCAACAATCAAGTAAAGAATGTAAAGACAATAAGAGGCTATTAAATTTCAATTTCTGTATTATACATAGATAAACCATTTTTTGTACTTTACAAAGATAAACTATAAAAATAGTATGCCAGATACAGTCATAGACTAGCATTTCCAATACATGCTTATTTTCCGAGGAAGGAAAGAAAAAAATATAGGGGTTCATGTGATTGTTTTCGCTAGTTATCTCTTGTTAAAATTTGTTATAAAGCCAAGGCAAATATGGAAAGCAAAATCATGACCAATTAAAAATAAACAAATGACTAAAATTTAACATCAATTTTAACATAATTTTTCCATTGAAAAGCAAAATCAAGCATTTTGCATCCAATTGCACATTTAGTGTATGCATCCAGTAGCAAATAGTAAAACATTATATTAAGCATACTTTAATTACCAAATGAGCAAAAGACTAAAATACATTAGAAATTAACATAAATGTTCCATATAAAAAATAAAATCATGCATTCCAATATAATATATACAATTCTTATTTTTAATATTCCAAAAATAGATTCGGCTTTGTCTCTAAAACACACCTTTTGCTTTTAGAAATAAAAGAAAGAGAAGCGAAAGAAAGACCCAAAATTTACATGAAGCCTAAATGAGAAAAAGCATCTCATCAAGAAAGTAAAAAGTAGCAGAGAAGGAATTCCAAAACTGAAACCCCCTCCCCCAAAAAAGGTACCTTTAACAGGCATTCCTTGACGAATCTCTTGTGAACATCCAATGCAAGCGTCTCTAACCCCAAGTCTTTCTCTAACAACCTCCGAACTCCCTCGAATGTCAATTGACTTACAAGAAAACCAAAAAAAAAAAAGAACCAAATTAAACAAAATTATCAAGTAAATCACGCTTAAAACTAAATTATATATTTTAATATTATACTCGATATTCACATTATTTCAAATTATTCGAATAAAACCCTTCAAATACCCGCCTAAAACACCTACAAATCCCTAGAGTTTAACCCTGCAATGGGAATTTCACAAACTTATGAATTCGAAACTGAAAACATAGTTATGGAAAATGTAAGAAATAAAAAGCCAGAGAGAGAGAGAGTTGGTGAGTGTACTCGGCTTGTTCCTTGAAGTGACCAACGCGAGAGCGCATGGCACTGGTAATTCGTGACTCGATATCTTCCGCCAGCGATGTCGCTTCCGCCGCGTCGGTGTCGAGGGTGGGGCTATCGTGCGCCTCCTCTGCCATTTGTCGGAAGGAGGTTTCACTGTTAACTCTTACTGGCTTAGAGAGAAAGGAAGTGAGCTAAAACCTTAATACACGGGGAAGAGGAAAAAAGAGGGACGAGGAAGTTGATGGTGTGGCAGGGTGTAGGATAATATAATGCTTCCGGCTGTTTTAGAGTGTTTAATCAGGGTAGAATTTGGTAATTTGTGGTAGATCCCAGACCTGAAGAATTATGATTGACTTTGAAAGGAGGTTTTTTCTTTTTAAGTAAAATTAAGTATAAAAAATCTTGAATTAAAAATGAATAATTATTTAAATTTTTATTATTTTATTGTAATTAATTGAATTTTTAAATGTTTATTATCATCAATTAAAAAGGTTAAAATATGTGTGAAAATAATTGTTTGTATTTTATTTAAAACATATTAAAAGAAAAATAAAAGCAAAAAAATTGATAAAGCATAAAGTAAATATGAAAAATAATTTTTTAAAAAAATTGCAATACAAAAATTGTTTAAAAAATATTTTTGTTACTGGAATTATTATTTTTTTAATTTTCATAAAAGTATAATTTTTTTTATATTTTTCATAAAAGTATAATTTTTTTTTTTTTGGTGCCGTGCTTTTCTTATGGACTATGGATCAAATGAAATATTTGGTAAAAGATTACTACTATTTTGAAACAAATAGAATAATTGAGGAATAAAAAAAATGAAGGATATTCCGCATACTCTCTGAAAGAGCCAAAGCGAGTAACAACATTAAACAAAACCGGATCTCGGTCTTACGGACACGCAAACGTGTAACGACGACGACGACAACAACAAACAACAAACCCATCTCTTATTGTTAAAACTCATCATATTCCCCCAAATCTAAAGCCAAAAAAAAAACTTCTGTTTTTAGGGTTTCCATCGAAAGACAATGGGCGGCCATGAAGCTGTGGAGGTTGCCAAGACGGTACTCGAAGTCGCTGACGTCGCATGGACCGCCATGGAATGTTGCCACCACCTCCACCATCACCACAACCACGACGACTATTCTCCCGAAAATCATGACAATTCCAAACTCGAAAAGGAATTGGAATCCCTAAAATCCGAAAATCGATGTCTCAGGAATCATCTGGAACAGAACCTCAAACTTCTTAACAATCTATCCGAATCTCCTGCTCTATTAAACGATTGTCCTCCTGACGTACGTAAATTTCATAATTTCTTTCGTTTGTTTGCTTTAATTTTCTTTTTTTTTCTAATTTCTGGAATGAATTGCAGCTCTATGCTCGATTGGTATCTACCGTAGATTCAAAGGACTTTTTGACCCGACTCGAATCACTTAATGAATCCAATACTAAAATTGAGTTTCCGTTCAAGGAAGCTACAGGTTCTTATATACTAAATCTTTTCTTTGAATTTAATTGTTTAATTGATTAACTTATTTCAGAGTAATGCTACGTATCTCATCATTTTTGTTTCATCTATTTGCGTGTTTACCAATGTCTAGAAATTCATAATTGAAGTAATAAATTACTACAGCATCTGGTGGGGAATATTTGCGGGGACAAATGTTGGGGCTTTTTTTTTCTTTCTTCCTTTCATGTTAGGAATGTATATATTGATTGACTAGTTAATATGGGTGTTTATTTGTTTTTAAATTAGGAGATGATATGCATTCAGTTGAAGTTCTGATCAATGTTGACCAAAAAGAACCGAGTTGGTGGGTATGGGTAACTGATGAAATGGTTCCAAGCAATGTTGAAGAGTGGAGTGGAATTGATGATGAGAATTACATCGTTGTTAGTGAGGAGCATGTCGTGGATGGGGTTGCCAACTTTATGGCGAAATGCATTTTGTCCAATCCTAAAGCTCAGGTTTTTTAGCTACTGGATCTGATTTTTTTTTTTTAAATATTTATTTCATATACTTTGTTTTCATGTTTGTTTGTGATCCTGATATTGCAGACTTTGAGCCCAGAAGAACTGCAGAAAAGTAAGTTTGCTGCTTACTTCACCTTGCTTTACTACCTAAATGACTTATCTTTGCTCATTTCTTTTCATTGGTATGGTTACCTGACTGGATAAGTGCTTCATGATAAATGATGGTAAATATTGCAGTTCCATTTTTTTGATAAATAGGAAATTGTATTACAATTCACTCCATCATTAAACTATATAGTGGAAGATAGGCAGCACTACTGCAATAATTACTAATAAATTCCAGGCATTTAATTCTAGATGTGTCTTCTATTTTCCATGTTCGGTAACCTTAATGGTTAGACATTTGAAAAGTGGTTTTCTGTTTTATGAGTATGTTGCCTGACAGTTGAAACTCACTGGTGAATTTGAGCACAGAGCATCATTTTCCATTGATTTTATAACTAATTACCATGCCGTTGCCCCCATTCTTCTAATCAAATGTGAATATTATATATTGTTACTTATTATGATGAGATATCTGCAGCTCTGCTGAAAGCATTAGGAGGTGTCAGCAAATTGGAGAAGGTTTTGGGCATTTGGCATGCTGGAAAGATGTTCTATGCCTTGTCAACATGGGGACTTGCGTTGGCTGGGTGCGTTTCACTATTCCTTTTACCATTGTTTCTTTGCTCTTCGTATTTGTTAATCTCCTTCCATGCCCTCAAGGTTAAAAAAGAATGGCATGCTTGTTCTTTTGGTTTGAGAGGACAGGCCTGCTGATTTAACTGTGTACGCCATGGAATCTTGACCCTATTGGCAATGCTTTTGAATCCTTGTTTAGAAAAGATCAAAGTCCAAGATACATTTTTCATGGATGATTAGATTAGTACTAAAACTTTATGGAGCCTGCTTCGATATTAGCAGGTGAAAGATATAAGTGGTTCCCCGCGCCTATACAACACCTTTTTTTTTTATTATAGCTTAATAGGGATTGTTATTCGATGAAACAATTATGCCTTTCATACATTTGATTACAGTCCTGTAGAATCTTTCGTTCTTTTGTAGGGATATCAATGTGTAGGGTGTTTTAAATTTATCTTTATCTCCGTTCCTATGAATACTTAATGAGAATGGATAATCTTTATATCCATAGCTTTTAACAAAAAATTAAAAATTAAATTTTTTTTAGCTTTTTTTTATTTTTGTCTGGTATATTTAAGTTATTTTTAATAAATATATAGATAAAGTACTGTTTGAACAAACTGTACTACAGCATAGAACTGGGAGCCCTATTTTGCATTCAGTACCAAACCATCAATAGATTGGAAATTATTTCTTTGTACTCCAAAGTTGTGCATATCCATTGTTACGGAAGATTTTGGTACCTGAAAGATTTTCTCAGGTGCCATTAGATTCTGAGTCAAGAACTCAAGCACAGTGTGCTGGGTTTTAGCTGTGTCTTTATGTAATATCTAATCTGATGAATTGACATTATCATTTTTTTTCTCTTTGACTTGGACAGATTATATAAGACCCGTACTATAGTGAAACTTGCTGCAATGGGTGTCCACACAACCAGCAAAGTTGTAATGAGGGCTCTATGAAGTAATTGCTCTGTAGCAGAGAAAAAAATCTCTCTGAACTGTATTAATGCGTGGGGATTCTTGTTTGGTTTGGTAAGTCATTGTTGATGTAAAATGTAAATATTGTAAATACATGCGCTTTCA
Source organism: Durio zibethinus (assembly GCF_002303985.1). The sequence continues at coordinate 28,676,550 of NW_019167937.1, read as the reverse complement.
TTTGTACTATTTTAATGGATAAATTGTATTGATTCATGCCATGATTGCTGCTTATAAAAATTCTCTTTATACACCTAAAAGGTGGGTGGAGATCAAGATGTTTGATACCGGTCTTCATGATAAATTGATCAACTGATTCATCATCGAAATAAACATAATTTATATGTTCAATCATGCGACATTGAAATGATGGGAAATCGTATAAATTTACGAAGAGGACCACCTGGATGGCTCTCATAAGAATGAAAATAGAGAAACTGACAAAGACTGGAAATGCAATTCCCTTGTATAAACATTTATCAGCACCTACCGTGGCTACTGCCTGAAAAATCACGTACATTTGTGTGCACTTTAAGTAATTGACCTGAAATGGTCAATGCCAAGGGAAATGAATTCTAATTTCCATAATTTTTTCATTCCGAGTTTTATTGGTGAGCTTCTTACAATAAATGTACGAGAAGAGGCTTTCTCTTGAGATTTTATAATGTCTTGACCTCTTTCTTTCCTTTGTAACGAAGAACAAAAAAAAAAAAAAAAGATAAGCATTTGCCAAAACTAAACAGGTAGTATGATTGCCACATAGAATACTTATAAAATAAAATTTGAACAGGGCCCTAAAACTGCAGATATAACACAAGTAAATGTTAATACAAATAATAAAGCATCCTTTCTGCTAATTCAGCTTCAACTGTTTGGTGGAGGAATATCAGATACAAGGGGAAAGAAGTTATGCCCCATTGTATTTATTAGAATCTTAACTCAAACCTATCCAGCTCTTCTGAAGGTTAGCAGGGGAATTCATGGTAGGAGGAGCAGAATCTCTGGTCTGCAATCCCTCGATGTTGTCCACCTCTTTTGCCATGAGCACGGCACTGGCAAATTGAAGAATTAGACCACAGGTTGAGAAAGAAAATAAAATGTTTTGAAAAATATTCATCTAGAACCTTTTTCAACATTAACGACTTTGTGAGAAGACGAAATCTAGAATCTTTCTCATCTAATTATTCACTTCATACAAATCCTGCATATCAATGATTGCACAAGAAGATCCTTTTGTACTTGCAAGAAACCAAGATTCATGTAATAATTGCTTGTAAATATAAAACAGGCAAACATCGCAATGTCCAAAATGAAACTTAAATTGCTAAGCAAGAGAGACTCACCAAAAATTAGACGATAAAACTTTTGTACCCTCCTTAAGTTCATGTTTCTGGAGTCTTTCTCTTTTTGTCAGATGCTGAAGCCACCTCAGATTGAGCCTGACCAAATACTGACCTGCACTTACAAAAAAAATCAACTGTACATAGGAGGATGATAGAAATGAATCCCAAGAAACTGAAAAAGATGTCAAGGTTTTTCAAGAAGAGAAATGAATGATTGCTATTCCAGACAACCACTACTTCTATCAAGAAAAGCTTGAGAACTCACTGAACTTTTATCATTCAATTGACGAGACTATGGAATATGGATATATTAGGAGCCGAACATAAATTATGGAATCTAACTTGCAGCCAGAAAAATAATACTTATATGCTTACCCACAGGTCGAACATTTCTTATGATGCTTGCAGAAAATTGACAAACAAACGGAACATATGTAGCCCATGTCAATCGTATCTTTATGGCAAAAACATCTGCAAATTTCAGAATGCAATCAAGTGCCTTTCATAATTTAAAGTTAAAGAGCACAAGAATTGACATGTAGTTAAATGGAGGGAATATAGAGGGACATAAGACCTTATGCAGTTATGCTAACTCAGCAACATAAAGTTTGGCCTATAGTTTAGAAAAAGCAAAAGGAAATGAAAAATAAATCTAGTACTCCCTCTGTGCTATTGTAATACCAGAAAAATGCTAAAAAAGGATATTTGCAGCGTTTGAGCTAGAGTTGTTTTCATGCCTCACCTTACCTTTTCTTAAAAGAATGAGCATGATATCAGCTTGTTTCCTTGGTTAATATTTTGACAAACATAATCCATTATCAATGAGACAAACACAAATTTTAAGAAGAGAGGAAAAGTGTACATCCATACAAAATAAGGATGTTTTTGCAATTTACATGATAAACAATTAGTTAAACTTACGAGGCACGGAAATCTACCCCGACAGGCTTTGGAAGATTTAAGAAACTGCGAGAATGCAAGTCAGTAGCAAAAATAGTCTGCACAGAAGGCCAACAACGTATTAGTACAATAATGTGCCCACATTTTCATCAACCAAATGAACTTTAAGGAACATTTACAAAGAAAAAGACACTTTTAGCACTACACAAGGTTGCAAGGTATGGTTCTCATAAACTAGTATAAAACATATATTTCAAGAAATCACGTTACTTCATCAGTCTTTACAGATAGGGCACCATTAGTGGCAACAAGCAAGATTTTAAATCATAAATTCAAACTGCTGCACAATTGAGAAAACAGCATACCATGAGATATTGAAACAGCCCATCCAAATTTTGAGGCTTATGATGTACACCACCAGTTATGTAAGAAGCCTAAAAGTCCCATGCATCAAAGAGTATCAGTAGAACTAAGAGAGAAAGACCAATGTCTGTTTGTTGTTAATGACATTACTAAAGGTGCAATACCTGCTGCAGGAAGGCAGAATTCTGAGCACCTATGTAACAAGAATCTATAGGAACCTGTAGAAGGAAGCCAGTTAATGACATTAATACATTTAAAGCAAGACAAACTACACATCCATATAATTAATTAATTGATTAATTTTGTATGCATGTGTGTTTGCTGTGTACCTTCATATTTATAGGGAGAGAGAGAAATAAACATGACAGCAAAAAGAAATAAACAATGTGTCATTTTCACCAACCAACATTATGTAAATCATCCTACTATAAAACAAGGTAGGAGTGGTGGAATGACACTAATAATATTTCCACTAAAAGTTACAAGACCAATTAACCAACCACAAGCTGTCATTGTGATATCCTGTATATACATCCCTAAACAATTCAAACAGCTACTATGAAAGGTAGAGAGCATAGGACATAACAAGTCAAGGAAAATTAACTTCCCAACTAATTTAGTCATCTAAAGTTGTTCAAGTCATTAGAAGCAAGAACAAAGAGGACTAGGTTGAATTTAGTCCAATAATGAAATGCCAAAATATAAGAAACAAAAAATTCTGGTAAAATAATTGGACAAAAATATATTGAAGCGAGGAGAAAGAAATAATAGATGAAACACCAAGTACCAGAGAGTGTTGGGCAGAGAATATCGCATTCATGATTGCAACATATCTGAACAGAAGAAAGTCTTTCTTTAAATCTAAAGTCAGAACGGAAAAGTGTAAACAACAGAGAATATAAAAAATAACATACTGTTCAGGTCCATCTGGTGATCCCTGCAAGCATAAGATCTGCCTACATATGTTAGTAAACTACCACAAAACATAGCAATAAAGCTAAACAAGCAAATGCATAACAATCCACCACCATAAGTCAGTCATAAAATTTGCACATATTTAGTGTTTTTCTATCATATATCCATAGAAACTCTCCATTTTCTTCTTGTTTTGATTATGGCTATTCCCTTACAGTTTGAAATCAAACAACTCCAAATCTTTTGATGAATATGCAAAAAGGAAATTACATCATCCGGCATACATTTACAGCAACCACAATTATATATATCCTCTATACTCAAACAAATATCTTTCTCTCTTTGTTGTTGCTGAAATCAATAAACTACCATTGACTCAATAACAGAGAAAATTAAAAAAAAATGCAGTGGTCAATATTACCAACAATATTGAAACTGCACTGTCCTTCCAGATGCACTGGTCTCAGTACCATAATGCCAGCAATACTCTTAGATGTCATCAAAGTAATATCAAAAATGATGACACAATAACATGAGGAATTGAAAATGGACATCCTCATGCTAGCATTAGACACATTGTTCTAAAGATGGCATTTTGAACATAAGAAGATAGATGAATTTCCACCAGCTCTAGTACTTAACAAGTTACATATGCAATTGATATGAAAATATTCAAGCAATGTACAATTACAGAACACACACACACACACAAAAAAGGAAGACAGAGAAAGAAAATAAAAATGGGTGTATCTATAATTATTATTTTAGTAGAAGTGCAGCATCAAGGAAATAATAATGCTATTCAGTTTCATACAGCAAATGAAAGCGTAGTAAATGCATAATTGCTGGATAAATTTTCAGATACAAACTATCAAACTTGGCAGACAAATCAAATTGCAATCAAGTATTTAAAGACTCACTCGAGGATGAGGATGCAGGGCTCCTGAGCGAAACACTCTCTGTATATCTATTAAAAATCTAATTAAATCAAACAAATTGTAAAGGACATATTCACAAAGTCCAACATAATGTAAATATCTTCTGTTTCCTATGCACTTTCCATGCAACTGAATGATAACTACCCACACAACAGCACTTGCTATGAAACAACCAAATCCCTTACATGGATCTATAACAATATTACCAACACAAACCCATTGAATCTCCTATAAAGCTCAGTTTACCGTGAAGAAAGCAAACATTAACATCAAAAGAAGTAATGAAGCACTAAAAGACCAGAAAGGATACAACAAAGAGCCATTGACAATGATCCTGACAAGAGGGAAGACTTAATCCTTCCGTCAGGTTCCTCCTTGCTAAACTGCTCGTCTTTAATAAGAAATTCCTCCAACTTTTGCAACAAGCTGGAGCACATAACAGGCATTCTGCCATTCTCAAAACTCCGGTTCAAATCCGAAGACGAATCAAAGATATAGTCACAAGAGTTATATCCAGTAGCAATAACCACGACTTGGTTTAGTTGATTAAGAGTCAATATTGCATTAAAAAATGCAAGAACCTATACAAACACCAACATACAAATTAATAAAATGCAAAAGTCAATTAATCTTCTATCTTGATTTGCTTTAAGTTTAGGGTTTTGGATAGAGAGAAGAAAGATTACATGAGAAAGAAACTGAGAGAAAGAGAGAGAAGAGGAGCTCCAAAAAAATGGGTTAGTGTCTAGCAAAACCACCACAAGGCTAACATCATCTGCAGATAACAATAATAAATTTATCAAAAAAAAAAAAACCCAAGAAGGAAATCAGTCAAAATTAAGTGAATATAGAGAAAAGTTAAAAAAAGGGAAACCAGCATAGAGCTTGGAAGGAGCTGGAGCCATGAGGAGGCAGCTTCTCCTACTAATTTTTTTTTTTACTATTTCAAGATTGGTTTTTCTTTAATCAGCAAGATTTCAGTGAATTGGATTCCTGCGAAAATGGGAATCACAGCTCACTGGAATCTGGGATGAAATTGTTGCTGTTCTTGTAGCCGCTGATTGCTGATTGCTGATTGCTTAGCTGAGGACATTGCAGGGTTTTGCATACAATGGGCCGGAGAGCAGAGGAAGTCCTCAAGGGACAGCTTTTGGATGGCTCAATTGGGCCCATTTGTAAGATATACTGTTCGTTAAAGAAAAACAATATCCCTTCCTTGTTTTTCTTCCTTTTTCTCCACTTGTTGATATACTGTTCAAAATAGTAATTCTTTTGGATTCCATGAAATCCTATTTTAAAGTGCAAAGTCCGTGTAATTATGACATCGTTAGAATTTTAGGACCACAGCTACACTACCTGAGCCTTTTTGAATTGAACCAGTATGTACGGTCCAATATTCTTTACAATCAGCAGATCTTAATGGAAATTAATTCATGTCCGTGGTGGCTGGTGGCAATCTGAAAGCTTTTTAATTGTCTTTCAACGGAAAATCTGAATATCTGATAACATGCTAGCGGTGATTTAATAGATCCGTCAATTTTAAATATTATACAATGAGATAATATAAAATTAATAATTTAAAATTTTAACAATAATAGTATAAAATTTTAATAAAAATAAAAATAAAAATAAATATTTCATGATATATCATACAATTTATGATACTAATTTCTGACATAAATTCATGAATTATTAAATACAACATTTAGCAAGTAGCAAAGCAACTCCTTGGAAACAGTTGCAAAAGTTTTGTAAACCCCAAACTGGGAATCTTTACCATCTGCCAATCCGAAAATGAACTTACCAAAACCAAAAATATTGGAAAACGTTAACATCAGTGATATACTACCTCATAAAAGCAGCGGCCGAAAGAATAATCATGAGTAGGAAGTTGTACTGCTCAAGCTCAACCTCCCCTAGCAAAGGGACGGGTTCTAAGCATTCCAAACCCACAATGCCCTGGTTCCAATTATTATTTTCACTTCAACCTTAACACACTCTGATCCTGAAGGCAGATATTTCGCATCTAATGTCTGCTTGTTTACATTTGAAGATTTAAAGATTAATATTTGTCTACAAAACTCTTGTAACCATATTTGATTTTATATGCAACATCCTCTGTTAAAGCAGCGGTACACTGATTCTTTCATGCTATATATCCTGTAATTTTTCTTTCCAATGGCTGCAAGGTCAGATCTGAGATGTTCAAAACTAGCTATTGTCATGTTGTTCCCCGCTCATGAGTATTGTAGCACAACCAAGACATGTCAACAAACTAGCTCGCCCAGAACTTCCAGTGTTAACTGGTTTCTAACATTAAAAAAGGCCTCAAAACCAAAGTAGCAGATGTGTAACACCAGATTATAAAAATATTACCGTACTGAAAACACAGAGTCAACTTATATACACCAATATTGCAACATTCTGCCAACACATTATTCATTTCACATGCCTCAAAGACAACTCTTACAAATTTATATCCACCCAACAATCCAAAATCAATAATGATTCCCTTTTATAATATCCACAAAGTAAAAAACAAAATCATGAAACATGGACACACAAGGCAATAAAAATCTTACCAGTCCTGCAAAGACAATGCAGCGATCCAAGTAACTTCACAAAGCTAAGAAAATTTAATAAACAGAAAGGCAACTGCCCATGAATTGCACTGTACGATTAGAAATCAAGTAAATTAACTTACTATTGCAATTTGACAGCCCATCGCAACATCGTAATGCAGTCATGATGAATAAAGTTACATACAACAGACAAGTGGGACAGGTCAAAAACTAAGCAACCTTACAAAACAAAATCCCACCAAAACTTACAAGCAAAATTACAATGAGAAGGTTGAGATTAATTTGAATATTTGATAAGAAAGTATATCACAAGTGCAGTAGGAAGAGCAGCCACCGAATTCACCAATGTGGAAGCATCAGATAAACTTCCAATAGGGGCACCTGCCGGGGGAAGTCCAGGAAGTGACCCAGTAGATGGGAATGAAGTCTTGGGCACAGTTGTTGTGGCACCATTTGACTGGGGTGCAGGTGCTGGGGCAAAAACTGAATCCCGTGTTACATGAGTAGGAGGTGCTACAAGGGGAGGAAATTGCTGCGGTCCTGCATTATTTTTTGAAATACAATGCAAATTTAAATCAGTCAACAAGCCTTCTATAAGCATCTGGAAATATTTGTGAATTCTAAAAGGTAAATTGCTCATGTTCAACTCCTCAACATTTGAAGTTACATGTCTTGTCAAAGAAACTGAAACTTTCATTTCTTTTAAAAAAAGAAGTACCAGAACTGTCAATAAATATGCCTCAGCATAGGTAACAAATAAATTCAGTATTTTGAAGAAGAAATAAATATTATTAGTATTTGCAGATGCTACAACAAAAAAAGATCAGATAAATAACCCCAGATAAGAACTATCTCATTCCACTCCATTCAATTACCAAATTCAATCATTTTAATCTCTCTCAACGCAAAAAGGAAATAAACACATTCACATTGCATTCGATTAGGGAAGTCCAAATCAACCTAAAATTAAACAATTTCTTGCCTTCATGCATTTTGGAATAACAGGCTATGAGAACAATGTTTTACAAACTCATACCTGGACATCTGGGTTGAAGAGAGGATGACAACCTGCAGAACAAAGAAAATGGTTGAAAGGGTTCAATCATTGGATAAAACTCAAACACAAAGATCACTTTTCACATGGCCATCAATAAAAATTAGGCAAAGAATGTGGCATACGAAGTAATAATGGTGCCATTCGCATAACCAGCATAAGCACAAGAAGTAACATTGCATCCAGCACTACTTTGCTGCACTGTAACGTTCCCTAGCATAAGATTGCTGCTTTTACATTGCATGCTTGAACAAGAAACAGCTAAAGAAGCAGGCATGCAGTACAAACTGTACAACACAATCAGTAAAGGTGATTAAGTCCAGACTGTTAGATCTAGCAAAATGAATCCCACACAGTAAAGACTATTATAATTGACAACTAATAAACCAATATGCTAAGAAACAGCTCAATTACTTGTGACTGCCAGGCCCACAGCTGCACTGAACACAGTGGCTAGCAGTAATAGCATAGCTCCCATTGGGTACGATCAATCCACGATCTGAGGCATATATAGGAAAATTCGAAGCACAAGCTGCGAGAACAGAAAGAAACAACACTTAACCTCCATTGCTCTTAGGAAAAAGACAAACAAAGCAAAAGCATAAAAACGCATAACTCAATTCCGAAGCTGAGTATAGATATTCACAATTATTGCATTAGCTTGAACTCATCAGCCCTACAAACTATTAAAAGGATAAAATTCAACTAATACTACAAAAGGTTATAGCAATACCATTTGCAGCAATTATAGAAAGCCTAATCCTAGTATCCTACTACATAAGCAAGTCTAAAAAAAATCACCTCTACAGCTAAAAACATACAAGATAATGGCATTGGCTTTAGATAATTAAAGCATTACAATTTTCAATTTTAATGTCACCCACACATTCTACCAAAACAAGGCAATGAAAAACTACCTGATAAAGGAACAGCTAGAATATCACCAGCCTTAATAGAAGTACTCCCCATAGCGTTAACATTCATCAAATCAGTGATCGTAGTTGAATAACTCGCTGCAATTCCAGCTAACGTATCCACTGCCTTCACCACATACGATAGATAAATAGCCGGCAGTCCATTATCAGTCCCGTTAAAACAAGTACACGGCAAAGGAACCACAAGGTTCTCTCCCACATCAAGAACAGAAGGATCAGCAATCGAGTTAGCCTCCCTAATCTGATCAGCTGATACCAAACCAGCATAAATGGAATCAGCAATCGACGAAAGCGTGTCCTGAGGGCGAGTTTTGTAGTGAATGGAAACGGATTTTCGAATACCATCAACACAGGAACAGAGGATGGGGATCTTGAGGAAGAGCTGAGGAGGAAGGATGTGGTTTTCGACATCGGGGTAAGAGATATCGATGGCGTTGGCAGTGAGGACCGAAATGGGGTCAACCTGGAAGAGGGAAGCAACCTCAGCCACTTTCAGGTCTGTGTAGAGAGTGTATCCCAGCAAGGCGCTGCAGGAATCAGAGTTTGAACAGGGCTCGATTGTTGATTTGGCCGTTACCAAAGCTACATTGATGAAAATCATGAAGCAAGTGGCTTTGTAGAAGAAGAAAAAAGTGGGTTTTCGGTTTAGCATTGATAGGTTCCTGTTGTTGCTTGTTCCTCTACAGTTAAAAGCAGGGGGAAAAGAGTGGTGGAAGAATGTAAAGAAAAGAGCTTTGCTTTGGTACTCAAAGCTGGGTTCTTTTCTTTACTAAGGGTTTTGGGTTTTAGACAGAAAATACAATAAGGGAGCCAAGATGTGAAACCAATAAAAGATGGGTTTTTTTCCTCTTTGCTTCTTTGGGTTCAATCAAATGATTAAAAACAATGGACTTGAAGGTTTCTAGGGTTTGTTCGGCTGCCTTTTATCCACCACTCTCAACAAAAACCAGTACTATTTGCTTACGAAAAAGAAAGAGTTAGCAAAATGCAGAAACTTTGAGACTAGAAATATGGCTACTTCGAGGCTCAAGCTGGGTAAATTTCACGGGTTTGGGCTTCTCTTTTTTCTTTTTCTCTTTTTCGTAAAATGGCCTACAGCACAGAACAAGAAGAAAGAGAAAGAAAGGATTAAAGACGAATGGAGCTGAGGAAGGGGACAAATATGGTTGCATAGAGACAACAGACACAGGTCAGATTCTCGATCTTAGAGTCCTCAACCATTATTACCTTTTGCGATATTCTATTTACACTCAAAAATACTTTTCACGTACATATATTAAATAACACCCAATTTTAAAATATAAACTTTTTTTTTTTTAATTACATCCCACCTCAATCTTTTTTCCATTCATTGTATTTACACTCATTCAACTCTTTTCTTCTTCGTTATTTTCCTTCTTCAATCGGCCCTGATCAAATCTACTTCAAATTCAATCATAAAATCATTGAGTATACCCTTAAATCAAAAGTTTTTGACTAATCATTGTATCCAAAAATAATATTTAGTTTATTATTTATTTAATATTATTTAAATAAATTTAAATTTATAATTTTTTCACAAAATTGTATATTACAAAAAAATATTTTTATAAGTTACTGAAGCTTGACGAAAATATATTTCTGTATGCTTTTATAAGTTTATGGTTTTGAATTTTCATAAACTTAACAAAAATAATTTTTTGTAAGTTTTCATAATTATAAATTTAAAAAAAAAATGTATGAGGATTAAAAACGAATTTACTAAAAATTTACTAAATTATTTCATTTAAGGATAATTTTGTAATAAAAATTAAAAGTATAAGCATTATTTGGATTGACTTTAAAAGCTCCCTTACAACATTAAGACTAATCTGTCCCTATTCTCTTCCTATTTCTCAATTTAAGAAACTGATGTTGGCTAGGCTATAAAAAATAGCGTATCCTTTTCAGGCGTCGAGCAAAGGTAAGGAATTTTTTGCATTTTTCATTCTTGAATGTTGCGGCTTTGGATATAATTAAGGTGTAATCGAAGATATAGTAAAAAATTTGAGTTTAATTTTTAATTTGAAGTTTGATATTTAATTTAAATTCGATTGAATTTTATTTTTTAATTTAAATTTAATTTATGATTAAAATTAAATTACTTAAATTTATTTGATTAAATTTAATTAATATATTAAAATAAATTTAATTTTTATATTCGATAAGAGTTTGATTATTTATATTTGAACTCGAATTTAAGATATTTTATTAATTAAAATAATAAAAAAAATTTAAATATAAAAATTTAATTAAATTTGTGAACTATTCAAGTCGGATATAAAAATATTTAAATTTAATTCGATCGATAAATTAAACTACTCAAACTCGATTCAATAATAATCGAACCAAATTCAAATTTTATTCTAATAAAACTTGAATAACTTATCGTATTAATATATTATTTACATATCTAGACATCACATGCTAAAGCATTCCTAATGCTCCTCCCCACGCTTCAAATGGGCACGTGTGGTTCACTTTTCAGAGTTGAAATGTCACGTGATACGTCCGTGACAACTAACGAAGCCCATCATACGCGATAGTCAAACCCGTCATGCCAGCCAGTCTCTCGACGGATTTATTCGTTCAAACTTGAAAGTTCAAAGACTGAAATTTTTTAAAAAATTTAAATTTAATTTAATTAATTTAAATAATTATTTTTAAAAATAATATTTAATAAATTTATAATTTAAATTTTAATAATTATAATTTTTTATTTTCAAATTACATTATCCTGTATAAAAAATACTACTTACTACTCTCTCTGTTCTCAATCCTCGCCAACATTTTGTTGTCCTAAGTTGGCTTCAAAAGGGTGATTAAGCTTATTTTATGAAATTGTGAATCATAGTCTAAACTTTATTGCTTGTCGTTTTGCCCATCGTGTTTCGCATAAACCAAGTTAAATTGAATCAACAGAACAAAATGCTTTAATTCATGTAATTTTTTGGGAAATAATTCGAATTCAGTATCACGAAGAGAAAATACATACATTTACTATTAAATTAAATGTTTAACTTAATGTCAATGATTATGTTACAACAATTTAGTGAAAAACTTTGTTTTCTTATGGTTGAACCTAACAAAATGGATAATGGAGTTGTCCAAATTGATTTGATTGAATTTGACTATTATTGAGTTACAACTTAAAATCAATTTATTTTAAATATCTATACCTGTTTATATTAAAAGAATCCTCAAGAATTTAAATAATTATTTTTTATTCATCTTTATATTACAAGATCTTTGTTTATTTTTTATTTATATTAAAAGAATCTTAAAGAGTTTAGATCATATTTGATTTTTATATAAATAAAAATCATTATAAGATGATAGATAAAATAATATAATAATTATTTTATATTTTATTTGATTTTTATTTAAATAGATAAATAGGATTATAAGAAAGATTAATCATTTTTTTATATATGATAATTCAAACATTTCAAAATGAAAAAGATTATTTCATAAAATTGAACTTACATATTTATTTATATTCGTAAAAATTATATAAATAATTTAAATTATATAAAGTTTGAAGAATAATAGTTTTGATCAATAAATAAAATTATATTAATTTAATTATTATATATATCAAATATAAAATAAAATAATATTACTTAATTCAAATTTATTCATAATATTATTGTATATTATCTATAATATTGTGTATCAAATATGCCATTAAAATTTTGATAGCTATCTTGTTTTTAATTTTTGGTTGGCCTCGGGGCATGAAGGTTTTTTTTTTTTTTTTGGGAATTTTTTAGAGTTGGGTTTTAAAATTTTCTAGCTAGAACAACTATTAAAGTTTGCTTACGATTAGACATAACAATTTAAAACATGGACAATGATGATACGATATAAAATATTCAAAAAAATTATATATGTATTTTGAAAAATATGTTTCATGTTTATTCGTATCGACACGATATTATTCATGTTGACGCGATATAATTCTTATTGACATGATATATGCATTGACACATTTAAATACATATAAAATATAAAAAATACGTTTAAATAAATATGTCACACAGATATACAGTTAATATGTAACACGATAAAAAACACATTTAAATAAAATATGTCATACAAATATACATTTTACACGTGACACGATACGAAAATACGTTTAACACATTTATTATTTATTTTTTAATTTAATATAAACATATAAAAATTATTTTAATTTTAAATCTTTTAATTATGAAACTCTATTAGCTATTTAATATATCATATAAAATTATTTTAAACATTTAATTATAATACTCATTTAATAATTACTATAAAGTTATTTTTAATATTAACAATAAAATATAATATAAATAATAATATTAGTACAATACATCATTATTTTATTTTTTTAATCTTTAATAGTTCATCATTTTGGATTTTGTATTGAAAACTAATATAGTTATGTATACATTTATCATTGTTATATTAGTAATGTATTTGTTAAATTTTAAATATATTTATATGTTAAATGTTTATTAAATAGGTATCAATTTTTTATGACATTTTAAATATGCAAGTATTTTTTTATATTAGTAATGTATACGTTACATATATAAATCTTAACATATTAAATATGTATTGTTTTTTGTAACTTTTTACAATAAGATTAAAAATTAGTTTTTTATTAAAAAAAATATAATGATAATATACACTTAACTATTAAATAATAAGTAATATCCAATAATATGGTCATTGATCAAGTAAAGTAAATCAAAATCACATGAATATACAATAATATATTATAATTATAATAAATAGCATTTATAATTATAAAAAACTATATGATAATCTTAATAACATGAATCATGATATGTGATTATTTTAAATTATAAAAGTTAAAATAAGAAATTATACATTTGAAATTAAAATTAATACATATTCTAAATAATATATATAATGATAAAATTTATATAATTTATTTTATATTACATAATACGATATTATTAAAAAGTAACTTACAAATAGTTATTGTAAATACACATCCTGATGATCTATTTTAAATACTTTATTCTAAATCACATGACAAGAGATTATATATTTGAAATTAAAAATAACATATTATTCTAAATAGCATTTATAATGGTAAGAGATTATATAATTTATATTTCTATATCACATGATAAAATATTATATAATATAATGTATATACTTATCTTAATAACTTGTTTAATATATTTTATTTTAAAATCTAAATCATATCATATGATACCCATATATAGTTATAAGAGAATATATAATTTATTCTAAATCATATGTATACGAGTATATTATATACCCATGATAATTAAAATATGTAATTTACTTTTAATCATATTATAACATATAAAAAATTATTATAAGTAACATACATATATTAATTTAACTTTTAAATATATATTAATTTAATATTTTTCTATAATTTTAATAAGTCATTAAGTCATTTTACAAATAAATCATTCTAATTAAGTAATTATTGAAATACATAATAATATTTATATATTAAAAAATAAATAATTCTAGTATACATATTAATATTACGATAAAAAACCAAAAAAGTAAAAAATTAAAAAAATAGCATTTGAAATAAACTTTTTTATCATATATACATATATATATGATTATTATATATTAATATTTTTATTTATTTATTTTTAATTCAAATTTACTAAATTTCTTACTTTCTTACCTAACCGGTTAACCCTAAAAATCCTTTTCCTCTTTTTTGTTTCAGACTTTCAACCACAATAAGCTAGGCAGACACCAAACAACAACTTTTCTTCCTCTTTCAGCCAGCAAGCCAGGCAACCACCATTCACCTTTCGCCCATTCTTGCCTCTTTCTTCAAGTAACCAACAAGTTAGGTAGCTACTACTCGTTTTTTGCCCACCAATCACAGTTGATCCATCGATCGATAGAGCCATTATGTCTCTTCCACCGCGTCGTTCCTACCAGAATATTGAGATAATTTTCCTTCTCTTGCTACATTTAGCATACCTGTCTTACTATCACTTGAACACGCTACATGTGAAAAATATAAATTATGGAAATGAGACAAGAAAAGTTTGGCACTTTTCTTTGCTAATTTCTCTAAATACATGACATAAGAAACTCATGGAGTGCTAGGTTCTGGAATCACAAGATCTTGTTGGTAAACTACTATAGATCTTTAGAAAGACCAAAAGTAAAATTCTTTTGTTTTTTTTCAGTTTATTCATTTTTTTAATTAATTTAGACCAATTATTAAAGGAAAAACAATATAACTATTGAAGGAAAAATGAAGTAATTTGAAATTGATCCTTGGAACTTATGGATTTTTGGTCTATGGAAATATAAGCATTGTAATGCTAGTTAGTAGTTAGGTTTCATTAAAATTAGCATTTTTGTTCACTCAATTTTTCTAAGCAATTAAAATGTTAGTTAATTTAAAGCAATCTCTACTGCTACACTTGAAATCAAAACAATATTTGCACAATTTTTCTTCTATCTTTTAATGCAACTTAATATGCATTATTGCATTATAATAGCTATAGTTTAGCTATCATGACTTGTGGATTCTAAAAGAACTTAAGTACACATTTGATACTCGACAGTCCACTATCTCCAACTAGCTTTGGGCATCTAGGTCATATGCTTAAGCTAGTACATGATTATGTCTGATGAGATAAGAATCATAGCCTTATGGTGATTATATCAAGCATGTCATGCATTTTACTTGGTTTATAGTGTCAATGCTAGAACCAAACCTATAAAATGTCGTGGCTGGAATTTCTCATTTAACAATTGTTTAGTTCTGTTAATTCCCAATAAAATATTTGAATAGGTTTTTGACTCATACATTTTTAATATATGTTTAACACATAATATGTACAATTTTAATGTTTTATTGATATAATTTATAGATGGAATTTGATGATATCAATACTATATTTCAATCAAATTCTCTTATTGCGAATTTGGTAGAATATGATGATTGTATGAAGATACTAAAACAAGATAACGTTGAGATAGAAAATAGCAAATGAAAGTGCAAAAAAAAAAAAAAAGAAACAAACTTCAAATGTCTAGAAAGTCTTTGAAGTATTGCTTAAGAAGACAGTCAATGGTATTAAGATAGTAAAGTGCAAGTATTGTAAATAAGTTAAGAATTACGATTCTAGGTATGAGAATAGTAATATTAAATGTTATATGAACAATTGTGTTAGGAGACACACACATGATGCAGGCCAAATGGTACTTTTTAAAGACCATAGGTCTGTGATACTGAGATTTAGCAAATATAATTATGAAAAATTTCGTGAAAAAATTGTTGTTACAATGGTTATGCATAATTTACCCTTGTCAATTACGAAGTATAGTGGCATTAGGGATTTATTTTCTTATTTACGTGATGATGTGACTTTAATCTCTAATAACACTACAAAGTCTAATATCATGAAAATGCATAAAAGAGAAAAAAGCAAATTGAACCAACTATTGGAGGAAACACTTAGTAGGATTGTTTGACTTCTGATTTATGAATTTCTATCAATGCTGATGGGTATATATGTGTTACTGCTCATTTTATTGAATATTATTGAAATTTACAAAAAAGAATCTTGAATTTTTTTTGTATACAATCTCTACTCAATAGTGTTGCATTGAGTGAAAAAGTGTATTCATTAATGGCTGAATGGGAAACAGAAAATAAATTATTCTTTGTGACATTGAATAATGCTTTTGTTAATGATACTTTTATTGATTTGTTGAAATTACAATTGAATGTACGTAAAACACTTGTAGGAAATGATCAATTTTTTTATCTAATATGTGCTCATATTCTAAATTTGATAGTCTAAAATGGCTTGGAAGAGATTGATAAGTCTATAAAAAAGTGAGAGAAAGTATTAAATATGTGAAAAGATCTCAAGTTAGAAAACAAAAATATTTTTTGAATGTATGAACCCACTTAATTTAAATACAACTAGAAGATTATGACAAGATGTTCTAATTAGGTGAAACTCCACACATCTCATACTTTAAAGTGCCATTTACTTTCACATGGCTTTCTCTCACTTGGAAATCAATTATTCAAATTATAATAATTGTCCATCTAAATTTGAGTGGGATAAAATTGAGAAATTAAGTTAGTTTTTATGTGCTTTTTATAATATTACTTGTGTGTTTTCAAGAACAAAGTACCTACTACTAACTTATTCTTCCTTTCAATTTTGTTGGCATACTTGACATTGAATGAATACATGAATAGAAATGATGTGTAGTTAAAAAGATGGTTTTAATGATGTTTGATAAGTTTGAGAAGTAATGATTTTAATTTAGTTTGATTTTAGCTATAGCTGTGATATTGGATCATCTTTACAAGCTACAGTTTATGTATTAGAGTTATAAGAAGCTTTACGAGAATGATTCAATAAAGTTCAAAACGGTCAAATATAATCTATTTTCTCTTTATGATGAATATGTTGATGCTGTAAAGGCTTCTATTTGTAGTTCATCTTTAGTTGTTTCTAATAATTTTATGACCAAACTATTGATGAGGGATCTAGTATAGCTACAAGTTCACATAAAAATGATGTTTATAAGGTAATTTGTTTATTTTAAAGTTTAATTTTTTTATTACTTTTTAATTTTTGTAATGTTTTGTTATAAATTCAGATACATTTGAATTTTTCAATTAGAAGTTTGACACTTTTGACATTGACAACAGTGTTACTATATGAAAATCTCAATTAAAGTTATATTTAGAAGAACAAAGGCTTGATAAGTCACAAGAATTGAATATTTTGTAATTTTAAAAGCAAAACTAGTTTTGGTATGCTAGGCTTGCTACCATGGTGCGAGATATCTTAAGCATTCCTGTTTTTACATTAGCATTTGAATATGCTTTAGTGTTAGTGGTAAAGTTCTCAATCAATATCGTAGCTCACTTAAGCTATAAATTGTAGAGGATATTATTTGTTAGAAGATTGGTTATTTGGAAAAATTGTTGATGAGAGTTTAGATGAGATGGTAAATGGTGTCATCAATTTGGATCTTAACACAAAAAGTTTTTCTTTAGTAAATTGCTTTACCTCATATTGAGTTAATTTAGTTGTGTTGACTTATTGAATAGCTTTTAAATTATTATTATTTTTTAATACTGTGAAGTTAGTAAGTTAGTATATCTTGAATTGTGTATAATACTTGAAGTTTGATGATATGTTGTATCTGCTATGTATTTGTGTATATTAGTGTTATTCGTGTGTATCATGTTTATTTGTATAAATTAGTGTTATTTGTGTTTATTTATAGTATGTTTAAACGGATTAATTATACATGTGTTTTCATATTGTGTTACATGTAACACGTTTAATAAATGTGTCATGTTCATGTTTAGAACTTAAACACGTTTTATAATTCGTGTTTTAATAATTTGTGTTATTATACGTTTTAAACACAACACTAAACACGATACGAAAATACGAATTATTAGGTTTACATAAAACTTGAATTGATCTAATTATTAAAGATTGTTTAGACTCATAATCAATTAAAATAATATTAAAATTTTTATTTTTATATTTCAAATATATTAATAAAATAAATATTTATTTATAAAAAATACTTCTAACATAGAGCGGATTTTAAAAATCATATTTAATACTTAACTCGAATTATATCAAGTCTCATGTATTGCTAAATTCATGAATAGGTCTAATAAAAATTTTGCATGTAGGATTTTCTCACATGTACAATCAATTCTAAAATTTCCGAATAACATGCGAAATTTGAAACCATTATTCAAATTATTTAAATAATTATGTAATTGATATAAAAAGAAAATTGTTCATTTCATGATTTTTTGTCTTTGAGCAAATAACTTTTTGTCCAACGAAAATTAGCTCAATAGCAACAACTAAAAAAATAAATAATAAAGTTAGTAAGTCTTAAATATCAAGATTTGCAAGTTCAATTGAATTGACTTTTATCTTGTATTGTAAAATTGCCCAATAAACCAAAAAAAAAAAAAATCATTGAGAAATCAAGTAAAAAAACACAAAAAATTATCCAGGCTTAACCACTTGTCCACATCTACATAGTAAGTAGTTATTCTATTATTAAAAAAATTAAAGTACAATAAAATATATTTTTATGATTATTTAATCCGACTCAAAAAATTTTTATAACCTTTTTAATAATTTCAGAAGAACATTTACTTAGAAAACCACTTTTATATTATAAAATAAAAATATAATAAGATTAGAACTTTTACGTGGGAAACAAAATTTAAAATTGTACAACTACAAGATGTTACACACAAATTAAAATCCTATTCTAATAAGAAATTTTAATCAAGTAAGATATAGTAAAACGAGATTTTAAATTTTAGACAAATCAAGATTTTAAAATTTTTTATACCTATTTATAATATATATAATTATTGATAAATTTATTTTTTTATTAACGAAAAGAATAATTTAAAAAGATTTTAAAGGGTGTATAAAAATATTTTCTTATAATTTTTTTAATTTTTTTTTTTTAAAGATGTTTGTAAATATCATTTGAATTCGTCTTTAATCCAAGTGTTGTATTATAAATTAATTAATTATTTTTAATAGTATTAGTTTTATCATATTCCACGTTCAAAATTGTTTGGATTATAGTTATAATTATGAATGTGATTTCATAAATTTTTAATTATTTTTTTATCATTTTGTCATTATTATTCAAATATAAACCAATAAGTTTTAATAAAAAAATAATGATGGCTGACATTTGACAACCATCGGTTAAATCAGACTTAGAAAAAATCAAGAGAAAGGCGGGAAAGGGAAAATTTTAAAAATAGATTTAGTAAAATTTAGTTAATTAGTAATTGGTTTTCCAAGTAAAATTAGATTTTAGTAATATTCACTTCTTTTATATAGATATAATAATTTGTATATATATATATATTATATTTATTTTATATTAATTTTATATAATATAAAAATTATCATTTTATAATATATCACGTTAAATATTAAATATATATTTTTAAAATTTAAATTATATTGTTTTTTGTTTTTTATCGAATATAAAATTATCAGATTTGCAATATAACAACTGCGGTAACATTTTGTAACCCACAACACGCGGGAAGAGAACCCTCGTTCCCTCCAACTCTCTCTTAGATCACCTCTGAAAATTAAAAAGCACAAAAAAAAAAAAAAACCCAAATTTTAAATCACTCACAAAACCTATTTTCCAAAATTAAGATTGGATAAACCTGAATTCCATGGACGAATCAGCTGGGAAAAAAGAGGCGGAAGTGCTGATGGTCAACGACACCGACCAGAGGGAACGGAGGAGCGTCCGCCGGAGATTGGTCCAGTCAACCTTGTTTCCCAACAAATCTCCTGAAATTGGACCGGGGATTGGCCAGAAGGCTAACGAAGGTGACGATGACAATAACGATGGCGAAGATGAAGAGTTATGCTGTAGTCAAGGCAAGAAGAAGGGAAGAAAACGGAAAGGGAAAGTAACTCCCCAGAATCAAGCTTCTAAAAAGGTTTAGTTGAGTTAATTTTTAGTTATTTGAACCGATTAAATAGAATGGAAGAGCTGTTTGGTAGTTTTTGTTTTTACAATTTTGATGTGATTTTCAATAAGCAGCCAAAGGAGAAATTGCCCATGAAAACTACACCGAAGAAGAATGGGATGAATAATTTGATGGAGAGTGAAGATGCATCATCGCCGCCAATCCCTAATTTGAGATTGGAGGCAAAGTTGACAGCTGAGGTTAGTTATTATGCTTTTTCTGCCTTATTTTGTTGCTTTCGTGAGTGCGGTGGGTACAAGATAGAAAACAAAGTACAAGGAAATGGCTTCAAGTCCTGCTGCAAATGTGTTTTTTAGGCTTATTTTGCCCTACCAATTATGGTATGCAACAGTGATTAGATCAAATAGCCTTAGGCTTCATTTGGATGGGTGGTGAGATTGATTGCAATGAAATTGAAAACAGTAATAAAAATTATTATAGCTACGATTGAAAAAATAAAATTATTGTGGCTGCGATTGAAAAAATTAAATTATTGTAGCTGCGATTGAAAAAAAAAATTCAATGAGAAATTTATGTTGAATGGATATCATTGGAGTTAGTATTTGGATTCAATTGGTAGTGTGACAAGTTCAATCACATCGCACCGGAGGTGCAGTGAAATCCAAATGGGAACTTAGATACAATCAAACCTTGTTTGATAACACTTTTCCACTTGTTTGTACCTTAGATGGGATAATACATTAAAACTTAGGATCAAGGAGAGAGAAAACAATCCTGAGACTGTTCATGGCAACTGGTGTTTGGTGATACTAATTTATTGAAAAGAAAGATGCTAGGGTATTAATAGGTGATGTAGGTTGTGTGCTGTTTGGTTGGAGGCCATTGATAATGTAACATAGCTTATGATGGAGCTCTTGGTGCTTAAATAATGCCCAGCATGATGTCATTGGATAGGATGCACCTACTTATGAGAGTAGGGAGAATGATAAGGAACCCTCACTCTTACAGCCTAGTGAAGAGCTTATTTCTCTCCAAGTTTCCTGGATCCTCTTAATCTGGAGAGGCTACTAGGGTTCTTCTTGCAACAAAGAAGCTGTTATTGTTCTTTCTTCTTTTTTTTTTGCAGAAATTCATCTGCCTTAGCTCCTACTCCCTCCAGTCTTTTTCCTTGTGATGAGTAATGCAATTGGTGTCTATATATTTGGCTGTCCATGCATCAGCTCGTAATTCTAGCAAGCAGTTTCTAAGTCCAAGATATGCTAATAACTAAAATGCAATACAATATTTGACATGTAAGCTGTAACTGAAAGTGTGTGTTTTATGCATGATCAGGAAAATTCCCGGATGTTTGCAGGAAGGCAAATTCATCCGTTTTTTAAATCACGAAAAACAAGAAAGAGGGGCCGAGAGACTGCTGAAGTAGGGAGCTTTGATTGCTTGCTTGACAGAAGTAACAAAGGCATTAATATTGGTCCTATTCATGTGTTTGAAAGAACTCAGGTATGACATTATTGACAAACTTGTCTAAATGTATTTTATTTTCTGATTTTGAATTTGCAATTCTATAACTGTTCTTTCTTATCTGGTATGACACTCAAACTTTGTTATGCAGGATGATGTAGTTCTTGATTGGAAATATTGGACATTTTTTGAGAAAACCTCCATTGACACTGGTTGCAACCTTGAAGGCCTAGTCAAATCAGTTTTTGAAAGTTGTGTTGAGGCATTATGTCTTGACAACTTTCCTGGTGTTTCACATTCCTCTGACCCATCATTTGTTCAAAACAAGTTGTCAGATCAATGCATTATTCAAGATAATGACTTTCTTGGAGCATCAGTGGCAATACCTGCTGTGCTAGTAGATAAGCAACCGGAAAACGATCAGTTCTTAAAGAGATCAGAAGGGGTATGTGTTGTAATTTAATCTTTATTATCTTTCTTTTCTTTCAATTTATTTTCAAGAAATCCTAGACAGCCAACCCCCACAAATTCCTAAACCCCATTTAACTTAGACAAGAACTTAATGCGGAATCTAATGTAGACCTCCTTTACACTGCTTCTAAAGGTGTGCTGGTTGCATGTGAGCCATTGCTTATCAGCTTTTTATGTAACTTTGAACATTCTTTGATTTATTTGTCACTATAAATTTGTTATTGCCAGGACTGCAGAGTAGATGAAGTTGTTGTCCCTTCTAAGCTGGCTGATTATGTGGAAAATTCAGAGCTTGAACAGCGAAGTAGACTTCTTCAAGAAAGGTTGGAATTTTGCATATATTAAAACTTTTCTTCCCTTTTTTTGAAGTTCCTTTCTGATATGTTAATTTAGGATTGTCTTAATATGTTATTACAAATATTTTGTGCGCATTAAAAGTATTGTTTTCATATTTGTTGTACAATATCTTCTCAGTATATCTTGTTTGCTACTGTAGTTCCTGAAACTATTCAATTCAAAGTATGCAGGATTGAGACAGTTATGATAGAAATAGGAGTTGCACCTTAATAATGTTGATACTTGCTTACCAAATGGAACTATCCCAGTTGGTATCCACTAACTTGTTAACTCCTTGATTTTACTGTCAAGGTCAATGATGCAAACTTCTGCAACCGTTAGCCATACTAATAATAATCTTGTGTATCCAAAAGAAAAGTTACTAATTGCTAGTTAATGGATTTTGCCTCTGTTAATGTAAGTTTGCCATTCTTCTAAGCAAGATCATTTTCATTATATGACTGATTGCAGAAGTGTGCCATTGTACCATGGTTGCAGTATCCAGCCTGATAATAGCTTATGGACTGATAAGTACCAGCCAAAAAGTGTCACTGAGGTGAATTTTATTAGCTTGTTTGTTCCGAACTGCAATGATCCTAATAGGGAGGGGTTGGGGGATGTGATATTATCGGCTACAGGGTTAAAAAAGCCCCTGCACTATAATTAAAAAAAATTCAAGCGCCTATTTCTTTATTGCAATCAATCAATCCCTCCAACTTCTATTTGCATCCAATTAAACCTTTATTTGGATGAAAATATTAACATCGTTAATTTTTTTGCAAACTAAAATAAAATGACATCAATAAAATAGATTAAAATTTACTACATGGTGCAATTAATATATGTAAATTAAATAAATAAAATTTTCTTTTTTTTTCTTTTCTTCTTTTTGTTTATTTCTCTCTCCCCTCTCTCTCTCTCTCTCTCTCTCTCTCTCTATGATCTCTCTAAAAGTTTAATTGATTATAGTTCAAGGGCTAATTGATTAAATTTTGCCTTGTGACTTGATTTTGTCCATTAAAGGGTTCAATTGAGTCAAAATAAAAGATTAAGGGCTTGATTAATTGCAATAAAATGTTAAGGGTTTAACTGATTATTGAATTATAATTTAGGGATATGTTTAACCCTTTAGCCAATATTATATTTCATATTTTTTTTTCTTCGTTAATGCTGCTTTTCAGGTGTGTGGTAATACTGAATCAGTGAAGTTTATGAGTGAATGGTTGCATATTTGGCGCGAGAGAAGTTTTCAAGCCATCAAAGCCATTGATAACTTTGATAAAGGCAACATGCAAGAAGATGATGACGATTATTGTGAAAGTGATTTTGATTCAGAAAACATAGATGAAGAGAATAGCCTGAAGAACGTTCTCTTAGTTACAGGACCAATTGGGGTAAACAAAAAAGTTTTGGCTGAAGTTTAGCTCATATTTGCTTGTTTTAGAGTTAATCCTTGTGTCCGTATGCTTTTGTCAACTCACATAATGAACTGTCATGTTTGGCTTTGAATGAATTTATTATCTCTTTATAATGTGTCGCTGCATGTTGCAGTTGATATTTCCTTTGGTACTGGTTGAATTCTTTGTTTATGCACTTCTAACCCTTAATGATATGTTTTTTGGCTACCGGGTTTAGTGGTGATATTCTTATGTCTTTGGTTGATTTTAGATTTTTCCTTTCCTAAAAGTGGAACTATTAAATTGACTTTAAGTTCTCACAACAGTAAATGTAGTTACACCTGCAAAGGTTTCAGTCTTGAGATTGTATAAGGTTTAAGAGAACTCTATTGCTTATATTCAATTGGAACTCCATTCCTATTCTTCTTCTGAAAGAATGCTTTGTTGGAGAGCGTTCTGTGTTTGTTTCAAATTATGTTAGGGGCATATGCTTTTGGTTTTTATTGGTAGTTAGGTATTTTTCTTGTGTTACAGAGTGGGAAGTCTGCAGCTATCCAAGCATGTGCAAAGGAACAAGGATTTAAAGTTCTGGAGGTGCTACTAAATTTTTAGATTCTTGTTCAACTGTTTTACAATTTCACTGTCCAGCATTAGTTTTGGCCATGTCCAAATGGTACTTAACCTGGCATGAAAATGCATATAACCACTAAGTTTCTTTGGCGTAATATTAGTAATCTGTGAATCAAATGGACCGTCACTTTATTATGAATCTAAGGCTCCATGTAGAGTTCTTAAGTTCCCATCAAATGGACTCATTTTATTATGAATCTAAGGCTATCTAAGGCTCATGTAGAGTTCTTAAGTTTGCATTAAGTGGACTCATTTTATTATGAATCTAAGGCTATCTAAGGCTCATGTAGAGTTCTTAAGTTTGCAAGTCTAAATGCTCATAGTTGTTACTTGTTAGACATGTCTTGCAACTGAAAGACAAAGATTCATCTCTCCTTCATTTCTAAATCATTGGATACACAAATGAGTTTGACTTTGAACTTATTTGTACGTTTGGTGTTCTGGAAGATTTTGACTGAAAGTGATAAAGTTGCATGACTATAAATCAGTTTCTTGTCCTGTACATTCAAATTCATGCTGCAATTATCTATTGTGCTTTTGATACCAACTTTTTTTAAAGCTTGTGTTTATGCCATTTCTTTAAAATATACTTGTATAGGACTGAATACTGAAATTTTCTGTAAGTTCGAAAACTATGAAGTTTTCTTCTGGTTCTCTTCCCTAGTATCGTTTTTTCTTGTTAAAAGGTCAATTCATATTTCAAAGTCCCAAATGTTTTAGCATAGTTTCCCATTTGTTAGAAGACTAGTTCTACTTCTACTACTTACTGCATTCCTAAAAATAGAAATAAGAAGCAAGTAATGTCCTTGCAATTCCATATCGCTTAGTTAAATCCCTCTGTGATTACAATGCATCCTTTCATGCAGTCTATTGAGTTATATCATTCCAATAAATTTTTAGTGTTTTATAATTTAATGATAAGAGAATAATCCATTAAGTGAAAGTTGAATGCTTCTAATTTATTATTTTGTTAGTCCAATGCATCAGACTGTCGAAATGGAGCTGTTGTGAAGCAAAAATTTGGTGAGGCATTAGAATCACGCTGCTTTACAGGGTTGGTGACTTTGTCTTCAGCATCACTCTCACACTTCTTTCCTGCGATACATTTTATTTTTATGATTATTCTATTGCCCATTGAAGTGTCTGGTAGAGTTCAAGCTTTACTATTGTAATTATCTGTCCTAAATTGTAACATATATTTATTGCAGGTCAGTAAAAAATCCTTTAGATTCACTTAGCAAGCATGTGATGAAATCTGCAGAAACTTTATCTAATGGTAAAGCAGTGCAAGAATTTGATGATGAGGTGATAGAGTTGATACCAATGTCAGATGAGGAAGATTCATTTGGTGCCCATGAAGCATCTGGAAAACGTGTCTGTAATGATAGTGAGAGTGGATTTGGTCAAGCAAAAGTTAAGCCTTTGATTCTCTTTGAGGATGTGGATATCTGTTTCGCTGAAGATCGTGGTTTCATAACTGCTATACAGCAAATTGCTGAAAAAGCAAAAGGGCCCGTGATATTGACTAGTAATAGTAAGATGGATTTATCGTTGAAACAGTTTTATTTTTTCTTGACACTTGTATGACCTGATATATTTCCTTGTGACTCCATGTTGTGGTGGCAATCAGGTAACAATCTTGTTCTGCCAGACAACTTGGACAGGCTAGAGTTATGTTTCAAGATGCCATCACCAGAAGAGCTGCTTTACCATCTTTATACGGTAAAAGTGTCCGGTGCCTTCCTTTAACACGTTACAAAAATTTTTACATTTTCATGTTTATCTTATCTTTGTGCCTCAGGTCTGTGAAGCCGAGAAAGTCACCATTCAACCACATTTACTAAAGCAATTAATTAAATGTTGTCAGAGTGATATTCGGAAAACCATCATGCATCTCCAGTTTTGGTGCCAGAGCAAAAAGTACCCGAAAGGTTAATAACATAACAAAGGCATACATGTTTGCATCGTACATCTATTCTTGTTTCTGAAATTTACATGTTACAAAAGAGGTTTAGTAAACTGGCTTTCCCTATAGTCAGGTGGGGTACAATGCTTTTAGAAGAGACTATGAAAAATTCTAGAGAAAGAAAATGAAAAGGCTTTAATATTCAATATTTCTCTCCAGATGGTTTAATCTGTCAATATTTTTGCAAATTTTGATAAATCACTCTGTAAGAAAGTAGAAGGGATCAGTTTTAAAATAAAATTCATCTGCACGTATGTGCTTGTGCGTAAAGCCAAGTATCATTTCAAGTAAATATTGACCATCTATAAATACATATTCACTTTGATTTGGGTATCTCAATAGGACCATGATACATGTGGGAGTAGAACCCTATTTAACAGTTTTGGTGGTGTATGGTGATGTATGGACTAGATTTAATTCAAGTGTTAATGATTTTAAAGATAAATGCACTAGAAAACTTCTGATCAGCCTTTGTGGTTATGGACTTATGGTTTAGTGTTATTTCAAGTGAAGGGATTGGTTTGGTCTAGTATGGATATCTGTTCTTGGATATTCTCACACGGTTTTCTAGTGATAGATAGATGCAATGTTCTTTGTGCAACGGGGAAGAAGGGGGTATATTGGTTCTCTGCCCCTGGTTAGAAACATCTTAAAGTTATACCATATTTTATTAGAAAATCACGTTTTGCATATTCTGCATAAGTTTTTCATGAAAGACAGTGGGCAGCGTGCAACTTTTTTTGAGTGAACCTTACCATATTGTTCTTAATTTTATTTGCATTTTCACTTTGTTATTGATGATTGCGATTTTGCATAAGTTTTCATTGTAGTTACAGCTGTGTATCTCTGGATAAGAAAAGCTAATGGAAGAGAAAGAGCTACATTACATTAAAGGTTTTGACATGTCATAGTTTTTGTAAAAGGATTTCTGTTATCTTTTTCTCTGACTTTTTGGAAGTTATATGTGACTTCTAGAGCTTTCAGGAACCAATTATATCTTTTTTTGTTTTACCTGGTCCAACTCAAAGTACTTATTTTGTGCTTGACAAAGTCACAACAGGTCTTTTTAAAGGGTGTGATTTCCATGTTCAGTATATGTTCTTGAACTCATTGCCAGTTTAGTCTCTTGTAAGAGCAGTTCTTTCTATTAAATATTTATACTTTATTTTAACACACATTGGTTATCCAGATAGGAAATTGCAGAATACTTATGGCTTGCTGCTGTTTGACATAGAAGCGGGTCATTTGGTACTACCAACTATAATCCCTTGGGACTTCCCATCTCAGTTATCAGACTTAGTTGAGAAGGAAATTGCCAAGACATTGTCCATTATTGAAGAAAATTCAACTTTAATGGAGGTGATTGAGGAAGGACTTGAAAATAACATGTCAAATGGCTTGGAGATGCATAATAATGAGATAGACAGTTTAGAGGCAAAGAAGGAAGTGATGTTAAGCAGGAACCTTTCTATTCATGATTGCAATGAATTCATAAACCCTTCTTATGCTGCACATGACTTTTATAATTCTTCAGGCACCCCAGTTTCTTTCTCTCGGAGAACACGTAGGAAGAAACTTGATGTTGTAATGTCTTCGGATTCCGAAGATGAGCACTTTAATATGCAACCTTCTTTAGTTCCAGACAAGAATGTTAACTGTGAATTGTTCATCAAAGAAGGTTGCGGTGTCCTCTGTGATTGTCCAAACATTCAGAATTGCATAAGCCCATTAACAGATGAGCTACTTTGTTCTAAAGCAGAGAATTGTGAGGACAGGGGTTTCCATTGCTCAGAAACAGCAAATAATTTACAAATGGAAACTTGCAAATCTATGGATGTATCATATGTTCCTGAGTCATCCTTTGTTCCTGAGACTGAAATTATTAATGGAATGGAGCTGTCTTCTCGAACTGTGTCTTACGTTAATATTGCTGAAACAACAGAAGTTTCTGTGAATTGTGAGTTCACAGAGGACCTTTTGCCAGTTGAAACAAATGATTCTGGTAAATTTATACACAAATTAGTTAAAACTTCAGATATGTTAGGTGGTACATGCAGTATTACAGCAGAAGCATCTCATGAAGAGGTGGTGGAGAATTCTCAAAATGAGTATGATGAGGCTGCATCAAGTGGGCATGCAGTGATGGATGAATGCAGCCGCATGAATTTCAACAAAAAATCCTTGCTTATTGGGAAATTTAAGAACCACGTGGCTACTGATTTAGTACAAGAATCATGGAAAAACCTCCGTGACAGTCACGCTGATCTAAAACAGTATGTTGACTCTGAGCCAAAAGATGTTCTTAAAATTTTAAAACTTACTTCTAGAATGAGCGATCTAATTTCACAAGCTGATCAACTGCTTTCCCAGTGCCACACACAAGTAAGTGATGAATATTATTATTAGTATTTCATTAAGAGACAGTTTCTTATTGTGTTTGTGCCTGTTATCCACGTTTCTAATTAGCTACTTGTGCAGGATTTTTTGGAGCTGTTAAGATCCTTCTGAGGGTGCAAATGCATTCAGCTGGTGTGATGAGCAGCTGCAGATGGTTAACACGGTTTCAGGACATGGATTTTGTGTCTATGCTAAAGATATTGATGCTATAGGATCAATCATGGGTTTTGAGCATAGGGTAGATTTGAGCAAGGAGTTGCTGGCTTCCTCAACTAGTGCAATGGCAATTGGTAGATTGCTTGGAAATGATGCTAGGGCAAGCAGGACTTCAGTTGGTGGAAAGGGTTTGGACATGGGTCCATCAAAACGTGAGCTAGCAGTGAAAAGGTACAGAGTTGTCATCTCCCTTGAAACCATGCTTGGATGTATTACTTCAATATGCATTGAGCATTTTGACCTTGGCAGATCATAGTTCACTGATCAAATTTCATGTTTATTGTTGATCATTTACAATTTCTGTTGTGGGTTCCTTAGGATGGAATGAAGAATTTCCTTGGATAAGAAGAATCTCTGTGGATGTATTATTTAGGCATTCAACCAATATGCTTTGTCTGAAACAAATTTTGGTTCACTCAACTTGTTAATAGACATGTTTTCTTGGTGCTTGATTCGTACAATTTAAAATTTCATTATTGGCATTGTGTTTTTACTTACCTAAATCAGTTTTGGCCTTTGCAATACAGGGAAGTGAAGTCACGTCTTTTTGACATCATTAGGTCCTTAGTCCCTTCAAGATTATACTTGGCATTGAAGGGTGCTGCATTTCATGAATATATTTCTTCATTGGGATGGATTTCAAGATCAGAAGCTTCCCGCTTATCAGTAGGCATGGGCTTGACAAAAAGGAGGTATACAAAAGTTTATTTCAAATTATTTTCTTGCAAATATTAGTCCTTAATTATTCACTCTCCATTATTCATGCCCGACACATCCCTTGTAGTAGTTTTGTTTTGTTACACGTTTTTTATACAGGACACGAGGTGCTTGCCATTACTTGAGTACTGGTGCACTACTGTTATCTCCCGAAGATATTTCATTGTTGGATCAATATAACTTTTATGGCAAGTTATCATCCAACAGCTGATGCTAGTCAGAAAATCACAATTGAGGGAAACTAACAAGATGGACATGGTAACAGCTGCTATGGATATTTAAATGGATCAGGGAAGTCGAATATCATTCAGCAGACGTTAAGAGTGTAGGATGTGATACTAGTAATTATTGGAAAAGAAATGTCTGGAACGGCCGTCATTTTTTGGTCCAACCTTAAGTCTGATTAACATGCCTCAACATGTGAATGGAGGTAGATATCTTACTCTTGGATGTGATTCCATCCATTCTCCTCATTGTAAAGCATTTATTTATTTATTTATTATTTTTAATTTTATTTTTATCCCCAGGGAGCTAATCTCTTTGCTTACTGATTATTGCATTGTCATTATGGAGCTTTGATCCTCCCTTTGAGATATTGGCAAGGTATGCCTCCTTTTACAGGCAATTTTGAAAAGAGAATCGAACTTGCTGAACCGTTTCTTGGGTTCCTGTCAATTATTGTTATCCTAAGATTAGGTGTAACAAATTTTTGGATGTTTTTAGCTTCAAAGGCTTAGTTAATTAACCACAGTAGTTGCGATTATATTTTATAATATTAACAAATAATAAGCGTTGAATCATTTAATGCATCAATACCTTATATTTTATAGGTGTAACATATTTCAAAATAATAATAATAATAATACTATAGGTGTAATGTATCAAAAAGATAAGTAAAAATTCTTGTTATTTAATATATATCTATATACTATATATAAAAATACCAACTCTAAAATTGCAAATAGTTAACTAGATATATATTTTATTAAATTAATTATTTTGTATTTAATTAATGCTTTTATTAAATAAAATATTGACTAATTTTTATTTAAGTAAATTGTTTCTTATAAAATCCTACATGTAACACTTGACACATTTGGGCACATTCTAGCATAGAACATGCCACTAAGTTAAGCATTAAATCCCTCAAGCATCATTGCAGCAGCAAAGAGAAAAAAGGTTTTGATTTGTAACAAAGATATATTAATGTTGTTTTTTCTAATTTCTTGGATGGATATTGGAGAGAGAAAAAAACAAATAAATTACTCCTGTTCGTTCATTTTGTCAAGCGAAGTCAATTTTATTCATTACTTCAAATAAAATCATAAAAATATATATAATCATATATATGCTTTTAAATAAAATCATTTAGTGTTTATATATATATATATATATATATTTCCATCTTTTTTGTCTAAGTTCGAACCCCTAACCTCCAGCACTAGAAGACGTAGTATATTTAAATTTTGTCCACCTATATTTACTCTAATCTTGATTTAAATGATACATGGATTTGCCTAGAAGAGTTTTAAACAATTTTTAGCCTCTAGAAGATGAGAGTATTAGAAGATCATTGGAATTTAATGCAAAGCATGGTGTGGATTAACATCTTTTTGAAATTTGACTTTTCCTCCAATTAAGTATGTACATGTGGGAACTTAAATGCCAACAAAATGTTGAAAAATATTTCCTAGTTAAGTTTTCATATTGTTTAAATTTACACATGCAAAATTTATTGACAGCCACAGGATTGTTTTTTTCATAGTAAAATTTATTGACAGGTTAGAAGGCAAGAAATTAAGCTTTGCCATGAAATTTCAGGGCAGAAATAATCGCTCCCGTTAGTTCCTTTTCTTTTTATTTCCCTCATTAATATTTACAAGCTTAGTAGCCCTTCTCAAGCTAGCCAATTAAGGCAAGCAAGCTTTTAACATGGTTCGGGTGGTTTCGTTCTATCGCTGTTACATTGAGAGTTGAGACCCTTTTTTGGTATAAAGGATGACACCACCCAAATAATTATAGCCGATGAGTGATGACCCTACAGCACAGCACTTTAGGGAGAAGTAGAATCAGAACCAACATGATTCATACTCATAATAATACGAGTACCCTTTTCCCTTCTGGTTCATTATTTCATTTGGCTTTTTCCAAGCCAACCAGCCAGCCTGTAGCTCTGAATGTTCAAATTCAAAATCAAATCCCCTGCTGCGACATGCATGTCATTGCTGTTGCTATTTCAAAGTCTCATTATATTCTCTCTCAAACCATTCCCCTTCTGTCCTTCAGCCTAATAATCATTCACTAAATCACTGCTCTTTTTTTCCCTGTGTCTGATTGGTGAAATAAATTATATGATTCTATTTCTCCCTACGTTCTGTAGGGTCATGAACAGAAAGAAGAAAACAAGGCATATGTATACATTTTTTTTACTGTTGGTTCAAAATAGTTAAATGTAAGTATTATGATTTAATTTTGATATTATATATCGAGAAAGAGTAAGATTCATTTATATCAGTATAAATTTTATATTACTTTTTTATTATTGAATTAAAATTAAATCTATGATTAATTTGAATAAAAATAATAGTTTTAATTTTGACAATTTTGATTCAAGAATCAAAGAGAGAATAAAATTTACATCGGTGAGCAAACAAATTACATAAAGTTTTTTAAAAGTTTGTAAATTTTTTAAAAATAATTTTAATAAAAAATTTAAATCAATAAATTAATAGAATTCAATATAAAGATAAATAAATATATAAAAATTATTATAAATATTTTTATAATTTAAATTTGATCGATATTTATTTATCAATAAAAATTTTATTAATATTTCTACAAAAATATCTATCTAAATTTATTAATTTTTTTAAAATTTACATATTTGATCTATATAACGAAATTTTTTAATATATCAATTTTGATTTTTTTAATTTAATTTTAATTTAATTATTTTTAATAAAATACTTCACAAATTTCATCTAAATCTTTTTCAATTGATAAGTAGATCCCTACTCTGCAAAAAAATTATCTAAGCATATCTTCCCTTTTACAATCAAACATCCTATATCCGTTAGTTTAAAAAAAAAAAAAAATCCTACATCCATACATGTATATATGTTTAAATGACATACAAATACTAATATATACGTTTTCCACTTGAACATTGATGTATGCAAATTTTTATTAAAAAATAAGTTTGCATATTCTCTTTGTATTATTGAAAAAATATGTAATACTATATGCTAAAAAGAATATATACATATATGAAAATAAAGGGTATGGTCAAAAAACATATAGTTGTAATTAAAAAAGCACATTTATCTCCCAGGTGATGCATGTTAGATTCATTATACTATGAAATTATATGACTATGATCATTCTTTGAGTCACAATATAATACTACATATAATTGGGTCAAAAAAAAATTCAGCATATGAAATGGTATGGTCCAATCTTGAAGCCATAGTTTGTTTTTGTTTTTTTTTTTTTAAATGATAGCATAACATAATTAGCACCGGCCATGAAAGACTGAGAAGAGATTGTATAGTTTCCACAATTCACGATTTCCCATGCAAACACAAATAAAAAAAACAGTAATATTATATACATGCAATTGTTTAGATTTGGGTCTTCATTTTTTGAATCATCATTGGGAAATGTGGTCCAAACTCCAAGCTCAAGACAAGAACTTAACCATTTTATAATTGTGCTCACTTTCATTAATTAATTTTCTTTAATGACTATTTGGCTACTATCTATAATTTTGAATGAGAGTAGCGGCCTTTATTGTGTTCATTTCATTTATGTATTAGAGTTGATGCAGTGAGATTAAAAAATATATATAGTGGTCCAAATACAACTAAACTTATCATATCTTAAAAGTGAGTAATTTTATAATATAACCTATGACTTTAAAATATTCAAAATTAATCTACATAGCATCATTCGGATAATTTTTTTTCCCATTTTTTATAAAGAAATCGCAATTTGAGCAGTGATGAATTAAATTTTTTTTTAAAATGTTCTTTTATAATAAATAAAGAATTTAAAATAATATTTTGCTTGTTGAATTCTTATATCTTAAAAAAAAATCATATATGTATCATTATTAATACTATCAAAATATATTTTTTAATATATGTAACTAATAAATCATTCAACAAAAAATAAAAAATTTTGGAGGTGTGCTAGAAAAAATGAGTCTTCAAATTTTTTTATTTTTCAATTTTAAAGGTGTTCATGAACACCTTATTCTATAACTTGCATCCGCCCTTAAACTTAAAGATATGAGAAAAAATTTAAATTTTAGAATTTGAATCTTAGATGTATTAGATATTATTTTTTTTTAAGAATTATGGCGTGAATCAAAATTAAAAAATTTTTATTTTTATGTTAATTAAAATTTTAATTTTATAAAAATATTTTAAATGCTCTTATTAATTAAAAAAATACATCTTTAAAATTAAAAGAAAAACTAAACAAAACCTATATATTCTCTTCCAAAGGCTAATTAATTTATTTATTAAAAAAGAAAGATCATAAAGGGCATAAGTGTAATTTGAAGGAATAAAAAGAAAAGAAGCAGTGCTGAGCGGGTTCGTCGGGAGCAATAATTTGGAAGTAAGGAGTAAAGAAAAATCCAAAAATCCCAATTCACGAGGGGCCCTTCCACTTTTTCTGACATTTTTGCCTATGTTAATTAATTATTTAACTAATTGCTGGTAATTTATTTTATTTGTCTTGCTGCAAATAAATATAACATTATTTTTAAAAATAATTTAAAATTTTGATGTAATTATAGGCAATGTGTGTCAGAGCTGGATTCTTTACTGAACGATAAGACGAAATAGTTTTTTTTTTTTTAAAAGCAAAGAACTTTTCCTTTTAAGATTAAAAAATGATCCTACGTATTTACTAGAATTTGATCCGTATAAAATCTGATATATAGTTTCAAACTTCATTAATTCTTTTCTGCTGTACCCATATTTGTACTTTTAATTTTTGTTTTATACCAAATAGTTCAAAAATACATTTTAAGAAAACAATAGTGTAAATACATACATGTATACTAGTTGTAATTGCATTTTATTTTTTAATTTTAAGAGATTACAATTTAAAACTGAGCAAGGGACCAGACTGTTGTGTGTTGAGGTGACATTAGATATAAAGTAGACTGTTGTGTGTCCATGGCTCCCTTTGTGGTCACCCGAAAAAGAGTTTGGCAAACATAAATGGTAGTATCTTGGTTCCATAAATAATGTTTTAGTTTGATTTTTAATATATTCTTTTTTTATTTTTGATTTGATTTTTAATAACTATATTGCAACTTACAAGTTAAAAGTGTCGTAGACTTCTAGTCCAACTCTGTCCCCCAAGAAAAAAAAAAAAAAACCGATGTGCCCTTCTTTGTTTTCATAAAAAACATTTATTTTTGAAAATTTTAATATTAAATAATTACTTTGAATATTGATTAATTTAAAATTAAATTAAATCAAATTTTATAAGAAAAATAATTTTTTTAAAATCTGTTTTTTAATTTATAAAATTTAAAATCAATTTTTTACTTAAAAAAATTAAACTTCTTATCTCTTAAACTAACAAATGTTAATCATCAAAAACACTTTTCATCGTAGACATGGGCAAATTCATTAAATTTTTGTTATTTTTTGCAATAAATTAAAAATGTAGGAACATTTATACAAGTATATATACTTATTATTTCTTTTACTTTATCGGAAACAAAGATCATGAGAGGGAAGAAAGAAATTTTAAACACTACTAGCAAGGAATCTGAAACAATGGTTGGAAATTCGAAGCTAATTGGCATTCGGCAGTACAATGAAAATAAAAAAGAATCCTGTCTTTCCCGTGACTTTAACCTGCAAAAAAGATAAAAAAATAAATTATCATGGTTTTGCATCATCACAGCTGCATCACTTTAACCCCTCCGTTCTGCCATCCATCGCACTTTTTTGTCTACGTCTTTCTTCTTTCGTTTCCCCAGTTTTTTTGTTTTCATTTCATTTTTGGACCCGTTAGCTGTTACAGTTTCAGTCTTCTTTCGATATTAAAGCCCCACAACTTCCCAGAAACCCCACCCCACACACCAAGACCCAATTTCACTCCCCATTTCTCTCTCTCTCTCTCTCTCTCGCCCTCTGTGTCTGCACAAACTACTGGCCTGCGAGTTGTAGACCTGTAGTCTGGACTCAAAAGTCTTCCTCTTCATTACTAGTTAGTGTACTAATCAGTTTTGCCAGCCAATTTTAGGTAAGTGAAGTGATAGAAAAATGCCTAGTTTTTCGAGGCAGCTAAGTGGAAAAGAAGGTTGGAAATCCACGTAATGGAGATGGGGAGGGAACAACAAGTATAACAACGTTTGTGGGAATAGCTCTAGTGGGTTTGAGACAAGCTTAACTCAAATGGAAGGTCTTAAAATGTATGGCAATGGGGTTGACAATGGCTTGGTATTAAGGAAGAGAGTGATGGTTGTAGTGGACCAAAGCTCACATTCTAAGCATGCAATGATGTGGGCACTCACTCATGTAGCTAACAAGGGTGATTTGCTTACTTTACTTCATGTTGTTTCTCCAAGCCAGAAGACTTCTGACTCTTCTTCTTGTTCTCCTTACCTTGCTAACTCCCTTGGATCACTTTGCAAGGCTTGTAGACCTGAGGTAATACAGACAACTCTAAATTTGTTGTTATTTGTGTTTGTCCAGTTTCTCTCTTCTGGAAAAGACATGCTAAAATTTGTAATTTTTGTGTTTTTTGATGGATGAGTCCAATACGTTAGGAGTTAAAACAGTTAAGAGTAGGAGAAAAAAGTAACCTCGTCTTTGTGTTTGATAGATCCTACTTGATATGATCTTCCTTTTTCCCTTTCAGTACCTTTTCGGTGAGAGGCAATTTTCAAGTTATTCTTTGGTCTTTACTATTTTTTCTTTTTCTTTTAACAATTTCTCTGTTTCTTCCCTTGTTTTGGTTCATCTCTTATTTCTATTCTTTACAGGGAAGTAAGCTTTTTTCTACTCCAGTTTTGCCTTCCCTCTTTCTTTGCAGAACCCACAGCAGAAAAGTTTTTAGTTTTTTCCTTGGGTTGTGTGAGAGATGCCATTGCCATTTGCCATAGATCATGTTCTTTCATCTAGTCTTTGATCTTTGCTGGTTTTTACTTGCTTTTCATGGGGACCAATATTCAGGTAGAAGTGGAAGCACTGGCTATCCAAGGGCCCAAGCTGGCGACAGTGATGAGCCAAGTGAAGAAGCTAGCGGTTTCAGTGTTGGTACTGGGTCAGAAAAGGCCCTCTCCATTCTTAAACTGGTGGGTCCTTACCCGTTTCCAAGTACAGATTTTCCATGATTCATTCAGATCTTCATCTCACCCTATTCTGATCTTTCTAACCATTTGATCGTTGCTGGGTCTGCAGCCTGAGCGGGAACAGCAGCGCTGAGAACTTTGTTGAGCAATGCATCAATAATGCAGATTGCTTAACCATAGGGGTCAGGAAGCAGAGCAAAGGGGTCGGTGGCTACCTTGTCAGCACCAGATGGCAAAAGAACTTCTGGCTCTTGGCTTAGTTCTAGTTAATTTTTAACTAAATAACATACATGATTCCGAGTTAGACATCCATCCGTGATATATGCAGACATAAATCACTGTAATAATCTTAGCTTCTGATCTAGTATTTACTTGATGTATAATTTTATTACTAACTATAAACTTATAAGAATTCAAATTTTAGAATATGTAATTTATTATTATTATTTTCAAGTTATGGCTTTTTCTATTTTTAAGTTACCATCTTGCGTTCTTTATCTTCAAATTACAATCTATTAGTAAAAAATTTTAAAGCAGGGGTGATCTTTTAGCCAGGGCACCTGATTTGAAATTCAAGATTATACTTCAAACGGCGAAATAAATATACCAGTTTTTGCGGTTGTGGCTAGTCTTGGGAGGAAGATACAGGTCAAAAATAGAAAATTTCCATTGGTTTCATGTATTCCGCTATTTGGGACGCTCATAAATAAAGATATACGTAAGAAACTTGATAATTTTCTGTTTCTGAAAGACGAGAAAATATGTTAAAATTTTCCAACTAAATGAGTAATCTAATGTAAATCCGCCCAAGGTCATCGAGCATCCTGTCCAAACTATGCCATTTTTTCTTTTTTTGTGTCGTACCTCTCCAAAAAGCCAAGAACCCCATAAACAACAAACTCAATTAGACCTTATCATCTAACTTATCATTATTTACAAGGGGAAGTAGTTCCATCCTGTTCCTAGGCGTCCGGGGTGTTCGAGGGGTTCCAGGAGGCTGTTGGGAAAGCATGTGTCGTACATACCCATAAAATGTACATCCCACAAGGGTAATACCACAGCCAACAGCATTTAGACCCGAAATCGGGTTTCGGAATATCAGCCATGAAATCAACACAGCAACTGCTACCTGTAAAAGAAAGCAAAAACATAAGAATAATGAATACTGTAATCAAAATCAAGAAATTTTTGAAGAGTTTATGCGGTGGAAGTCTGCAACTATATACTACAAAATTTCCAAGAGGTTTGCAGAGATGGAAAAATACTTGCAACATTCAGATGATGAATTTTGCAAGTTCGTTATAGGACAAATAGACTCTAAATAATCATATCTAGGGTAAATTAGAAAACTTAAGCCCTAGCACACCACAATTAATGACAGCAATAATGATAGTAATGAATAGTATAACCGAGTCAGAACACGTTATCTATCCATTTTTTCTATACAAAACTCACCTTAAGGTTCCCAGCAACATTAAATGTGACAGCAGTAGTCGAGTGAATCACGTAAAAAATGGAGAAGTTAAGACAGAAAGCCAGCACTCCTGAGCTGAAAATAATGATGAGAGCTGCCCAAGGAGAGGGGTGGGTGTGAAGCCAATGTATAACCCCATTACCTTCAAGTAATAGTGCTGGTACTCCCAGGATCATGGTTGCAGAAGGTGCCATGTAGTAGACAGTATTTATGCTATAAAAGTACGCACCAAAAAATAAAGTGGAACAAGATCAGAAAACTTGTGAATTAATGCGTTGGATAAAAAACTGCACAAATATAGAACCTAGCAGCACATCATAATTCTTAAAGATACAAATGAATTAAAAAAAAAAAAAAAAAAAAACAAAGACTTTGCTCATTTAGTATCAGTTACTCAAGAAAAAAGAATAAGCAAACTAAAGGTCTCTACGTATTATTGAAATCACATATACTACATCGGCTAGGAATGCGATGAACTCTTAGAGGCAATAATCAAAGCCACCAAGGAAAAAAAACAACATATTCATTCTCAGCTTTTATTCTCAGAAAGGAAGGAAGCTCTTGTATCTCATGTTGAAACTTGGCTCTGTTTAATAACTAGAACTAGTCTGTGATGAAGAATGTCTACATAATTACATAATTTTAAGTTGCTGGGAATTGCATGTTCAATACTTGGATTAAATAGCAGTTTGCGAAGTTTTACTAGAGACTTATAAAGTAGTGGCAATAAATCAAGTATTACATGCAATCTAGCGAGACAGAGGATTGTGTCAATAAGAAGTCTGCCAGTCAAAAGAAAACTTCCCCAAAATGTAAAAGTCCAGGCCATTGGAGGATGTGATCACCAAGGCAATGCCAGGTATTCTATTTGCTTGCCAAACAGTACAACTAAATGAGAAAATAGGCATGTGAAAGGCCAACTGACAATTATAGTAAAATTATGTGCTGGCTGCAGAAATTGACACATTACACTCAGTTAAATGCAGAACTAACTAAATTTTGCGTTCAATTTCAAGATTTTCTATGTCTGTCATAAACTAATTTACACATTAAACATGTGCTTAGCTTCAACCGAGTTGTCTTATGTTTTAACCTTTACTAAAATATCAAAGATGGCCAAAAGGACATAAAACAATCACAAGAAAACATCACTACCTGTCAAATTTGTATCCATGCAGCAGAGATTCTGCAAGGATAGTCTTTGTAGAAGTAGCTAAACATCCAAATAAGGCAGCAGAAAACCCTAACATATTAAAACTAAGTTCTGTAATAGATGTGAGCAGAATTCCTCCAACAATAGGAATCAATGAGGCCCAAATTCGCCAGTCAAAGTACTTTCTCCAAACTAGCCACTGCAAAACAACTGTCAGAATGTATAGAGATCAGATGTGATGATGATACAAAGTCATGAGTTTAATCAAGATAATGCGCACAAAAATGATGATTAGGCTTGTAATTTCTAAATCCCACCTGTAGTTGCAGGAGTGAATGACTTAATAGTCTGCATAAAAGAAACTGGGATGTAGCGTAAGCTAACATTTCCCAACACTATGTTGATACAGAACACAAAAGACATGGGAAATATCCTTTTCCAGCGGTCTTCAGGATCAACCACTATTAGAGGTTTAAGCTTTAGCACTTTGATTACCAGATATGCTCCAATTGATGAGCATATAAAGTGAATGCATGATACTGAGAGGGGAAATTTGAAATCCAATTTCTGAAAAAAAAAAGAAAAAATAAAAACAGTGTCATATACTCAGACCTTTGACTGTAAGTGTCAAAATCAACCGATTCCAATCTAAGATACCAATATCCCAATCTAACAATTGTTTGATCACTGAATGTTATACTTTGTTATGTCCCCTAGAGAAAGAAGAATGAAAAATATAGAAAGAAAACATTTAGAGAGAAATAAATTCATATCAGGCTGTTCATTGGACTGAAGAGAAACCAAAGGATTAGGCTCCCAGCTATGCCCATATTAAGTTACAAAAATATTCCGGTAGTTAGCATCAATCAGGATAGAAGCAGAGTTAGAAGTATTTTTACGCATCTGAAATTTTAGAGACATAAGTGAATCATTTGGAATGAATTGAAAGAGCAGCACAAAATCATTAGCATATTTCCCAAGATTGCATTAAACCATTCAAAATTTTAGCTAATTCTTTAAGCAGGAAAATTTACTTGTCAAGCCACAAATTGAAGGTTCACGTTTAATCCCACCACATGCAAGACAGCCATCACTACCGTTCCCCCTCCAACATGGTCCACGTAAACAAAATGAACGTTATAATACCAATATATGAGGAATCATATATTTATATTCCTCGATCTGTTACTTATGTACCTAGACAAAACTGAAAACTGCAGACACTCTCCTCTAAAACGAAACTGACAGCCTGGCCATGACTCCAATTCTTCTAGGATGAGTAATTTAAGTCCATAATCAGGCTGTTAGTCTAGATTACAAAACAAAATTAAATAATAAAAAATATAAAGACGACAAGAACCTAGATTGTTGATATTATATAATTGACCAGCTAAATTGTACCAGTTGGCAGCCTCTTTAAATTTAGAACTTTCATATAATATGTATTGTTTAGTAAATTATTGAGTTAAAAATAGCCAACACAAGAACTCAAATTTTTAATTTAAAAAAAAAAATCTAAAAACAGAAAATTTTAGTCTTGCAAGCATTACCATGAATCAATCAACAACTCCAGCAAAATTTTAACTGATACTGAATCTAAGCAGAAAACAGAAGGCATCAAAATAAAAGCTTATAACACAACAAACAGAATTCTATACTAATCAAATAACTAGATCCAAATAAAAGAAAATTAAGTTAAACCCGAGTGCCAACATTAGAAACAAACCTGAAAGATCCATTTGTTAATGATAATCACGGTAACATTAAAACCCCACCACTGGAGAATTGCAAGAAGAGATCTGAAAACACCCCACTGCCACAATTTCCCCTCCTCCATTTCTCTCCCCCACCCCCTCTCTCTATCAACAAAACCCCACAATTCCCCCAAAACCCAGATCACCAAAAACCAATAAAACCAAACGAAAAAAAATGACAACAAAAACAAAAGCCACCTCAAATTTTCGTTTTTGGAGTATTGAAGAGGTAGCTAAGTTATATAAATAGAGAGAAAGAGAATTAAAATTTAAAAAGAGTAACCTAAAGAAAATGTGAGGGAGGGCGTAACGGTGGAGGCAGACCTTCCATATGATTTTCTCTCTTTCTCTCTCTAATATGAAGGGGGTTGAATTTTAAGTGTCTCTTAAATTTTGTCATAGAATTATGTTTTTTTATGTAAAATATATTATTGGTCAGTCAATTATAAAATATTATTAGTAATTTTTTAATTTTATTAAAATTCAAATAAATATTATTTTAATTCATTATTAGTTTTTGATAATATGCCGACGTAATAATATTACATCAATTGTTAAGTCTTACATCAATATAATAGTAATAATTTTCCCTTTGCATTTGCAGTGGGGTCCCCCTCATTAGAAAGTTCCTAGGAAATAGGGTGATCAGAGCCATTCAATGAATATACTTTCTTTCAATTTTTGACGTTGACTATAATTTTTTACCATCGGATTTTGTCTAATTATAGAACTGGTTTCACTTTGGAGAAACCTCATATGAGAAACCAAACCAGTTTTTTTTTTTTTTGGGTTCTAGTTTAAGGAGTTCGTAATAAAGTTGGAGATAATTGCGGGAGGAATAATAATAGTCGTAATAAGTAAAGTTTTTTTTTTTTCCTTCTTTAATGTGCTTTGAAAATTCTTGATATAACTGTCCTGTCTTTATGAAAAAAAGTCACGGCTGATTGTTAGCATCTAACGTAGGTTTTTATTTCCTGCTTTATTCTCTTTGTTATTTGTTTCTTTTTCCTTTTAAATTACTAGCCATTTTTCTTTTCATTTAATGGACTGAAAAGGAGTCGGATCTCAATGAACAAAGCCATTAGAGAAATTTCCATTAAGAAATTGACAAAAAATAATTGAAAATTACATTGTTCATTTCTGCCATGATTAGTGCAACAAGAATTGAATTATTATCTTATACAAAGATGATGGAGTTTGTAAACTTTAAAATTTGTATTAAAATATTATAGTAACGTGTTATTTATTTATTATATTAATTTATTAATTTTAAATATATTGTAATGAATACGTGATAATATTATTCTAATATTGTTGTTGGAATTTAAAAATTTTAATGTACTAAATAACTTTCCTTGACAATTATTCTTATTTTAAAATATTTATTGAATCAGAATTTATCAATTATTGTAATATTTTTATAAAATTGATGGAATTTGTAATTTGATCCAATTTAATATTGGAAGTACTTGATGATAAATAAGTCCTTTATTTTTTTTTATGATAATGAAGTTAGTTAGCTGAAATTTAATGGACACAAAATGTGGTTCCATAAAACCATAAGAAAGTAAGCTTTTGGCATTTAATATCAACTTTGGGTGTTGAAATAACACTATTGCTTTTGTATTAATTCATGATGACAAAAGGATGCCGTGTGTTCTTATAACTTTGAGCCTTGGTCTAAACGTGTACATGGTTTTATGGTGGTTTTGATGGTGATGATATGAAGTTATTGGACAAGTCCATTGTCCAAAATTAACCAAATAAATGAAACTAAAAGTAACTTTTATTAATTGGCCATGTTTAACAAATTTCAAACAAAATGGTTTTTCTATTAATGTACCAACAAGCAAAAAGCATATGGATTTGTAGGATTGCCACCTAATATGGTTTCAATGAAGAAGTGGAGACATGACACTGATTAAAAGTCGTGCATTGAGCAGACCGACCACCAACGTTTTGTTTTGGCTTCCTTTATCTGCCCAATAAGATAGGCTTACAAAACGTTTGATCAAGGCAACTATAAATGCAAAATGTGAGTGAGTGGTGGAGAAGTTACTCAATCTTTGCCTTTCTTGGGGCCAATTGGAGCACATGCATCAATTGACAAAGTGAATTATATATTATTGTAGCTGAAGGGTTTCTTAAACATTGTCTCAAAACAAATTTAAAGTTTTTTTTTTTTTATCTTTTAAATTATGCATAAAAATAAATAAGTTATAATGCCTCAAATATAAAAGTAAATGTTAAATTTTAAAATAAACTATCGATAGGATTCAAATCTAATGTTGTTTAAGTTGAGATAGATGATTTTATTAATTAAATTAATGCTTACAAGTGGATAAAATTAAAAAAAAAAAAATCTTATGAGAGTATTAACCATTTGAAAGTATAAGTTTAGATATGTAAATTTGATTTAGTAAGTAAGAAATGTAAAGAAAATTAAGGATGTTAGGCCACCTGCATTTCAAATTTCTGCAGTGCTGCCACATCTAACAAATCTGCAAATTGTGGCAAAAAGTATTTTACAAGAAGGGAAGCATTAATAATCCCTATGCCTAGTTTTGCAGGCTGATTATAGCTTATTAAAAACTTGCCCACTTTTCCGTATATCGTTGAATTAAGCTGCATATTTCTCCTATAAGTCTTGAAGTTGAAAATGGGGTTCCTAGTTATTATTGGTCAAGACTCCAAAAATTCAAAGAACTTTGGCACTCCGTCCTGTCAATGATGAAATCCTTTCGTTCCTCCGTTAATTTACAGCTTACTCAACACTGTGAGCAGCAAATTAAACAATTTTTTATAAAAAAAAAATTACAGTTAAAAAATTAAAAATAAAAAAAAATC
The DNA here is from genome assembly GCF_002303985.1 of Durio zibethinus. The sequence goes on along the minus strand of NW_019167937.1, from coordinate 28,632,021 downwards.
GCAAGTGTTGAATTTTCATTTTTATTGAAATTCACTTTTTAAGGTAAGCAAATGAATTATTTAAATTAAGCCTTCAACTCAAATAAACGTGTATTTTCACTTTAATAAAAAAATAAATAATAAAATTTAAAATTTAATTCAATTAATTTATATAATTATATTTTAAAAATATCATTCAAAAAATTTAAATTCAAATTTTAATATCTATAATTCTTCTCTTTACTTTATAAAATTAGTCATCAAATGATTATTTATTTAATAATGAATATATGAGTTTGATTTCAAATTTTAAGAACATCTTGAAGCAGTAAATGAAATTCACTAATGCAAATTTGAGGCTTTGTTATTTGGGTTGCTAACTTATTTTTCAAAAAAATAGAAATTTGGTCGGCTGGAACCGAAAAAGCTAGTCAAAGGGGAAAGAATGAAGAGAAAATTGACTGCACCGGAAAAGTTGACGATTACCAAACATTCAACCACCATTTAGATTGACCCACTCCCCCCCCCAAAAAAAAAAAAAAAAAAAACTGATTTAAAAAGTAACGAAAGCCGCCGCGTGGCTTATTACATATTTGCTGCGTCACAAATTGTTCGAATTTTTATGACCAATTCAGCATTTTGATTACTAAACAACCAAACCACCCGGTTGAGACTTGAGAGAGATACTTTTATGGTTTATCCTATAATAATGGATTTTATTCTGAATTAATATCAAAGTCCCACACCTCTCTTTATTATATATATATATATATTTATATTCTAGATAATGTATAAAAAAGGAGTTGCTTGGAGCCCTCAAGTTAGTAAAGTTGACGAGAAAATAAATGTATGGATAAGAAATTTATTATTTTAAGTTGTTGAATGTTTGTTTAAGAAGGAAAAAATGTTAAATATTATTTGAATTATTCTCGAAATAAAACAAAGGAATTATACTAATCCAATGTGAATGTCAATGTAAGGACATGAGATCCACATAACAAGTTCATTGATAAAATCAAATGTAAAAATATCCATCATAGCAATACGAAAATTTTCATTATATTAATATAAATTTTTTATTATATAGAGAATGTCGTAGTTTGAGAATAAAAAAAATTATAAATATTAAAATTAAAATTATATATTATATTAAATATCATTTTTTAAGAATAATTTATATTAATAATAATGATAACTATAACTTCATTATATAGCAAGTGCTATATGCTTTTGATTAGCAGAACATAACATCATATATAGTTTATCCACTAATAAACTTGAATGGAAAATTTCCTCTGAACTATAAGGATGAGGTTGATCTATGAAAGGAAATCACCAAATATATATCAAAGTCTGGCGGATTGAAGTCTTGAATTCTATTCTCTAAAATAAAAAATGAAAACAACTTATTCATCTGCACCAACAACATTGTATGATTCCTTCAATGACTAGTTGTTAGTATTTATGGAGATTGCAACTACCATTTTTTTTTTTTAATTGCAAGGTAAGATATCAAAATCGTAGGCCATTACTCGATCTTTTCTTTCCAGCTTGAATTTCAAGGTTAGTAGGGGTGAGCAAAAGTCGGTTTAAATCGATTAGATTGATCGAAACCGAGTGAATTCGGTTGAATCGATTCAATTTATTCGATTTTAATTATAATCGATTTTTTAAATCAATTAAATTAATTAATTCGATCGATTTTTGATTTTTAAAATTGATAATCGCACTGACTGAATTAATAAACTTTCTAATAATTAAAAATAAAAAAATTGAGATAATTATTTTTAATTTTTTTATAAATTATTATTGAAATTATTAAATTCTTTAGTAATTTAATTTGAATGATACTAAAATTTGAATTTTATTGAATTGAATTTGTGGTTAAATAATTATTCATTTTGTGGGGGATTTATTACATTTATTAACATTATGTTTGGTTTAAGGGGAGCAGAACGAAAGGAAAATAAAGGAAAGTTATAGAAATAGAAAAAATTTTCATTTGTTTGAATTAATTTTTAATTTAAAGAAAAGAAAAAGGTAGAAATTTAATATTTTTTATTTTTTATTGTAATTTTCACTTTTTAAATATCCCAATTAAGGAGAAAAGCTAAGGAAAGAAAAGTTGAAAAAAAATTTATTTTTATAAAAAGATTATTATATTCATATTTTTATTATAACATTAGATTTAATTATATAACTAACACTTTTTACAAAAATAATTATTTATATGAGTATTTTATATAACATTTCAATTTATAAATATTTTATAAATTTTCAAATCTTAACAATAAAACAAACCAAATTATTGTCAAAATAGATTAAAAGACTAAATTAAACATAAAATTAAGAGTAAATCAATAATTAACTAATGCATTTTACCGCATCAATCATGTTTAATTTTATTAAAAAAAATTTGTTTATACAAATAATATAAAGATATATTTGTATATTGTATGTTACTTTATAAAAAAAAAATTATAATTGAAAAAATATAATAAATTATTTTCTTTCATTTTTATTATTTATTCAAATAATGATTGTTAGAATTTGTTTTGTTTTTTTTATTAATTTTAATTATCCAAACAATGTAGTATCATTTTCTTTTCTTTCCTTTCTTTTATTTATATGTATCCAAATATAGCGTAATAGACAGCCCAGAATCAAGATGTTTATGGGGACGGTGGCTACATGGCGCGCACTTTGATCACTTTTGCCCTTTGTCTATGGTTTGAATTTGTCCAGGAAGAATGCTTTTGTTGAATGGGCTTTCAGTGGCCTCTAGCAATCTCATTGTCAACAGTTTGTGTAACTATATGAAACACAAAGCTGTTGCACCTGAGAGACATGTAAGACAACAGAGATTGATATAGACAAGAGTCCGTCTTAAGTACCAGGAAAATATTTTGCGCCTGTTTCAAATGGAATGTGGATCAACAGAATGAAAATTTTAGTTGGACTGAAAATGATCCTTCCAGAATTTCTTACTCTTTTAAACAAAGCTTGACAGGTAAGACATAGATGGTGGCTGAGGCCTCAAAATGGCTGAGTTGAACAACCATCATCAACCAAAAATTCAGAATTGGCTTAAACACCTCCCACTTTATTCCTAATGCACTTCAATTCGACAAGCCAAGAAACAACATAGCTGCAAATGCAGCTGCATATATTGCATTCTTGTGCTATAATCAAAACATTACCTCTGTGAATCTTACACCAGACATGTTTAGGATATTCTCTGAGTCTCTGTCCAATAAATTTGATGAGTGGTTCTACAAAATTACTCTAGCGGATTACAGAATTATGATTTGTCTAATAAGCAACTTTGATGACCAAAAATTACTGCTTCCTCAAAAGTTAGCTAATCCAATTCAGAGTTTAGACTACGAATTTGGCTGCAGGAGATTTTGCACCTTCTTTTGCAGTATCTCCTGACATAACTACAAAGCAACACCAATTAGATATGAAATGGGGTTTAAAATAAAAAAAAAGAGTTCCACATTCATGCAACAGGCTATTTTTGTATCATGGTAGAAAGATTTTCAATTGAAACATGTCTCAAATAAGAAGTCCACACATTTATGAAAGAATATAGGAAAACAAAATAAAACCCATATTTTCATCTTTAAGAAAAAGGAAAGAAAGTTACCGATTGGAGGAGATGGGGATTCGCCATAGATGATTTTGAGGTTAGCCAGAGGAACAAGAGGGGTGTTAGAGGTTGCTTCAGCAAAGAGCTGTTGCTTCCAATCCCACATAGTATTTTTCATAGCCTTGTTGGTTTTGGTCAAGGATTCCTTCTCGGCTTCCAAAGCTTCTATAACCTTTTGCTGGTTCAGAGATCGAATGCCTAACACTGCGAATGATGTGACCAAGCACACGTTGATCACCACGTTATTGTTGGCCGCTCTGGTTGCTAGCGCCACCAGCTTGTTAGCGAACTCCATTTCTCTTTGGTTGGTCGAGATCTTGGGATTTCAGGGTTTCTATGAAAAATTACCAAGGGCAAATTTCGAAAACGGGCCTGGGCCTGGGTTAACACCAGCATCGTAATTTAACGGTAAGTCGATCATTCATTCTAACGGCTGAAAAAATAAAAAGGATTAAATACATATTTTGACTTAGAATTTTAAAATTTTTGTCATATTAATATTTAAAATTTTTTTATCACATTATTATATAAATTTTCAAATCGTTTTCACGTTAATAACTTAGATTAATGTCATGTTTCAATTTTATTAATGTGATATTAGCATCCAATAAAATATTAATATATATTAAAAAATATAGATAACGATGCATTATTATTACCATATTAGCATAAAAAAATTAAAAAAAATCATAAAAATTAAAATAAAATTCTTAAAAAATATTAAAAATTTTAATTTTTTTTTTAAATTCTAAAAATTTTAAAATTTTCTAAAAATTTTAAAAACTTCAAAAAAATTGTAAACACTTAAAAAAATCCTAAAATTTTTAAAAATTCTAGAAAAAATTCAAAACATTCCAAAAATTCTAAAAATTTTTGAAAAATTATAAATTTTTTTAAAATCAATAAAAAATTAGAAACATGAAATATTTTTATAAAATTTAAAAATTATCATAATTTAAAAAGTTTTAAAAATTCTAAAAAAATAAAAACTTTTTAAAGTTTCTCAAAAAATTTAAAATTAAAATTCTAAAACATTCTAAAAAATTCTAAAATTTTTGAAAAATTATAATTTTTTTTAAATTTTAAAAAATTAAAAGATGAAATATTTTTGTATATTATAAAAAATATCATAATTTAAAATTTTTTAAAAATGCCACAAAAAATTAAAACTTTTTAAAAATATTCTAAAATTTTAATTTTTTTAAATATTCAAATTTTTTTTTAAAATTAATCAAAATATTTAAAAAATTCTAAAAAATTAAAACCTTCTAAAAAGTTCTAAAAATTTTTAAAAAATTAGAAAAATAATAAAATTTTTTAAATTTATAAAAAATGAAAAATATGAAATACTTTTATAAATTATAAAAAAAATCATAATTTGAAAATTTTTTTAAAATTAAAAAAATAAAAAGTTTATAAAAATTAATTTTATAAAAAATTATAAAAATTTGTTGAAAATTTTCAAGTTTCCTTAATTATTTTTTAATTTTTTAGAAATTTTAAAATTTTTAAAAAGTTTTTAGAATTTTTAAAATTTTTTGGATTTTACAAAAAAATTTAAAATTCTTTTAAAATTTTTTGAATGTTTGAAAAATTTTTTGGAAATTTTTTAGAATTTTAGAATTGTTTATAATTTAAAATTTTTTTTTGGCTTTGTTAAAAAATTTTTAGATTTTTTATTTGAATTTTTTAAAATTTTTTATTAACTTTTTAGATTTTTAATATTTTTGAACGGTTTTTAAAGATTTTTCTACGTGACAATGATATTGTGTCATTGTTTAAATTTTTTGATATGAATTAATATCTTATTAAATATTTATATTCAATAAAATTAACTAATGATATTAATATAAGATATCAATATAATAAAAATTTTAAAATTCACGAGTCAAATATATATTTAATCCAAAATAAAACCATTCGCACCGTCGGATCTTATAGAGCATGATTGTCACGCGATTCTCCTCTCTTAAACTGGGCCGTACCCTTCTCCTTTCTTCAATTCTCCCACCCTCCAAAGTATATGTTTTTTTAAAAAATCAAAACCCTCACTCCTCAATGGCAGTACTAGCCTTTTTCTTTATTTATTTCTAATCAAACCTCTCTCATTAGATCCATCGATCAATGGACGAGCCCACATTGCAACTCATCTCTGGAATCGGCACCAAACTCGGCCAACTCGCTCGCCCTAACAAGGATGTCCTCGTCAAATCTCTTCGTGTAAGCAAAAATTTCAACTTCTTCTCTTCTCTCTTCTTTCTTTTTTTTTGGAAAAAGAAAAGTAAATTTTCTCAAACAAATCGCTAGGACTGTCGAATGCCACTGATTATGGAATGTTCCACCTCGAATAATTTGATACTAATATTCTCATAAAATCATGTTTATCAATTTATGCAGTTGATTAAGTTGTTACTTGCTTATGAACATGGATTCGAAATTTGAATTTGAGTCAAATGTCAACTTACTGAAAAAAATCGAATAATTAGTGTATATTATGCAAATATTGAAATGTGTTTTGACATTCTATCGAATATATTTTGTGTGTTTGGCGGTACAGGTACAACGTCTTAGATTTTGCTCTATTAGGTTAAATTTAACAAAAATTATGTTTTTTTTTTTTTTAATTTCGTAATTAAATAGTTTTCTGAGAGCTTCTCTGATAGAATTTGATTTTGGAGGAAAAAACTTATGTTGTGATCCTCCATGTGGTTGTAATTCTCTTTGCAGCAAGTTGTGAGTGCCTTGTCACAAATAGAACAGCCTTTGGTTGTTGAAGTTGCCACAAAGGCGCAAGTGTTGGGAAAAATAGAAACAGCCACGAAGTCATTGAGGAAATCTATTGTTAAGCACGGTCTATCTAACCACACTGATAAAGATGTTAGACTTTTGGTGGCCATTTGTGTCAGTGAATTTTTTCGGATCCTGGCGCCTCAACCACCTTTTGCAGATAAATATCTTAGGGTAACTTTTTTTTTGGGTCTGAAGTTACATGGTTACTGTTGTACATCATTGTTGTTTCGCTCCATCTATCATCAAGTTTATGAACTCTTTCATTTCAGGACCTTTTTAAACTCATTCTCAGTATGTTCATGGAGCTTGCTGATACTACAAGTGCATTATTCTCAAGAAGGGTTAAAATATTGGAGACTGTTGCTCGATGTAAATGTTGTGTGATAATGCTCGATATTGACTGCAATGATTTGATTCTTGAAATGTTTAATATTTTTTTCTCAGTTGTGAGGTCAGGTTCCTTTCCCTCTTTATTTCTTGTATATATATATATATATATATATATATATACTTATTTGGTAGTTTTATATTATTTTCTTTTTAATCAACAAATTGTTATGATGTTGTGCCTTAAAATAACTTAATCCTTCTTTCTGTAGGATCTTTTTCATGTATCAGGTTGTATGTGTCTCTGAATTGAAACTTACTTTAACTGAAGTAAACTGTTAACTTTTTCCTGTAATACTCACTACTCAGATTTTAGTAACTTATTCTGAACTGAGAACCTCCATTAAATTTATTATAGATTTGAATTTTGAGTCTTTATCTTCTCCTTGTTGAATGGCAGTGAAATGTTTTATCTGTGAACTTCTATTACTTTTAATGCAATCATTGTGTTTTGTGGAGCCTTTATTGCCTCAACAGTATGTTTGGCTTTTCATTCAATGATCACTATACATATTTGTCATAATTTTCTTCCAACCCCTTTTGTTTATTGCTTCATTACTCATTGTTTTCATTTTCCATTTTGTATATGCTGTGATAGTAAAACGTTATTTTTCTTTCTTCCCAGAGATCATCATCAACAGAGTTTAATCAATGATATTTTGTCTATAATGACTCATATTCTAAATGAGGAAGTGTCTCATGAGCTTATGGATTTAATTTTGCGAAATCTTATACAGGAGAGTAAGGTGAGTGTTGGCAGAAATTTTTTTCTTTTGTTCAAGTGAGACTGTTTTTAACTTGTGTTTTCCAGAATTTTTAGCCAAAAAGGGGTTTGTGCATTGTTGGAGGAGACAAAATGAGCTAATGTTGATTTAATTTGTCAATATATATGATTCATGCATTTGATGTGTTCTGGAAGCCTTCTCATTTTAGTAGGAGTTATGTCATCTGTTGGCCAGGGAATGTGTGAAAATATTGTTGAACGTAGGATTTCTGGGTGGCAGATGCCTTTTATGTACTTTTTAGGTCAGACTCTTATCTCTCACCAGATATCACGAAATTTGGCTGTTGCTTATGTTTGCCGTCTCTTCCTGCATCTCCTTCCAAATTGGGATTTTAATTTCATTTAAGATTTTGATGATTCAAGGTATCCCTACTATTGAGTTATTGTTTGTAAGATGAAATTACTTTCTCTTTGTGTCCTGCAGTGCTACATAGGATTTATTGGTAATAGCTGGTGCATTCTGATACTGATCTTTCTTATTCAGAATGTGGTGCCTTTTCAAGTTTAAAGTATTACTTATACAGTTACTTAAGAAGAGTACCACAATTATTTGCTTCATAATTCAAATAGAGCACTGAAACTTTTTGTTTAACAGTGCTTACTTGATTAGCAAGATTATGGACCGTCTTTCATTATATTGTACTAGTACCATATTGTAGATTTTCAGCATCTCATAGTAGATCAATTCCTTTCATTGTTATATATATATGCATATATGTAAAATAGGAAAATTTTGAATATTTATTTACATTAATGTATGTTGTACAGGATGCAAATTCTGCGGCTTCTCAGCTTGCTGCCTCTGTTATCCAAAGTTGTGCAGAAAAGCTTCAGCCCTTTGTTTGTGGATTTTTAACATCTTGCTCCTTGGATAGAGATTCTGTAGGGAGTGAGCTCAAAGAATTCTATCATGAAATTGTGTTAAAAATCTTTCAGTGTGCTCCTGAGATGCTTAATGCTATCATCCCTAATTTGACCCAAGAATTAATGGTACAGCATCCTTATTATGTTCTTGCTCTAATTATTATTCATATAGCTTAAATAGTTTGGATTTAGTATTATGGATCTCTTGTTTCTTGTTTCCCTAGAAAGTGTCTCTTATGCTCTAATTTATTTAACTTTGAATTTGTTCTTAATTGTTGTTGAAGTAACTTTGTGTGTTTATCTACAGACTGATCAGGTTGATGTGCGAATAAAAGCTGTTAATTTAATTGGAAAACTTCTTTTACTACCTGAATACCGTGTTGCACAAAGATATCGTACTCTTTTTGTAGAGTTTTTGAAAAGATTTTCTGATAAATCTTCAGAAGTTAGAGTTACTTCTCTACAATGTGCTAAAGCTTGTTGCTTGGCCAATCCATCGGGGATAGAATCCCTTGAACTTCTCAGTAAGCCATTCCATAATAAAGTTCTTTTGTTATTGTGCATGTATCTTTGTGCTGTCTTCAAAATCTAAAATGTGTTTTCTATCGTTGACTCGTAAACTCAACAGCTGCCATTAAAGATAGACTGCTGGACTTCGATGATAAAGTGAGAATGCAGGCAGTGGTTGTTGCCTGTGATATTTCTAGGTCTAACCTTAAATATACTTCACCTGAACTCATATCTGAGGTTTTAGAGAGACTTAGGGATAAGAAGGTAATCTTGCTTTAGGATATTTGTGCGATTAGTATGTGTTTAAAGTTGTTTACCACTCAATTTTTTATTCTTCTTATGCAGATTTCTGTTAGAAAGAAAGCCTTGCAGAAAGTGATGGAAGTATATCGAGATTATTGTAAAAAGTGTGCTGAAGGGCATATCACAATATGTGATCACTTTGAGCAGATTCCATGCAAACTCTTGATGCTTTGCTATGATAAAGATTGCAAAGAATTTAGGTATGTATATTTGCACTTTATTGGGGCTAAGAAAATCAAAACAGGTCTCTTATAATGTCAAATTTGATGTTCAGGTCCCAAAACATAGAACTTGTTATTGCGGAGGATTTATTTCCGGTTTTTCTTCCAGTTGAAGAGAGGACAAGACACTGGATCCGTTTGTTTTCTCTTTTCAGCCCTTTGCATGTGAAGGCTCTCAATGCTATTTTATCTCAGAAACGAAGGTATTTATATTAAATTACTGCTTGAATGAGGGTGGTATATCTGTTATTACCATCTCTTTATGTTTTCAGGTTGCAAACTGAAATGCGGAATTATTTTGCCTTACGAAGGAAAGAGAAGGTAGACTGCTTGTACTGCTTTCTGGAAAGTCATATAATGTTTATTTGAGGACCTAATGGATCAGCTCTCTTACTACTCTTGCATGCTAATTGACAAAGTCCTACATATTACTTGATGTTTGCATTTATAATGCATCCATTACCTATTCAAATATTTACTATGGTGTGCATTGTTCTTGGTATGATTAATGTTGCATCAAGCATGGTTAGGCTTTCTTTCCTTGAAATTTGTGCACACCATTCCACGGTCAAAACATATGCATGCACACTTACAGAATATTTTCTTATGGGTGAGGTGATTTTGTTTTTAAGTTTCCCTGTACATAACATCACTACAATTGGTATATATTATGAAAACTTGTGGTTTTTGGTGTGTGGTGTGTGTGTCAAATCTTTGTTCCTTTAAGTGTCCTATTTGCTGGGTTTGATTAATCTGGACTGATCAATGTTTATTGCAGGAGAATAGTTCAGAGGATGTGCAGAAGAGATTGAAGAGTTCTTTTGTGAAAATGTCAGCTTCATTCCCAGATCCATCCAAAGCTGAAGAGTGCTTTGATAAGTTGAGTCAAATCAAGGACAACAAAATTTTCGCTTCACTGGGTCTGTTGCTGGATGAAGTGACACTTAAAAATGCCCTGGCCATAAGAGTGCGTTGTTTACTTGTTCTTTTTGGTTTAATTTGATTGCAAGATACCACGTACTACCACATGTTTTCTTTAAGTACGTTTGCAGTTTTTGCATGGTGCACTAAGGTTTTCTGGTTCAGTATCCATATCCTTAAATGTTTCTATAATATTTCCTACTTAACCTTATGCTTTATAAGAAAAAAAAGTCATAATTTTCTGGTAAAATTTGTTTTGCTTCTATGATTGCATTTCTCATTAGCATAGGCCATGTAATGTATTAAGTACGACTTCTCACGTACAATGACAAACACAGCTTTTCAAGTTTAACCAAAAGGCAGTATTTGTTTTAGAAAGGTTATAAAACAAAGTAATTGACTGCTGCTTTGACTTTAACAGATTGCCTATGCAGTTTGAGTCAAAGAAGATTCCAAATTCATAATAGGAAACCTTGTTTTGAGAATTTGACTGGATGTGTTGGTAATATCTGCTAACCATTCTGGGATTTGTTGTTGATAAGTGATTCATTTGTCATTTATAATGGAGAAAGCTTCTAAAACTTTCCTATTTTATGTACAAAGTCTAATTGACCTGATACCTATTGAATCTCTGATCTGAATGGCAATGTTCTGATGTTGTGTCTCATTGATGAATGATTCTGCAATCACTGCCTACCCTTTATGTGACAAAATTTATGTTTATGCTTTTAGTAGCATGGGAACTGTTTTATTTTCTGCCTGCTGTGCGGTTGGATAAGACAAGTAATGGTTCTCTACTGGGATGGGAACTTTTAGGAATTTCAGTATCCCACTTTCTATGGGCCAATTGTGCTAGTGGAGATGATGCTAGTGGAGATGATCTGTCTTTTTAGTGAGTATTGTTTACTGTGTTGCCAATCCTTACAGCTGGGAAAGGTCCTTTTTTCCTTAGGTTGAACTGCAAAAGTGCTTGTGATAGTAAAAAAGTACCTGATTAAATATAGAAAACTCAACATCCAAAGATATGAAAATTTTGAAGCTTTGTGTTTCTTCACCTAATTTTCTGATCGGGATAGAGCTGAGTTGGATTCTGTTTGGTATCTTCCTTTGTGTGTCGAGGTCTATTCTCTGCAGTTGAAGAAACCCACGTTGATGGTTTGTATAAAATACTTAAAACAGAAATTGGCACTTGTTTTTACTCACTATTTAGTCATAATTTCATTTGCAGTGCTAGAATTTGAATAAAAGATACTATCAGGGTAGAAGCCTGTGATTTAAATACTATTTTGAGTCATATGCTGTTCGGTGCCTCATCTATTTGATTACTTATGTTGTGGTTAATAGGAAGGATTGACTTTTCTTTGTTGATGAACATATTGTCAAACTTGCTTAAACTTTTAACAGGAGGTATAACATGTCATTCCCTTGTTTTCCCTTTTTGTATTTCTGATTTTTAAAAATTTTTCTGTATAAGTTACCAAAAGTAAACAACTTTTCCTTTTCAGGATAAATTCCTTAAAGTGATAGGGAATAAGCATCCACACTTTGAGTTTTTGCGGTTGCTCTGCTCGAAATTCTTGTTTAATATATTTGACTCTGAGCACGTCTGTTGCATTCTCAATCTTATTTCCAGTGGTGGGTTGGAAAGCAATCATTTAGAAGCTTTTTCTGTTGAACTACTTCTGGTAAGAACAATTGTTTCTCATTGAATCTCAATGGTGCTCTTTTTTCCCTTTAAAAATGAGATCTGCACTCAGAAGATTTGCAGGCATCATCATGTTCGTGCAGAACTTTATTATTTAATTGGAATATGTGATGCACCTAATGGTTAATTGTAATTTTATTTTGTGTAAAGAAAAGCTTTATTTGCAAAAAATAGTTCATTTGTTGCACAGAAATGCCCAAATGGTTTCAGGAGCCTCTTTATTTGTTGTAAATCTTCAATAGACACTGACTAGCTGCATAAAAATAAAAATTGCTTTGATTTATTGGTATGTATAAAAAGGCAAGTATCTTGGGAAAAAGATGATCCTCAAGGTGTAAAGGGTATACTTTATGAGTGCTTCACACCATCTGTTTATAGAGATCGAAATGAGTCAAGCTGCATGTATGTGATCTCATGCTCAGCTGCTTAAGAATATCGGCTCTGCTTGCTTGGTTAAGAAATGAACTGAGCTTGAGCTTGATGGCCAGCTCATTTAGTTAAATGGCCTGGCTGGTTACAACAAATGTTCTTGCTTAATTATATCATATCTCAAAATTTGAGCTTGAGCTTGAGTTGACTTTTATTATACAATAATAATTGAAGTGAGTTTTTGGGAACTCTTTTTGAATCAAGCTGGAGTTTAGCACTTGAGCTTGAGTTTCAAACACTTAAATTGAGTCAAGTACGAGCTTTTTACTATTTGGCTTTCTTGGCTCTGCTGTACATGTACATTTACAGGAGATATGAGCCTTTTGGTAATTGCAGGACTGCTACTTTGAACATAAACATGACAATTGCCTTGTAATGCTATTGTTATAAAATTTTCTGATGTGTCCTGTTTTGACTCTACCACTCCACTTTCATTCCTGTACATTTGATGCTCATAATCAAAGATTTTGTATCCAACAAGAGCATGAGCTATATCAGTCAGAAAAACACCTAGACTTTTTCCTAAACTTAATCTTTAAAGTGCATCTTAAGTAGAAATGTAGAAGAGAGACAGTGAAATTTGGACAGAGAAGCAGTGTCATGACAGAAAGTTAACTTTTGAATTGCCTTTTATTGTAGTGGTATTTGATAATTAAAAAACTACGTCCTACAGGAAAATAAATTTGATTCATCTTTTAGAGAGACTTCAATTTTACTTTAGCCACATTTAAAATGATACAGGTTATCATCAGCAATTTCCCATCACTAATGAGGGGTACAGAACTTCAGTTTTGCCTGCTGTTTGAAGAGAAGTATCTGATTCACGATAAGATCATTCAAGTTTTAGCAAAAGCAGGACCCCATATCTCTGTCAAATTCAGGTATTTTTTTCATTCTTTTTCGGCATTTAGCACTTGATATTTGAGCAACAACTGCTAGAAAGATGTGTTTTGAACCTCACACTCTTAAAACTTAAGCATTTTTGAGTCTTAGACAATATTAAATACAATGTCAGTAATCTGAAATAGGAATTTAGCATATATAAAATATTTGTTGTCTGTTAAATGTTCAAAACAGTGAGGTTGATGTCAAACTAGTTTGGGAGGTCACAAGTTTCTTGAGTTATTGTTGTGCCGGCACGCTAATCACCCTTAAAATTTTTTTTTTAGGTTCTATGTAACCTTTGTTTTAATTATTATCAATGTCCTTCACATGCAGTGAACTTTGCCCTATTTTGAAGAAGATCTGTCTTGAGGGGACTCGCACTCAGTCGAAATATGCTGTTTCTGCAATTGCTTCATTAGTAGATGTATCTAAGCCATGTGTTTTCTCAGAATTATGTGAGGTGTGCTTATCTCAATTTTTCTTTGCTTACTGTGTCTTGATAAATGGACAAAACCTAAAAGTTGTGAAAGAGGATGTATGCTTTGCACAGCAGGTGAGCAAGATGTTGCAAAAAAGGAGAACAAGAAATAGACACAACATCTTGATTTTAAATTAAGGAATCTTGATAAACTCCCAGCAATAACCTGAAGGATTAGGCTTTAAACCGTTTCTGTTAATTGCTAGTTTAATAAATCGTATTAGTAAACTTCACTGAATTTGAAGTTACATGCTATTGTCTTTCAATGCTCTAAAAGATGAAGGGGAAGGTGAACTTTTAAATTTTAAATGCACAAAAAGTCAAAAGGGAAGGTGAAATTTTATTTCAAATTTACATTTGATTATTGGCCACTGTCCCTTGTTTACTTCAATTTTCAATGTCATGTACGACCTTTTTAATTAATTCACATGGTCATTTTAGTCAAATTAGCAATATACCTTAAGATGTGGTCTTCAATTGGGCTGGTATCCGTCCTTAACTAAAGCATTCAACAGTGGTGCCAACTTAGAATTGAAGCCTGATTGTAAATTTGGTCTGAAGCAGTTATGTAATTTGTATGTTTTTCAAGGCTCAAGAGAATTGCCTGTGGTGATAATTGAAAAAAAGAAATGCAAACTGTGTTTTCCAAATTTAAAAATGGAAGGGAAAAATGTTACATTTTTAAGGCATTGATTGATGCTAGCTTGAGAACCCTTTAGATGACCATGCCAATGTTTTTATCTTTTCATCTTCAGGAACTTGTGGATTCGCTACATAGTGGGCGGAATATTGCAACTGTTCTGCAGTCTTTGGGCTGTATTGCCCAATATTCTGTTTCAACTTTTGAAAATCATGATAGAGAAATCACACAACATGTTTATAAAAAGATTTTTCAGGTAATTGATTTCTGCTTGTCTAGTGTCTTCCTAGAATGTAGTGGCTGGAGGATCTGATCTGCTTTTGGTAATTGTTATGTAATGACTAATTTGAATTTAATCTCTGAGGCGAAGCCATTGGATAATCTTTCTGTCATTGAGGATACCTCTGGGTGTACTACTTGCAAATTAAAGGTTAGTGTCGGAAGAGGGAACTTTCCTATGCATGTCTTAATTAATGATATTTATGTTGATTTCCTTTACAGTGGAGTTTGATGTTTTAATAATTAAGACCAGGATTTTATCTTTCCAGCGCAGCATTGGTTAAACTGATTAAAAATGCAAAATTGAAGGAAAATTCAGTTAAATGATGATCAAGTAACTGAGAACAAGTTAAATTCAGCTTGGGAACCAAACAATTTATTCTTATTATATTTCGTCATGAAACAAGAAAATTATTACTGGGAAGAATTCTTAGTGAGTTTTGTTAAGGCAAGAATGGATAGCAGTGGTTGCTTTCGTCAGTCTAATGTTTGTATTCAAGGGATTTTGCTCAATTTATAAACTATTAGCAAGCTGAGATCCTTAAAGAATCTATTCAGTTTTCTTTTATTCGTCATCATTTTTCTGAAACAGCAATGATGGATTCCTGAACCTATATTAATCATACTTCTAATATTGCAAAGCTGGAAAAGAAAAAAATTTCCTGCGTGCTAATGGATATTGTGTCATGCTAGTACTTTTCTTGAAATGGTTAATTAACTTTTTAAGGATAGTCGTTTTGAGTCCTGGCTCTATTTCATGTGGTTGGAATTGATGCTAGTGCCATGTTGAGGCATGTATAGAGTTGCATAGAGCATAACAAGATCCCGTTTGATCTTCAAATTGGACTTGAATTGGTCAATGGACTAGATTTGAATTGATGCTGATTTTAGATGCAAGATGATTTTATTCTTAAGAAATCTCTAGAATAAAACTATTTTATTCTTCTATATTTTTTCTTATTACAATGCTAGAATTGCATGAAAATATATAGGCTAAAGACTGAATATTCTCAGTCTTAAAACCCAAGATTTTCATGCATTAAAAGCAGCTAATCAAAAGAGTAATTTACTCTCTACATATAATGGGAAAATATCTAACGGATTTGGTGTAATTACCCAAATCACTCCTTATTCTAAAATTAAGAGACTTAACTAAAATAGACAAAGTCAATTAATCAAGTAATAATGGAGATTAGATTTTCACATATTCTCACTAAAACTCTTCTGGATTTATGATGAGTGAAAGTCTGGCATGCTAACTTTAACTTTTAACTAGCAGCAGATTCGTTGATATGCCATTATGTATCTTGGTCAGTGGTTGCTTTAAGTAAATTGCTACTCGTGCTTAGCTGCTTAAACCTTTAAATTGTTAATCACTGTGATTTTGAGATGTGATGGCCTTGTCAATAACTTTTCTAAGCCCATCCTACCCAGTTTGTTTCTAGAGAAAGCTGACATTTAGATTGCTTTTATTGGGAAATAACCAACAAACTGAAGAAATAAACAATTTCTGATTCAATGGTTTATATTTTAAGCTTTAGGTGCTCTGATCGAATTTATTAGATTTTGAGAAGAAAGCTAATTTGTATTACCTACCCTCAATCTAAATATAAACAATTGTATTACCTATCCTCAACCTGAATTCAACCTAATGACAAGAAAATATAGGGTTTTCATTCTATGGACAGAGTCCTAAAATGTGCAGTACCACAATTTTTATGATAAAAAGAGATAACCTTCTTATGTGGCGTCTACATTTTGCATGATAGGAGGAGATGACATTTTTGTTATTCTTTATGTTGTGTGGACTGGAGTGGAGTTTTGACCTGGATGTTTGGTCTACAGTTGAAGCTCTTGCAAATAATAATTCTTATATTAAGGAATGATAAGCTATTGCTAACGAGTATTACTAATTCAACACCATACTGGAAGAACATGAAATCATAAATTGTTGGGTTCAAGAAGCATGATATAATCCAACAATGATATGATGAACTTAGGATACTGCATTAATTGTTAGAAACTCTCTTTTCACTGGCTGGTAGGTTTCTTTATGTCTAATTTAGTTAAATGACTATCCTTTGCAGATTTATGGGCTTAAGATGCTTGTCAAGAGTTTTTTGCCCCATCGAGGATATCAGGTCAATAGGCAAATTAATTCATTGTTGGGCATTTTGTTGAAGATGCTCCAGAAGGGGAACGTGTTTGATGATATAATTTCATGGTATGCTTCCCAAAAGATGTAGATTTTCTATTTCCTTACCTCCATCTTGAATATACTTTACTTCACCGCTTCATACTTCTTGAGCCAAGATATTGGTAAAAGATTGGAATTCTTGTGATTAGAAAGTCTTTAGATGTGATTTTTTGTCACTGTAAGTGATTTTCCATCGTTATCAATAATAGATTGGAAAAAGAAAATGAGAAGAAGCAGATCTACAATGAGTAGTTTGATTATTCTACCCTGATAGAAAGAAGACTACTGCCCTCATGGAATACCAAATACGGACTTAGTGGAGAGATAGAAAATGTGTGTATGCTGTAAGATGGAGTTAGATCCTGTCAATTATGTGGTAGAGATAAGAGTTTTTTTTCGGGTCTTTAATGTTTGCTGGAGAATAAGGATGAATATCATTTGAGTTAGATCCCATCTGAATACATGCATGTAAAGCCAAGTAGCATAGCGTTAAAAAGTGTTTGTTCTATTAGAGTTTGACTTAGTCAATGAGCTTTAAATGGGATTTTCACATGGGGTGTATAAATGAATATAAAATAACCTATACATGATTTATAAAGCTAGCCTGTTCACAAACCTAAATGTGCCAGAGCTCACCTATGTTCAATCTTGGCTTTTTTATTAAAAAACCTTGAAATACTGTTCTAATTTGTTCATTTATCTCAATAAACAAACATAAAGTAGCCTAAACCAAGGTCGCTGACTAGCTATTGAGTAAATGCATTAATTTACTTGCACCTCTTCTTGGCTTTTTGAATTTGAAGGCGGGGGGATGCATTTTTGGTATGTTTCGGCAATGAAGAAGCTAATTGCATTTATCTACTGCTTCTAAAAAAAGGAGGTTTTTGTATTTATAACTTCTTTCTTTCATGATAGTATATGTACAGATCCATTGGGCCTAAGGCTATGCAAAAGGAGGTAACCTTCTTCCATTCCATAAGCCCACACCTTTTCCCCAGATTAGAACTTGATACCTCCAAGATGGAGTCTTTAAGTTCTAAACACTGGGATGTTTGCTTTGGGACATCTTCTAAGATGTTTGTTTCTCTTTTCTTTTCAAAAAGTTTAGACATATTAGTTTTGATTTTGTAAACGAATGTTTCTGACATGTTTCAACATTCTATATTAAAGCAAATATTTGACAAAGGTTATTTGGAGTACTAATATTTGACCTAGATTCAGAAGATGCTGCAATGACCACTGTCAATGTAAGCATGTTTTCTTTTGAAATTGGTCTTACTGCTCGATCACTATGCATAAGATACCTTTTCTTTTGAAAGAATAACATAATTTTGTAGAAGCTAAGATAGACCAGCTATCTATACTGAATAAAGCAAGGTAAAAATTCAGAGTAGGAAACTGTTACTGCAGATCTAGATTTTATGTGGCTCTTAGTTTTTAGAGAATGTTGGCAACCTTTCCTCTTTGCTCATGCATTGACTTTATGTTCTAATGCAGTGCAAGTGACAAGGATTATATAAGATTGGCAGCTGCAAAATCTGTTCTCCAGCTTTCTAGAAGATGGGACCTACATATTTCTCCTGATATTTTTCGCTTCACGATTTTGATGGCTAAGGTAAGTAGGTTTGATCTAGCATTAGGTGGAGTAGTAGTAATTATGTTAACAGATTCACCAAAAGCCAAAATTTGAACTTGTTGATATTGATTTGTAACGAAGCAATTTGAATTGTAAGCACTTCTCACAAATGCCTGTACCCAACCAAATAAAATGTGCCTCTTGCTTTAAAATTTTCTAAATAATGCTAAAAGATAAGAATGTACTTTGCAATTTTTCCATATTTGTAGTACATATTCCCACAGCTTACATATTTTATTATTTTGCCATTTTGTTATCGTACTAAATTTGATGGTTACACAAATCTTTGATACATAAGCTTTGGGAAGATTTTCAACGGACAATTTGTTTCTTTTGATGGCAATGAAGAAAGTATCAAGCTTTAATTTTTTTATTTAACATTTTAATTGTAAGATAAAGGTTATGGTGCACTTGAATGTTTGGAGGTGATTGTCTTGCTGCTAAAGGTATTAAACCTGCAGCATTTCTCCTGACCAGGTCATTTGCCGATGTTACTTAAATCCATAGATGAAAAATCATTGTAGATTATGCCCTCTGCTTGTAGAGGTTGCATCCACACTACTGTATTTCATTTCCTGGAAAGTTTGTGTCCTTCACTTTCATATTTCTTCCTTCATGGCTCAGCTTTCAAGTTTTTGAAATTGTTAATAATTGTTGCTCTTCAGTTATATCTTTGTATTTCTAGTAAATTAGGTTTATTCCTTTCATTTTCCAGGATTCTTCTTCCTCAGTCCGGAGATCATTTCTTGATAAAACGCACAAGCTGTTGAAGGAACGTGTTATACCTATAAGATATGCTTGTGCTTTTACTCTGGCCACTTCTGATTGCCCTGAGGATCTACAGCATGTATGCTTTTCTTTTTCCTGATATATCTTGTAAATATAATCTATATTCTTTGCTTTTCACTAATTCATTCCAGCTGATTTGCCCTTCTAGTCATTCAAATATATGGTGGAGTTTATCAAGGAATACAGTAGAGAAGCTCGAATACGCCAAACATCCATGGTGCAGAGAGGGTCAATTGTGGATTACCCAGCATACTTAGTGGTATTCTTGATCCATCTTCTTGTGCATGATGAAGGCTTCCCACCTGAAGGTTGTCAGGATGAAGCAATATATGCTCAATTTTGCAGGTAAATGCGATTCAGAAGTTAACCTTTTGAATTTCAGTTTACCACGAACTTAACATGGATGTATCCGTCAATTTTGGTTATGTTTGTTTTTTTCCTTTTTGCAGTCCACTTCTTTTGTTCTTACATGCATCAATCAACCCTAATCTCGTTGATGGTGATATGGATCTTGTTAATGATGCTACTTTCTATTTGAATTATATATTTCGTGCTATTAAAAGAGCTAAGGATGCTGTTGATGCTCAGAGAACTCCTGTGAGTTTTTTTAAATCTTTTAGAGATCTTTGTTGGGTTAATAATGCATTTCATGTCGACACAAGTAGAGGCTTTGTGAATAAGGCGATTTCTTACAATGCAGAGGCTGCACTTTCTAGCAGATGTTGGAGTTTCTGGTGTAAATTCATTACACCAGAAAGGCATCTCCTCTTTACGCAGACCAGGAACGATTTTGCTTCCATCATCATTATATAAAATAACTCCTATGGAAAATGAAGAGGCAAGTTCCCAATGACATGTTTTCTTGTCTGCATGTAAAATATTTTACCAAAATTCTAATTTAGTTGTTGTTTGCAGGCTAATTTGAAATTTCTTACTCAAAGTTTTGTTGAGAGGGTTGTTCACATTTTCAAGTCTCAAGTCTCTCTGGTGTGTATGAAGTTGTTGAACATATGATTTGCATGATTAATATATTGATGAATTTTATATTCGAATGTCATCCATGTGCCTATGTGTACACACACACACACACAAAACACATGCACACAATTCAATTGGAGATTGTTAATGGCATCTATGTTTCAGTCAGTTGGCTCTTTTCATAAACGAGGTCGAAAGTGTCATGAGGATGATACTTTTAACATGGAATCGCCTAAGCAAGAAGATTTCTCAACTTGTGGGGCCCTTGAAATGCGTAAGAAATCTACAAGGCAAGACATCAGTATGGGAAATAAGCGAAGACGTGCTGTTTCTCCAAATGCATCGGGATCTGTTGGATCACACAATACGGTTTTTAATGAGGAGCAGGAATATGGTGCAACTACCAGTTCTGAAGCAGCTTTAGGAAAAGGGCAACCCTTTTCTTCTTTCGGTTCTGTCACTCAGAAACCTTCTCAGATGGAATCACAAGTTTCAACTCAGAAAGTTGAAAGAAGTAATGTATTGGATGGAAATATCGGGGCAGGTAAAAGCCATCCTGCTGAAGCTTCCAATTGTTGCAAAGTGAAGTTCAATATTCCTTTTAGTTCAAAAGTGAGAATTTTCTCTTAGACCAATTGTAACTTTAGCTTTTCTGCCTTTTGCTATTCTACCTAAACTAACAATATTTTTGGATTAAGCAGGAATTGGCTAATGCAAATGAGGTATTAATTGGACAACGAATCAAAGTATGGTCTACCTCTGATAGCTGGTAAGGATATTTTGTTCAAAGGAGATTCATACTTCTGCAAATTTTGAAGTATGTGCAGATTTTAATTGTTTTTTTTTATTGTTCAGTTTCTATTCAGGCATCGTGGATGATTTTAACCCTGAAAACAATACTCACAAGGTAAATGTTTGCAATTATTGTTACTGGGTGCCGTATTTATACTCTAATAGAAATTTCAGGTACAGTTTTACAACTATGTGAGACATTTAACTCGATCTGTTGTTTTTATTTATTTGGTTGTCTTTAATGTCTCAAAGAAATGAGAGATTTCTATGATTTATAATTCAAATGTTCATACTCATCATTTTCTTCTTCAGTTTAAGTTATACACTTTAAGACAGGACAAATTTATAAGCATATATTTTCTCTCTTGAAGAACTTGTTTGATCTTGTTGGCTTTCTTAATTAGCTATATAATGTGATATACTTGCATTAGCAAACTTCCTGCCACCCTCCACACACACCAAAAAAAAAAAAGAAAAACAAAGGAAAAAAGGAAAAGAAAAAGGAAAGAAACTCAAAAGAACAAAAGAAAAGATTTGCTGGGCCAACGGTAACTTAACCCAATTGTTTGTATTGCATTTGTGTTTTCTTGCAATTGACAGATCACATGTGATAGTGGGGATGTCAAAATATTATGCTTGGAAAACGAGAGCTGGGAGACAGTAAGTGAACGTTCCTTGATGGAGAGGGTAAGTAAGTGAAAGATAGTCTTTCTTTTCAGCTTTGAACTGTTGACTCAAGCATATGTTTGTGTTTGAAAGCTGTAGAGGAATTGGATTCTGTGTCCAGTTCCATAAAAATTCAGTTTAGTTAGATTAGATGTGCTCTGGCCTTGGAGTAGAGAAGTGAAAATAATCTTATTCTTCTGTTTTAATTATTGTTATTTTGACGGAGAATTAGCTAATTAGGAAGGAGGGCAGGGGGTTTTTGCTTTAGAACCATGATATGGTGCCATGCCTTAAATGGCTGATTACCATCAAACTGAGAGATTATTGACAAAATAATCCTGCAACATCAAAAATTAGAAATAGCAACAAAAATAAAGAATGTTCATAAAATTCAATGACTTTATTGTTGTTAAATCCTGCATTGTTTTCCATCTATTAAAGCATATGAGTTCTGCAGCATCACTTTGTGATCCTTCATTGTTGATCTCTCTTGTGATTGGATCCTATTAATCTTATTCTGTCCATTTTTTTGCATGCAAGAAGGTTGTACTGTCTGATAAGTCGAACACCTTGCATTTGCGGCAATGGTGAGTTATCTCTTAACACTTTGGCTACAATGATCTGCATCCTGCTTTTCCCTCCAGCTGCTTAATTGCTTCTCCCTGAAATCAGTATTGGACATTTTTGCTCATATAATTTTTTTTTGTTAAGTTCATATTTTTCATCATGCAAATTAACCAAGTGATGGTTGTATGATTTTTTCTCCCTCATCTCTTGTTAGGGCTATTTGGGACTCAGGTTGTGAACTTTGCAGTTGTTTAGCAATGTCTAAACTTTGTTACTTTTCTCCTTTCCTTATATTTTGTTTCTGATTTGCCAGAGGCAAACCAGATAAATTAGCACTTTTCTTCTGTGTATTCTTTGTCGGTAATCTTGTTTCCATTTTAAACAATTCACAATTACCATATTTTATGCAAAAGTTTGACATGGTGCCTGCATCTGTTTTGATATTCTTCTAGTCGTGAAGGAATTTGTCCACTTTGACCATGCTAATAGTTTTTTTTTTTTTTCCTGAATATATGATGAATGGCTATTAAAGACGGAGGATATACAAATCAAGACATGCTTTCAGTATATCCTTTCTTTTGATCTGCTTTATGTAACTTATTGCTGCTTAATGCTATCCTTTTGTGCATTCTGCTCTCAATAGTGTTAAAGACACACTTGATAAGTTCAAAGATGATGGCAGTCAGCAGTCCAAGACAAAATTAAAAATGGTTCCTAGCAGAGGTAATTTATCTTTGCATTTATTATCTATTTTAATATATATATTTTTCTTTTGTAACTCTTGCATGTTTTTTATATATACGGCAACTAAAGGCTTTTGTCATTTGAATTTATGGAAATTCCATTAATTTCTGGTTCAGAAAAGAAAAAGAAGGAAGAGAGGTTATCCAGAAATTTGTCATCAGTATCAGAAATGATCAATATGGATGAAGATGATGCTGTAAGCACCATTTATGCATTTCTTCTTTTCACTTGTATATCTCCTTCTTGCTTAGGAAAATCCTCAAAGACCATTTATTTTCATTTTATATTGTTTTATGAGACATAAATTGAAAGTAAATATCAAGAATGAAAGTTTTACAATTGCAAATGAATCCCAAAATATTGCCTGCACAGACTAGTTATTTTCAAATATTGGTCAAATTTTGCAAGAATCTTCAAAGGGGAAACAACAATTGGCCCAGAGATCAGGGAATGTTTGTGTTTTCTGATATATTTTCTTTGGGATTGTTTCAGATAGCAAGAAGAACTCGGAGAAGGAAAGTATAAGTCGCAGCTGTAGTTAATTGAGAAAGAGCAAATGCACCGGCCTGGCTGCTGTCAGATTTTCTTTATCATGCAAACTGAATCTTAATTTGCATAATCTTAATACTCAAGGTCTTAGAACAAAATTGTTTTCATAATTTTTTAATTAAAGAGAAATCATATCTTGATCCATTATAACTTCCTTTAATTAAATGTTTTATAATTTATTTTTTTGTTTCTCCCTTGATCTTTTAATCTTATTTTCTTGATAGACAGAAAGTATTATTTTAAAAACAGAGAAATGAGCGCTGCTTTAATTTTTAATTATTTTTATTTATAAGTTTCATCCATGTATGCATTTACAACGAAGGAATTTTTTTATTTGTTTTGATTAAAAAGGGCATTAATATGAAGCCATAATTACTTAACTTGTTAACTTAAGTTATTAAATCATAAATAAAAAGTTAATTTACTTAAGTTAGATAGGAACATATAAGTCATAATATCTAACACTTTTTCACTTAATTTAGGTGATATTATTAAACTTTATGGTTTAAGGATAAATATAATGTGCAGAATATAAGTTAAATTATTTTTTAAATTGATCAAATCATAAATTATCATTAGCAAAAATTAATAAGAACCATAACGGTTGTATGTAATTAATTCAACATAATTCTTTCTTTCTATGTAAAACATTTGTACTCTATATGATCTTTAGGAGAGATCATAATGTTTTAGTAATAATTTCTTCGTTAGAAATAAATTCTGTTTGTATTTCATAATTTAATCATATATATATATATATATATATACACACTAATATAATGAAAAAAGATGTATTAATATATTAGAAACAATACTTAAAAAAGCTTAGAGTGTCAAATTCATAAAAAACATAAAACTTTACTATAATATCAATAAAGGTTTTCAATAATGCTCATTCTTTCTACATGTTCATTAAATGTCTTTAGTGACAAATGTTTTGTTAATGGATTCGGAACTATAAGATTGGTGCTAATGTGTTCAATTGGCATTTTTTTGTTTTTAGACTTCTTTTTTAAGGACAAAGTATTTTAATTTCACGCGTTTAGTACCTTTTAAATATTTGTCGTTTTTAGAAAATAAGACTGTTGCGATATTATCACAATAAATTTTTAACAGTTTGGCAATATTGTTGATAATTTCAAGTTTTGAAATAATGTTTCGTAACCATAAATCATGAACAGTAGCTTCAAAGCATGCCACAAACTTAGCTTTCATAGTGGATGCAGCAATGATAGATTGTTTCACATTTTTTCATGAGATCGCTCTATCAGCTTAAAGAAACAACTAGCCAAATGTGGATTTTTTGGTATCCACACACATGGCAAAATTTGAATTTGAATATCCTATTATTTTAAGATGATCGAACTTCTTGTAAGTAAGCATGTGATATTTTGTTCCTCGCAAGTATCTTAATACTTTTTTTATAGCCCTCTAATGATATGAATCCTGGATTACTTTGATACCTGCCTAGCATTTCGATACTAAAATTAATATTTGGTTTTGTACAAATTTGGGCATACATCGTGCTTCCAAAAATAGATGCATAAGGAATTTATTCAAATTGTTTGCATTCTAATTCATTCTTTGGGTATTACATAAGGCTTAATTTATCTTCTTTTTGAATTGAAACAATACTTGCAAAACATTTTTTCATTTTAAATCTTTTTAGAATTTTATTAATATATTTTTTTTGAGACAATCCTAACAATCTTTTTATCTATTAAGGAATATTTTAATTCCAATTACATAAGATGCCTTACCTATATTTTTAATTTCAAAATTCTTAGAGAGAAATTTTTTTGTCTTATATAATAAACCAAGATCATTAGTAGCAAGTAAAATATTATCAACATACAGAATAAGAAATATAAACTTACTCCCACTAACTTTCAAATATATACATCATTTAATAGTGTTTTTCTTAAATCCAAAGGAAGTAATAGTATCATTGAACTTAGGATACCATTATTGAAAAGCATGTTTAAGTCTATATATTGATTTTTTAAGTTCACACACGATGTGTTCCTTTTCTTTAATTGAAAAACCCTCATGTTGGTCTATGTAAACTTCTTCCTCTAAATTCCTCTTAAAACAAAGACTATTTTCACATCTATTTGATGTAGCTCTAAGTCATTATGTGCGACTATTGCCATAATAATTCTAATGAATCCATTTTAAAAACTAGAGAAAAGGTCTTTTTATAGTCAATACCATCTTTTTGAGTAAAACATTTGGCAACAAGTCTAGCTTTGTATCATTCAATATTGCCATTTGATTCACGTTTGGTCTTAAAGATGCATTTACACCAAACTCTTTTATAACCTTCAGGTAGTTCAATAAAAATCCCATACATTATTATGATATATCGATTTAAACTATTCTTTCATGGCATCTAACCATTTGCTAAAATTAATAGTTTCTATGACTTGTGAAAATGAAACCAGATCTTCATCAATTCCTAAATCAAATTGACTTTTGTAGATAAATCATATATTCATAAAAAATAATAGATCTCTTTTGTCTTTGAGACTTTCTTTCATTGAAAATAATTTCATTATGGAGTGCTTGATAATTTATTTGTTGTTCTTATAAATTGTTAAACTGTAAGAACAACAATTTGAGAAAAAGTTATAGATAAAAGGATTTATATCCTAACTTCTTGAAGTTTTACTTTGTGTGGTTCTACACTCCCACTCGTTTCACCATTTTCAATGAACCTAGCATTTTTAGTTTCAAGAATTCTTATACTATAATTAGGATAATAAAATCTATACCCTTTGGATTTTTTTGGATAATCAATGAAAAAACTATTAATTGTTCTTAAATCCAGTTTCTTTTCTTGAGGATAATAAATTCTTACTTTTGTCGGGTAATCTTAAAATGCAAATACCTTAAATTGAGTTTTATTCTTGTCCATAGTTCAAAAGAAGTCTTTGGAATTGTTTTACTAGGAACCCTATTTAATAAATATATGACAATTTTTAAATCATACATCCACAATAAAGATAAAGACGAATTACTTAACATATTCCTAACCATGTCCATTAAAGTACGATTATGTCTTTCTGCAACACCATTTTGTTGCGATATACCTGGCATTTTGTATTGAACACATATGCCATACTTTTTAAGGAATTTAGCAAATGGACCAAGATATTATCCATTTTCATCATACCTTCCATAAAATTCAGCACTTTTGTCATATTTGATAATTTTTATTTTATTATCTAATTGTTTTTTAACCTTATTAATAAATACCTCTAAGATATTTACTAACAGAGATATTTCATGCAATAAATAGACATAACCATAATGTGAAAAATTGTCAATAAAGGTGATAAAATACTTTTTTTCATCAAAAGATAGAACATTAAAAGGTTCAAAAATATCAGTGTATATAATCTCAAGGAACTATGTGCTTCTTGTAGTTACTTTCTTTATTGTGTGTTTTATGTGTTTCCCCTTAATACAATCCATACAAATATCAAGATCAATAAAATCCAAATTAGAAAAGATTTCATTATTTACCAATCTTTGTATTCTTTCTTTGGATATATGACCCAAATATTTATGTCACAAGTAAGCTGAATTTTCATTCATTTAACCATGTTTAGTACTAACATTATGATACAAGGTGAACAAGGTCTCAACAAAAAAGTTATCAAGATTTAATTTATATAAACCATCACATAGAATAACGAAGCCAATAAAATGATTATGTTTAAATAAACTAAAATATCCATTTTCAAACTTAAAGGAATATCTAAATGTATCAAGTTAGATAAAGAAACCAGATTTCGAGAAACAGAAAGAACATAAAAAGCTTGAAAAATATCTAAATGGTGTCTAATGTTTAAAATTAAATGGTAAGTTCTAATGGTTTCAACTGGAGTTTTGACTCAGTTTCCTATAAAAATAAAAAATTTTAATTTAGATTTATGGTTTAGGTTATAAAGAATCCCTGCATCATATTGGAAGTATGAGTGGTGCAACCAGAATCAATGCACCAAGTATTATAAAGAACTTTTGTCAAATTTGATTCAAAACATACAAAAACACTAGGCTTACCTTTCTTTTCGAACCATACCTTACTTTTTAAGTAATCTTTCTGATAGTGTTTGGACTTTTCACAAAAATGACACTTATCTTTTTTTTGTTCCTTCTTGTGGATTTGGGCAGATGACACATTAATCTTTAATAGTTTTTATTGCCCTTTTCATTTTTTTTACTGGTTTCCTTTTAGCTCTTGACAGGTCTATGTGATTAATTGAGTGAATTCCTTACTTCTTAAGCCTTGTTTCCTCTTGAATAAATATACTTTGTAGTTCAGTCACATTCTATTTATCCTTTATAGTGTTGTAATTTATTTGGAATGGACCATATTCATGAAGCAATGAATTTATAATAAATTGTACAAGAAAACTTTCACTCACTTCCATTCCCATGAATCTTAATCTTGTTGCTATATTTGACATTTCAGTGACATGCTCATGCATGGTATGAGAATCATCAAATTTCGTGATAGTTAACATGTCTATTAATGTTTCAACAAGTAACTTATTAGTAGAGTCAGATTGAAACATACCTTTCACAAACTTTAGAAATTCCTTAGTATTATCAATTTTAGAAATCATTGACTTAATGTTATTTACTATTGTCATTCGCATGAACATTAAACTTAGTCTACTTGATCTTTCCTAAGCATTATGAAAAGACTTTTGTTAAGTACTATTACAATTAATAATAGCAGTAGACCTATCAATTAGGAGTGCCAAATTAAGATCCAAAATACCTAGATGATACTAGACTTGTTCACACCATTAAGAAAAATTAAGTCCATTAAACTTTATAATAAACAAAGTTTGCGAATAAAGAGAAATAAGAATGGATGCTTCAAACTAGATAGAATGCTCATATGTTAATGCTTTAAGTTGTAACTTAAATACATGATATAGATTTAAATAACATTCATATAAATATTAAATATACATTGAAGTTCTCTTTGGATGATCCAATAATGTACAACAATAAACATAATTGATGCTTAATTTTCATTTCACGTTATTGGCAATTATATATACTCTATTAGACATATGTATTATCTTTGGATATGCAAAAATATTTAATGAATTATATTAATTAATCATGATTATGTTCTTAATTATAAAATTAACCAATCTACCTTTAGGCAATCCTTAAATATTTTATAATAATTGAACTTCAATTTACTTAATAAATATATGTTGTCATGTCATCTTATATATAACATCACATAACTAAGAGTAGTTGAATTTTATTTAATTTGATATCTATAAAAAAATATTTCAATTTGGCCACTTTGGTGACTAACAAGTTATTCATACTGTAGATATCAAAATAAATAACCTTAACAATTATTTTGATAATAATAGAGATAATAATTATCCAAACATAATATGAGGAAGGTATTATTGTTGCTAGTAAACAAAATATTTAGAAACTACCATATATAAATTTTACATAATTGTTATATCTCATATATATATAGTAAAATGCAACATATATATATATATATATTATAACAGGTAGATATGCATAAAACAGTCAAACATTCATTTACATTAATGGCTTTCATAATTATTATAAAATTTATAATATTTAATTATATTATTTACAATTTAATGACTATTAAATTTCATTTATTTTATCTTATATTTATTATGCAACCTTTATTAACTTTCTTTACGCTTTATATATCTTTTAATATATATATATATATATATTAATTAGACTAACAAATATATATTCATTATGTTATACGTTTCTTCATTAATAAATTAATATAATAAATATGATTTATTATTATACTAAATTCATGTAAAGACATGAGTTATATTGTAATTAAATGAACAATAATTTAACGATATCCAAAAATAAATAAATAAATAAAAGAAGCTGTAATTATTGTTTTGAGATTTCATGTATCATGTTAATATTAACTCACAAAGAACATTGAAACTCTTAACTTTTAATATAATATAAAATAAAATTAATAATAAACATCAACATGAAAATATATCATAAAAATTAATAATAATAAATATAAAGAAATTAATATTTAAAGAAAAATCACAAGTTTTTAAGCTAAAAGCTTTAATATCACGTATTAGATTTTTTTGGTCATACAACCTAATCTTAATTTTGTATAATCTTAATATATAAAGTTTTAGAATAAGATGATGTTTACAATTTCTTAAATAAAAAGAAATCACACCTTGATCCATTATAACTTATTTTAATAAAATGTTTTATAATTTTTGTTTGTTTTTATTTTGTTTCATTATCTTAACATTTTAGTCTTTTACTTACTTTTTTTATGACAAAAAGCATTAATTTATAGGTAGAAAAATGAGTGTTTCTTTAACTTTTAATTATCTTTATTTATACGTTTCATCATAAAATCTCTCTTTTATTTTGTGTTGATAAAAATGAGTACTAATAATAATATTAATGAAACATAATTACTTAATTTATTAACTTAAATTATTAAATCATAAATAAAAAATTATTTACTTAGATAAGATAATAACATGTGGTCATAATATCTTATGACTTCTGCCTGTAATCCTTTTCTACCAAGTTTTCCATCATCTTTTTTTTCTTTTTATAGTTTCTTTGACGTGTAGATATATATTATCAGCAAGTTACAAAAAAAAAAACTTAATGACATTTTAAATCTTTATAATTACTATTAACCCGTCACTTTTTATAATTAATAGCCTCAGTTTTTTTATACATAGAACCATCTAGGTATATATTTTGTTGAAGTTAATTATACAATAAAAGAGGTTTAGTTTACAATTGAAAGTTAAGTTGATAAAAAAGAACCTATTTTTCATATTGCCTTGCCCCCATACTAATTTATAGATTTAAAATGAATAACCTTATTAGCGATGTTAATGATAAGGAATGTAATGGGTAAAGTATTATATATTTTATCTTTAAATTTTTATATTATATTTATTTTTATATTCATATTCGATAGAGATTTTAAATCTATTTTCATATTTATTTTTATGCATATTTAATGGATATGAATAATTTTTATTTTTATAGTTTTTTAACAAAAATAAAACCAAAATTTATTTTTTAATTTTTTTTATTTTTATCTTACATATTTATGTCATTTTTTTTATAAATATATATTATAATTAGTATTTGATATATTGTGAATATAAAATTGTAATTACATAAGCGAAATTAAAAGGATGAATTACATTGATAGTATATCAAACACTAATTCTATCTATTAATATATATTTTTAAATAAAAATATATTAATTTTAATTAATTTAAAATAATAATTTATATTATTTAATAAAAAAATTATTTATTAAATATATACAAATACAGTATATAAAATACGAGATAATTATTATATTACTTATTTCTATCTTTATAATAAATAAAAATTTAAAATTATATCTATTTTTATTATCATTTTTATAATATAATATCCATTTTTGTCTCTATTTCGATAAAAAATCATATTCTTCCTCAGATATAAAAAGATTGACATTCTTGAGCGCAATTGTCCGGAACAAAAAATATATAAATATAAGTATATTTAATATTTGTATAAAACAAAATTAAAAAGAAACTAGATGGTGGAAAACAGAAGTACATTTTTTAATATATAAATATTATATAAAACAAAATTAAGAGGAAGAAATCCCATCCTAATCTGGTTGCAAGAAAAGAATAGCGGCAGCCCGGCATCTAACGACACCAATTGTCTGCCGTTTTCAATTTCTTCTCAAAGAAGTTGTTGCACTTAGAATTGAAGTCCCCAACTCTCGTGAGGAAAAAACAAAGAAAGAAGAGACTGTTTAAAAGCTCTCTTTGCAAAATTCGATGGGTAAATTAAAGACCGATTCTCCCCTCTCTCGTCGCATTGTTCGCTCCTTCTTAGATTTCATCAGCTCCGGTACTCGCTCTCTCTCTCTCTCTCTCTCTCTCTCTCTCTCCTCTGGTTTTATTCTGTAATTTCTTATTTTTTATCTTTCAATTAGGTTAACTTTGCGTTTATCACTGATTTCTTCTCCTTTTTTTCTTTTTTGTTTGCTTTATTTTTAAAGTGATCATTTTTTATTGTTCTTGATTATGCTATGATGCAAATGCGAAATTAGCTCGTTTGCTGATTGATTTTCGATCTTGGAAAGCAAAATTAGGTCATTCTTGTTGGAAAATAGGTTGTGTACCAATCTATGAAATGCAAATTCCGAGTTGGGACTAAAACTTGCTTAGTTTCATGGAATGTGGTAGGTTGAAAAGAAAATGAGGTGTAAGAATGATGAGTGTGGCCGTCCACAATTCAATATGGGCAGAAATGTTTAGTGGGATTATCTGCTTTTTACGTTTCAATGAATCATGTATGATAAGACTTCAAAGGTGCGGCATAAGCTTAGGAATGATTCCATTGGAGAATGTCTCTAGAATGCTTAGGTATTATTATAGGATTTGACTGATCTTTAAATTATCAGCAAAAAAATGATGTAAACATTATTTTATCCTAAGAGCTGCTACAGAGTGTCTAAAACAATGGAACTGATGCTGTTTTTTGTTTTATCTTGTTAACAAGTTGCGTTGTCTTAGGATGCAACCTCATTGGGTAGTAAGAAAAACAAGTGGAATTGGTGTTTGCGTGCATCCTGTTTGAGATTAATTGTTGATGGGTACTTTTGAAATGCATGACTAGTATCATGTTTGTTAAGTTGCTAAATTTTAAGATCATTGATGTCATCAAATTATGTTTGTTGCTTGCACCCTCGATTATATAAAGTTTCCCCTTTTCTTTTCATCTCTCATTTATTTATTGTTTGGGGGGTGAGGTGGGGGAGGGCTTGGGGACTGTGAAATGTTGGGGGGGGGGGTGTCCTGAGTTGATTTAAGGGTTGCTTTAGCATATGCTAAATATGCTTCTAGATCTCTTTGTTGTTTAGTTTGCCTGTTACTATTACTAATTCCTGTAGGGCAAGGAATCTTTTTCACCATGAAACATTTATATTTTCTCTGTTGCCTAAAGACTTTTCTGCCATTTCTCTATGACATACTTTTTGATTTACTGTGTTTGCTCAACTTGTTAAATTGTTTTCTAATCACTTCTGTTTTCTGTAAATAGTTGAACCTGCTCCAGGGGTTGATCTTGAAGGCCTTGAAGTTGCCAGGGAATGTTTGACAGAAGTGTTTAAACTTGACTCAGCTTCTATAAATGATGTAAAACCTGATGTATTAGTTGACATATTCAGTTCATTGGAAGCATGTGAAGATCAGAAAATTAAATCAGATTCAAGTCACAGGGGAACTTCTGAGAGTGCTCCCGGTTCATCATCTTTCCATGATGTCAGAAGTGCTAATTCCTTGGAGGCATCAAAACCGGTACTTTTTCCACCTTTTTTTTTTAAGTTTATTCAACGTATATTTGGCTTTAGGATTTAACTTAAATGTGATGTATGCCATCTAAAATTTAATATGGAGAATTTTCTCTGTAAATGGATCTATTTCCTTATCATTAAATGGATGTCGTTGTAGTGGTTTTCTGTCAAGGACATCTTTTAGGAAATAGTGGGGTCTGATTCAATCTCACATCAAATTTTGGATGCAAATAGTTATAGTGAGTTGATGTTTGATAAAAGTAAAAGAAAGGATCTGGTTGGGTAAAAAGAGAATGTGTAATGTGTATTGAAGCTTGCATAGAGTCATTTTATAATGGAATTGTTATTGTTACTGCTAATGCTCTACCTAATATTGCAACAACAAATTACATTTAGAATTTTATCTTGCAAGAGTAATTATTAAGCCTTAATATTCCAACTGCTCATTTTTTAATTCCTTGCCTCTAACAAATATAAAACGTAATCTGTAGGCATTATTTGCTTTCTTGAATTTAATTTCCATTGTTTTTGCTATACTTTTTCTCCAATTGTTCTCTCTACTTTATATTAGCATTTTATTTAATGAGGCAAGTTAAAAAGACCAAAAAAAAGGGAGAAAATATTCAAATTATTTGCTTCTTATGAATGAGGACCCATATCTGAGAACTGAACGGAAGATTTTATGATAGCATACATACTTGTCTGTATAATATTGTATCGAATTATCAAGATATTTAGCTACAAGTTTTAAAAGTTCACATGACATTCTGGAGGCATTCATGATATTGCGACATTACTCTTGTAGCACTTGTTTTGTTTCTTTCCATGTTCTTGGACTTTTTTTGTCTAGTTCTTTCTAATGCAACTAGTGCCTTGATTTTACTGAATTAGGGGGATAATTGGACAAGAGAAGCTCAGTCTGCGGGTAAGACTTGTTATGTTGATAATCTCACATTTTGGACTTTTCAATAATAGGGTAGAAATAGTTTTACTTCTGTGTTGTATATTTCAATGCTTTAGGTTATACAAAATAATTCTAATTTGACACCAGTCTAACCTGCAGGGGTCTCTAAGGATGAACTATTTGGGCAATTCTTTGCTGCACTAGAGAAAATTCACTACTTTAGGGCCATGCCTGATGGGAATGATGATCCTGCCCAACTGGATAAAGCTACTCGTTTATTTCAAGATGCTCTAAATGTATGTTTTGCTCTATTGTATATTAAACCTGTTGCACTGGATGAATTGTGAATTGGCACTAGTTGATGGTTCTTGTTGCTTAAATTAATTGTTACAAGGTGATGGTTCTTGTTGAGATATCTTCAGATTTGCCTTGTGGATTCTGTTTTACTGTTAGATTGTACACATTCAATTTGAATTAGTTTCTTCATAGTGTATCCATGATTAAACTACATCATTATACCCAGAAAGTAAATTAGCTGAATTACGTGGGGAAGGTCATTTAAGATTATTTTCTGGTAGTCAGTGTTAGTTTGTTGACTGCAGGACAATCAGAAAGGGAGATTCTCTGTCCTGAAAATTAAATAGCTGAATTACTTGAGGTCACGCATTAAACAATTAAAGTTCTGGTCTGTCCTTGTAGAGACTTTGACTGAAAGTCAGCATGTAAGGAAATTCTGCAAAGGAGTCTTTTTCATGAGTAAAGTACTGGCATTGAAAGATAGGCCAAGGAGATGGGGTATAATGATCATGAATGTTTCAACGAGGATGGATTTATGCATCACTAATGATCTTTTTTCCTAAATTAAGCGATTTAATATGAGAATCTGTGATGGATTTCTTCTGGTTATTTTATTAGGAACCAACCTTTATTTCCTCTTCTGGAATAATGTAACATGCCCCTTTGCATGACTAGCTACAGCTTCAGTTATGTCTTATATTGGAGAAATGTATTAATGTTTTCATCTTACCATCATATAGATATGTGGCTTGCGAATCTGAAAGAGTGAAATTCCAATTTCTAGGTTGAAGTTCCTGTGTAATAAGCATCCTTGACCAAGTGGCTTAGATGGGGAGGTAAGTTAGTGAGTTAACCATAAAATCATGGTAATGACTGATGGGATTGGAGAACTATGTTACGAGTTGCAATTTTGTCAGTTGCATGTTATCCACCTGAGTTTAAGTGCATGTGTCATCTTTGAGGTTTTGCTGTGTAGAAAATGTGAGTACGAGGAAGGATATAAATGCTGTTTGGATTCTCAATATCTTTTCCTTTTAAGTGCTTTGAAGTAGTTAGGAATCTGCGATCCTCCAGTGATGGTATCAAAGTCCAACTTGTTTTCACATCATTAAATCAGGAGAGTTTGGGACTAGATCTTTTTAATTATATTCTCATTCAGTTTAGATAATTTTTTTGGCTAATTATGGTTATTGTCATATTTGATTTTTACTTTCTAAAGATATCAGATAGCTTCTGTTGTGCCTTTATTAATGTCTTAATTATCTGTCACATCAGGAGATGGAAAGATCTCAATGTCAGGCATTTGACCATAAAAACCTGGCTGAGACATTCAAATGTCAAGGTAATAAAATAGTTGTGTGCCTTTTGTTTTGTTTGCTGTTAGTGCTTTAAATGTGTAACCTTTAATTTCACATGTTCGTTATTTGAAGACTTTGAGAAAGTTTTGTTCATTTCTTTGTTTGTCTAATATGTGTGTGTTTTATTTGTTGATTTGTTAATAGTCTTGAAATGGAGGTTGTAAAAGCAGACCCAAACGAACAACTTGCTCGAAACCCAAACCGTCCAATACGATTTTTTGCTAAAAATGTCAATGACTTGATTCTAAAAGCGATCCAACCTAAGTTGATTCTAAAATTTAACAATCAAAACCTGAGGTCACTCGAAGTATTCAATACCTGAAACTACCCAAGTGACCACCTTATCATGATTTCTCTTTGTCTCTCTCTCTCTCTCTCTATATATATATATATATATATTTAAATAAATCTTTTTTCGAAGAATTATTGTATGAGAATTGTTGATATGATGACCATAAATTCTGTTGGTATCTTTGTAGCATGATTTTGAGAATATCTTGCAGTTTTCATTTTCTCTCTAAATGCTGCTCTCTTGTTTATATTGTCTTTGCTTTCAGGTAACAGGGCCATGCAGTCAAAGCTGTACTCTGATGCGATAGAGCTGTATTCTATTGCTGTTTCTCTTTGCGATGATAATGCAGTTTATTATTGTAATAGGTGCTGCATTAAATTGTGCATGCTGATAATTTGATATATATATATATATATATATATGTATGTATGTATGTATACAGACACACACACACACATATATACATATGTATGAGTGGTCCAGTTACTCCAGTATAAGTGTTAAATGCTTTTTTGACCCTTGGATCAAAGTAGCTAAGATTTAAAATATTTATTTTGATCCAAATCCAATGGTAGAAAAAGAGTGTAACTTTTACACTAGTGTAAGTGGATCCCCCCCCCCCCCCCTCATATTTAATTGTTAAGTGTGTATATATATATGGTCTAATCATATTTAATTGTTAAGTGTTACATGAGTTTTTTTTTTTGTTAAAGGAAGTATAATGATTGCAATGCATGGGTTTTTGGGCAATATTATTAGACTGATTGACAGTTAATTTTTTCTTACCAAAAGATGGGAGAGTCCTTAATCCTGCTATGCCACATTATTCATGCACTATTAGGTCATCCTGTCGGTGTCATTGAACACTGTAAAAGCTTTTAGCCTTTGACTTTTAGAAATAGTAAACTTGTCTTTTCTGTTCATCATGTCTTGATAATATCAGGATTTAAAAGTTTTTATTCTTGTTTATGTTTGGTTTCTAGTAATTTTTGGAGATATACTTATTTATTTTATTTGATTGCGGCAAGTTTTGACTTTTTTAGATGTTTTTCTCTGTGAAACTGTAATGTCTAATTGAATCATGATGTATGTTTATCAGGGCAGCTGCTTACACTCAAATTCACAATTATAATGAAGCCATTAGAGACTGTCTTAAATCCATCGAAATTGACCCCAATTACAGCAAGGCATACAGTCGTCTTGGCTTAGCATATTATGCTCAAGGCAGCTATGCTGATGCGATTGGGAAAGGATTTAAGAAAGGTTGGTGGGAAATTATTTCTGAGCTATACACCGTGTTACTATTGTACTGAGAAACAAGGGCAGCAGGATTCAATTTTTTTCTCTAGCCATGTAATTTTCAGCTATTGTGATACTTTGCATCATTGTATTTGCTTTGCGTGAGTCCATGGTCTTATTTATTTGTGTAGTTTGTGAATTTAAGCTCTTTCTGTCTCTCTATTGGAAGATGCAATTTACGGTATTCTACAGAACCTGAATTATGGTATACTGACCAATTTCCATGATTAGTTTTGTGCTTTAGAAATTAGTTAATTGATTTTGGATCTTGCATTGTAGAAGCTGATATTCCATCCATGCAAAAGTTGAGACAATTTTGCTTCATTTTTATTAGCCACAATCTTGATTTTATTGTGTGTAGCTTTTATCTTTGTTTATGGACACATCCAAATATAGAATATCATTTATGAGTTTTCATTTGATGGCTCTTAGTATGGATTATTTTCCTTCACAGTTAAAGAAAACTCCCACATTTTCTTTAGTCCTGTTATTTTCTTTGATCATAAAATAACTAATGATGTTGATCATAAAACAAAGATATTCTTTATGCTGTCAAACAAGTAGTTTCTACCTTTTTTTTTATTTAACTTGTGCAGCCTTGCAATTGGATCCAAACAATGAATCTGTGAAAGAAAATATTCGGGTAGGTTTTAATGTTCTATTTCTTACATTGTTGTTGTGGTGTTGTTGTTTTAACATTCTGATTATGATATACAGGTGGCCGAGCAGAAATTGAAAGATGAGCAGCAGAGTGCAGGACGGGATCAGGTAATATGAACTTTTAGTCTTTTTTTGAAACGTGATTATAGGTGTTTAATATTCAAAAAGTTGGTACGTAGTAATTAACACTCCCATAATAGCCATCACCAGTTATACCACCTTACAATTTGATATCAAAAGAGAGGATACGACTGTCTCAAACCTGTTCCCCTTGAAAATGGGACCCATTTTGTTTGCTATTCATTTGTTCTAAAAAATATTTGCTATTTGAATGTTCTTTTCTAATGATTTCTTGTGTTTCTGCATTTATATCAATCTCCCTTCCCTTTCTAAAGAGATCTTATTGTAATTTTCTCCGTAATGTCTCATTTTCTGTCCATGTTTTAATCTCATCATGCAGAGTGCTAGTTCAAGTCAAAACAATCAGGGATCTAGTAACCAGTCAACTGGGTCAAGGAGTCATGGTGCATCACCTCCATTTACAATGCCTTTTGACAGTAGTGCCCTTCCCACCGATTTTGCGAGCGTGCTTATGAATATGGCAGCGAGTGCATATCAGGGACAGCCGTCTCAAAACAGGCAGGGGGAAGACATCAACATGAGTGGATCAGAAGAACCTGGAATAAGACTAGGTGGGAACATCAACTTGAATTTTGGTGATCAAATGCAAATGCAAATGCAAATACCAGAGGAGTTAACCGGAGCTTTCAGATCTGTGATGGACATGTTCTCAGGTACATCATCACCTCATGGAAACACTCAAGACACAAATGGAAGATCAGCTTCAAACTAAACGATTGTACAAACAAACATATATCACTGTCTTTAGTTTTAATGGGTTATGCTTTCAGTTTTAACCATTCTCATCGAGTTACGGACAATATCCTTAGTGTTGAGACAAATAAAATAACTGAGATATCCAATTTTTTCTTCTTTTAAAGAAAGTATAAATACCAAATCACCGATTTTGTAATTCGTCAAAAAATGATCAAGGTAATCAGGTAAGGTGATTTTGTTCAGATGTTCCTATCAGTGAGTCATTTAGGGTATGTCTTTCCTAGATGATAGGAACTTGGAAGGCATTAACACGAACACATTTGTTCATCAGCCACCCTGCCTAATATTAATAATGCTACTTTTCTACGGTTTGAATGAGTATGTTTCTTAATGCATTAGATTTCCTTCTTTGCAAGTAATTAACTTTTATTTTTTACGATATTTTAGCTGAAGACCGAATAATTGATAAATTCAAATGGATGATGAAAAAAAGAAAGTAAGAATGTTTTTCTTTATCCATATAATAAGTTCTACAATTTTTTTTTTTTGTTCTATCCAAGGATTTTATTAAATGGTTGATGTATGCTTTCTTTTATTTGAAAAGTTGAATTGAAATCTTCCCTTCTTAATTAAAAAAAAAAAAGGTTATTTTCTTTATTTGTTATATCTAACCGAATCTGTGATTAGGTATCAGAGATCCACTTCAAAGTTCAAGCCCTAATTTTTTGTTCACCAAATCCTCTCCCTTCCCCTATCTTCCGCATGAATAGGTTTGGGCAATCTTATTCCATACTTATTTTCGGGTCAAGGATGCGACTTCAACATCGATGTTTCTTTCTCAAAATCAATTCAAAACAAAGTTAATTTCTTCTCTTATATCAATATAAATTATGGTTTTTATCTATTGAAAAAGAAAAAAAAATGTAACATGAATATTTCAAAATTACTAAATAGATAATTTTTATGATGATACTAAATAGTAAATATCTAGAAATTTATCTTTTAATTGTATTTTGTTAGAAAAAATTAAACAAACAAAAC
The DNA here is from genome assembly GCF_002303985.1 of Durio zibethinus. The sequence goes on along the minus strand of NW_019167937.1, from coordinate 28,592,175 downwards.
AAATTTTAAATAATCAAACAAAAAAACTATCTAAATTCACCATCTTCTCGTGACCACTAAACCCTAATATCATGAGCAATTTTATCAAACCCTTCAAACTTGAAAGGATAAAGTTGCCGTGGATCTAGGGTTCAAGTTTTGGATCATACATATCAAATATTCCTCAGATTTCTCTTCCAAGAAGATTAAAAGGTAACAATTAACAGTGACGTATTTAAAAACATTTAATTATCTTTGACATTCCGAATAATTTTCACTAAAATTTATACAAAATGATGACATCTTACAAAAAAAAAATGTTATTTTTTATGACCTGACCTACAAAACAAGGAAAGTCCAATTGCTATCACAAATACAACAATCGCTATCAAGACATTGTTTATCTTATAGCAATGTAAGTTTGAAGTCGCAGTAAACAATATTAATGACAATATTCTTTTGTATATAAAATATAATAATTACTTCAAAATATCTTTTCTGCGTTTTAGATTAGATAACCAACTAAGGTACATATGCCTTCTAGACTTCGTAGAAATTTCCATTGCCAATATCGCTGACAATAACTTGTCAATAAATATAAAGGGATAATTTTTATATTTCAATGAAAAATATATTCAACGCAGTCTACCATGACCATCCATTCAAACACAATGGTCGGAGGTTTTTTTTTTTTTTTTTTTTCAAATACCCATAATTTATGGATCACATTAATCTGACTAAGTTTATAGATTAAAATTATATTTGATACATAAGATAATAGATAGAATAAAAAAATAATTATATTATATTATATTTAATTTATATTTTAAAAAATGGTAAAATTATAAAAATAATTAATTATTATAGGATGATTCAATTTTTTTCAAATAAAAATGATTATTTTTAATTTTTAAGATTGAATTTATATATTTCATTATACTTTTAAAAATTATATCAATAATTTAAATTATATAAATTTTGAAAAAAATAATTTTGATCAATAAATAAATTATTTTATCTTAATTTTTATACACATTAAACATAAGATAAAATAATATTATTTAATCTACTCCTATTCATAATGTTATCTTATTATATTTTATTATAATTTTATATACCAAATACATTCTAAAAAATAATATTACTAATGATTCTTAAATTATAATAAAATATTAAATATGATATTTAAATTTTAAATTTTTTTTAACGTATTACTTGAATTATTAATCAATTAATTAATATAATTCTTAATTAAATGATTGTTTTTCATCACGTATTATTATATAAAATTAATCATGTTAAAATAAATATTATATTAATTAATATATTTATAGTTTAGATATTATATTAAATATTTTATTATAATTCAAAGATTATTTATAAAATTATTCAAAATTTAAAAGTTAATAATTTTAGATTCATATTACCCAAATTTAAAATAATATAAACTTGAAATAATCTAAATAAAAAAGATATAAATTCCTTTCAATCCAAGATGATTTAATATTTTATTTATTCATCTTTATATTTAATCAGCATAATATAAAAGAATAATGACATCTATATATAGCAGGATTTTTTTATCTTTATTTGCATAAATAAATAAGTCTTTGACTCTTATTAAAAAGAAACTTCAAACAAATGAAACTTGAACACGAAAGTTTCAAGACTTCCAGACTTATCGCAAAGACATCTTGTTTGGTTTTATTGGCAAGAAATTTCTCATCATATAAAACCATATGTTCGTACTATTATTTGGTCCCCTACCATGTGAATTCTGATATATATGTTTGGGTGAGAAATCGAACATTGATTCGAAAGGAGGAAGTTTTCACGGCAGATGAGCCACAGCCGCATATACCACACAGTAATCTGAAACTCATCTGCTATTTGTTTGGTCTCAAGCAAGACACTGTTTCATTTTCTTTTGTTTTTTTCTATCTATTCCTGACAAGTTCTTCTGACTCCCGCTCAATCAAAATTTAAGCCACAACTAACAAAAGAACAAAGAGAGAGAGAGAAAAAAAAGACTGAACATAAAAAACAACAACTCTTTTCAGAGTAAACTACTTCTGAAATTCCAACTTCTTTCATTCTCGATCTTTCAGCCCCAATTTAACTACCCTTTCGTTTTACACATAAATACGTCCTCTTTTTGATCTCTTACTTGTTATTAGAAGGAAAGCTGAAAGTCCGCTTTTGTTGAACCCCCCGTTGTTTTGGTTTTCTTCTGATGCTGATCATTTGAGTTTGGTCCCTTTCCTTTTCCAAATATTTCAGCTTCAGCTTCGAGATTTTGAAGGTATTTTTGGTTCATGCACGTGTGTACTCCAGTGGGTTTTTTCTTGTTCAGTCTTTCTTTTTTTTTTTTTTTTGTTTTGAACTTTTAATGTTGCCCTTTTGTTTTGATCTTTCAATTTCTTTGGCCATTGTTGAAGATGCGGGCAGTCTTTTGATTCAATGGACAACCTCAAAGTTTCCCTTTTCTTTATTTCATTGATATTTTGCTTGTGACTTTAATTAATACCATTTGCATTGATATTTCGCTTGTGGAATTTATGCAATGTTTGTTACCCTTTTGTTTCTTTTTTGTTTTTAATAAGCTGTAGGCCTTTTTCTTGTTCCTTTCGATGATTGGTCCTAAAAAGCAGAAAAAGATAAAAGATTTTGTGGCAACATCAAAACAGTTTAGTACCCAGGAAACTTCCTTCTGAGGGAAGTTAGCAGCCAGAATATGTGGTGGTAAATAGCATAATGATAATGATAATATATATAAAAAATCAGGATTATGTTTGCTTGGTTAAAAACATGTTGAGTTATGAAGGTGATAATGATAATAGGAACTTTGATTTTGTTCAGTGTGTGTCCACGCCTGTGTTTCATCTTAAACAGTTTATTTGTAACAATCGATCATGTTAAAACAAAGTGATCTCTCTCTCTATTATACACACACACACACACACACACACACAGTTATATATATGTATATATGTAGCTGCATATTCACTTTGTCATGCTTGGCTTTGGTGCCAGCTGGCCAAGGTTTGCTTTTGTTATGAAGAAAAAAACTTTCTTGTGGTTTTGGCTTTTTGTCCCTTGCTGCATTCTGTTTGGTTATTGCAATCTAACGGAACTTTCCTAAGCTATTCAGGGAAAAAAAAAAAAAAGAAAAAGGAAAAGGGAACTTTGAATTTTTCTTGTACTCATTTTTGGTTAGTGATCATGGTTGGATGTGATTCTGTTTTCAGGAGAGCTGTAAGAGGTAGATACTGGCGGGGGCACAAAATCCTATAAAAATGAGTGGTTATATTGTTGGTGCGCTTGTCCCAATTGTTTTGACACTTCTCCTTCGAAATTCAAAGAAGGTGAAGAAGCGAGGAGTGCCAGCCGATGTTGGTGGGGAACCTGGGTATGCAATCCGAAACAGTCAATTTGCATCCCCTGTTGAAACAGCATGGGAGGGTATATCTACTCTTGCAGAACTTTTTGAGCAGGCATGTAAGCAACATTCCGATAAACCCTTGCTTGGAACCAGGAAACTCATTTCAAGGGAGGTTGAAGTGACTGAAGATGGAAGATCCTTTGAGAAGCTTCATTTAGGAGAATATGAATGGTTGACATATGGGAAAGCATTTGAAGCTGTGTGCAATTTTGCTTCTGGACTGGTTCAACTTGGTCATAGAAGGGAAGAACGTGTGGCAATTTTTGCTGATACAAGAGAGGAATGGTTCATAGCACTGCAGGTCGTACTTATATCTTCTGAAATTTTCTTTTAATTTTTCAAGCCTGGTAGTTTTAAGTTTTAACTGAGGTATCTCATTCCAGGTCTTTGCTTTGCCTTCCATGGATTAGAGAATATAACTGATACATGTCCTTTTTTCAGGCCTGCTTTAGGCGCAATGTCACTGTGGTGACAATATATGCATCTTTAGGGGAGGAGGCTTTATGTCACTCATTAAATGAGGTCCTCTCTCTCTCTCTATACATATGTTTGGTGCAACAAAAATTATATTTTTATATTTGTATTTAGTAACAAAATTAATATTATTATGTGCAAAATAGTAAAGTTTTGCCTGCACTAATATTTTTTATCAGTCCTTAAGAAACTACATCTGTTTGTAATTTGCTTGCCTCATTGGTGAATTGTGTTTTCTTATTTCTTACATATTTCGATAAATTGTTAAGGGTCTGCAGGTATTTGATCGACTTTTCAGCAATATTTGCTAAGTTTCTTTCTATTCATGTCTGAAATATCATATCATTAAGCTTGGTAGAATTGATATTTATAGCTAAGGTGTTATGTTGGTAATGCACTCTTCACAAGGTTAGTGAGGTAACCATACATCACAACAGTATTCCCTGCATCTTATAATGTGCAATTGAGTGGAAAAAGTGGTGATTCACTGGTTTAATTGGCTAGTAAAGTTTTTATGGTTTTCCAAATTTGTTACTCATATTTATTTATTTATACAATCTTTGTTCTGCTAGACTGAAGTTACAACAGTGATTTGTGGGGACAAAGAACTAAAAAAGCTTGTCAATATTTGTGGGCAACTTGACACTGTCAAACGTGTGATCTGTATGGACGATGAGATTCCAACTGTTGCAAGTGGTAGATGGACAATCACTTCTTTTGCTGATGTCGAGAGAGTCGGCCGTGAAAATCCTGTTGATGCTAATTTACCTCTATCAGCTGATGTTGCAGTTATAATGTATACTAGTGGAAGTACTGGGTTGCCTAAGGTTAGAAGTGTCTATTTTGGGTTTCTGTTCTCTTTTAGATTTTGTACTTAAAAATATGCATATGGTTGGTGAATCAGTAGTAGGCATGATTTTATCTTTGAGGTATGTGAAATGGTTAAGATTAGGTTTCCATATTGTTAGGCCTCTTCAAATATATCAAATTTGTACAGGGTGTGATGATGTCACATGGCAATCTACTAGCAACTGTTTCTGCGGTCATGACAATTGTTCCTGGACTTGGAAGCAAGGATGTTTATCTTGCATATCTACCCCTTGCTCATATTCTTGAATTAGCAGCTGAGGTTTGTACATTGTCTTGGATTGCATTACAAAGAATAATGGCAACTTGGTTTTGATCTGTGATTATAATTCAAATTTGTTTACACGCAGTGTGTTTAAACGTATTTGACTTTCTTTTTCCAATTGTAGAATTTAATTCCTGCTGTTGGAGGTGTCATAGGATATGGAACCCCTTTGACTCTAACTGATACATCTAGCAAGATAAAAGCAGGAACAAAGGGGGATGCCACTGTGTTAAGTCCAACTGTGATGGCAGCTGTCCCAGCAATTCTTGATCGTGTTCGAGATGGAGTGCGAAAGAAGGTTAGAAAATTTCACTTCCACAAACATATGACTTATTTATATGTATGGATAGTGAATATATACTCATTTCAATCATTATTTGAATCTTAAACTTTAGGTAGATTCTAAGGGTGGACTATCCAAGAAATTGTTTGACTTGGCTTATTCCCGTAGATTATCTGCAATAAATGGTAGTTGGTTTGGTGCCTGGGGCCTGGAAAAGTTTCTGTGGGACTTTCTTGTCTTTAAAAAGGTCCGAGCAATTCTAGGTGGTCGCATTCGATTTCTGCTATCTGGTGGTGCTCCTCTATCTGCAGATACTCAGAGATTTATCAACATCTGCCTTGGGTTAGTATGTTTCTAGCAATTTGTGTTGATCTTTATATAAAATAAATTTATGGATCCTCTGGTGCTGCTCTTTCATACACAGACACACAAGCTCACAAGCTCACAAGCAACACACAAGCATGTTTCTGTAGTTCTATAACAATTGCTGTTCTAAATTTAATTAAGGTTTGGTTTAGATGAACTGAAAATTTTATTTGCTGGTTTATAAAATATGCTATATGATTTTATAGCGATTTGACATCTAATAAAAGTTAGAAAGAAAATGATTTGCATAATTTTAATTAAAATATTGGGGCAATTTAGTCAAATGTTATAGAAAGGAAATCTTAAACAACATTGACGGAATGCAATAAGTAGGTTTTAACTACTTAACATTTTTCAACATTTTTGTAATTATAAATATTCTATTAAGTTGTTTCCAAAACAATGTACCAAAGACATGGAAAATTAATATTTTTAATTGTTTATCAAACAACACCTAACATCTAATCCAACAGAAAGGTGCTTAATCTAGATCTTGATCTGCTTGTTGATTTCTTCTGCTTTTTGTCTTAACTCATCACAGTTAACACTTGAAGTAGTGATACAATTGAAGAGAAGGGTAGAATAAACCACCCAAGGGTACTCTCAGTTTTCTTTTTTTCTTTGCTAAGCCTCTCAGATGCTAGTTGGTCCTGTACCTGGTGCTCAAAATTTTCTAAATCAGTTTCTTTGGTTAAATTTCCTATTACTTCCTCAATTACAGCTGATTTATTGAAAATATTTGACATAAAGAATGCTTGGATGGATATGTGACAGATATGTGTTTATATCTCTGGATGGGAATCTTGATTAACATAACTGAAAACAGAGATAAAAAACAATGTTTCTCTGAGTGCTATTTTATTAAAAAGAATCCCCAAATATATAGAGGAATTTATTTGTATAAAGAAACCCACAAAATCACAACACAATCATCCAAACATAGAAACAAATGAAAGACTAGAAATATAAATCCCAACAAATCAGGAAAGTGATCCTGATTTGATATCCCAGCAAATCAGGAAATTGATCCTGATTTGATACATAATCTGTCAACACTCCCCCTCAAGCTGGAGAATAGATATTTATCATTCTCAGCTTGTCAACAAGAGTCTCAAAGCTTGGTTTATGTAGTCCCTTTGTTAGGATATTTGCTACTTGTTGCTTTGTAGAACATAGGTCATACAGATCACTGCCATATGAATCATCTCTTTGATAAAATGCCTATCAACTTCCACATGCTTTGTTCGATCATGATGCACTGGATTATGAGCAATACTTATAGCAGCCTTGTCATCACAATATAGTTTCATAGGGTATTCAGCTATCATTTTCAGTTTTTCCAAAAGTCCTTCAGCCACATAGGTTCACAAGTTCCTTGTGCAAGAGCTCTAAATTCTGCTTCTGCACTAGTTCAAGCAACAACAGACTGTTTCTTGCTCCTTCATGTGACAAGATTACCCCAAACCTTCGTATAATACCCAGAGGTGGATTTTCTGTCTTCAATTGATCCTGCCCAATCTACATCTGTAAATGCTTCAACATTTCTTTGTTCATTCTTCTCAAACAACAAACCCTTAGCAGGTGTGGCCCTCAAATACCTTAAGATTCGATACACAGCTTCCAGTTGCTCTTTAAATGGAGAGTGCATGTACTGACTTACTACACTAACTGCAAAGGCAATATCAGGTCTTGTATGAGACAAGTAGATCAGTTTTCCAACCACTCATCGATATCTACCCCTATCTACCGGAATTCCTCGTTTCTTTCCAAGTTTCACATTAGGATCTATAGGTGTATCAGCTGGTTTACAGCCAAGCATACCAGTTTCCTTCAAGAGATCAACCGTATATTTCTTTTGGGAAACAATAATGTCGTTCTTGCTCCTTGCAATTTCCATCCCTAAAAAGTGTTTTAGTTGTCCAAGATCTTTAAGTTCAAATTCTTTTCCAAGAGTCTTCTTCAGCCTCTCTGTTTCTTCAGTGTCATCACCTGTCAATATAATATTATCAACATAAACTATCAAAATAGTCATTTTTTCATGTTGTGAGTGTTTGAAAAAAAGAGTATGATTAGTTTGTCCTTGGCTAAATCCAAATCTTCTTACTAACTTTGCAAAGCGATCAAACCAAGCCTTTGGTGACTGTTTTAAACCATAGAGAGACTTCTTCAGTTTGCATACCTTCTTATCATTGTTTTGCCCTGCAAAGCCAGGAGGCAAATCCATATAAACTTCTTCATCCAGCTCCCCATTAAGAAAGGCATTCTTGACATCCATTTGGTGTAATGGCTAGTCAAGATTAGCAACTAGTGAAAGCAGTACCTTTATAGTATTCAATTTAGCAACTAGAGCAAAGGTTTCAGTGTTGTCTACTCGAAAAGTTTGAGTAAATCCCTTCGCAACTAAGCAGGCCTTGTGTCTCTCTAGTTCACCATCTGAATTATACTTAATAGTAAACACCCACTTACATCCAATTGGTGTTTTTCCTCTAGGGAACTCCACAATATCCCAAATTTCATTCCTTTTCAATGCTCTCATCTCTTTAAGTACAACAGCTTCCCATTCTAAGATTTATAGAGCTTCATGAATATTTTGTGGGATTTTAGTTACTTCAATCTTTTTTATTATGGCACGGAATACAGTAGACAAACGATTGTAAGATAGATAATTGGACAATAGGTGTTGAGTGCACGATCTTACACCTTTCTTGAGTGCTATAGGTTCGTCTAGATCATCAGGTGGAGTATTCACTAGTGATGGTGCGGTAGGCACAACCATTTTTGATTGAGAATCTTGTGGATTGATATTCATTGGTGATGATGTTGTAGGCTCAGCATTTTTGATTTAGAATTTACTTGCGGATCAGATTCTTGACAATGTGGCTGGGCCAAAAAAGTTTGTATTTCCTGAGGTTGTGGTTTGTGTTGTGAATAAACACGAAGCTCTATTTTTTGTTGAGAATTAAGCATAGATGAATTTGTCCTTGTTTCCAACTTAGCTTTTATTGGTGACCTAATAGGAATAGCAGATGTTACAGGAAGTGGAATGGAAAATTCTCAAAGCCTATCTTCACCTAGTATATCCGCCTAAAGAGTTGGTTTTGGATAAAAAGGTTGATTTTCAAAGAATGTGACATCTAGTGAGACAAATGTTTGTTTTGTGGCTGGACAAAAGCACTTATACCCTTTTTGAGTAGGAGTACCCAATAAAGATACATTTTATGGCTCTAGGTTCTAGTTTCCAACGAGATGGACTTTTGTTGTGAACAAAAGATGTGCAACCAAAGACTTTTGGGGGTAAAGAAGTAAACAACATAGTTTGTGGATATGATTCAAGTAACATGTTCAATGGTGTTTTGAAATTGAGAGCTCTACTAGGAAGTTTATTGATCAAGTATGAGGTTGTTAAAATAGCATCCCCACAAAAACTTAGGAACATTATTGGTAAACATGATAGCATGAGCAACTTCTAATAGGCGACGATTTTTACGTTCTGCAACCCCATTTTGTTGGGAGGTGTTAACACAAGAACTTTGGTGAAAAATCCCATTTTCTTTTAGATAATCACCAAGAATTGAATAGAAGTATTCCCTCTCATTGTCTGTGCGGAAAATTTGGATTTGGGCTTGAAATTGTGTTTGAATCTGTAGAAAAACTAAGAAATAAATTAGTGTGAAAACTAAATGTATATTGAAAAACTGTTCTCACAGAATTATACAAGAATCTTAGGTTTATATACAACTAACTAGGGGTTAAACTGGGAAACTAAATCTTCCTAAAAAACTAATCCTATAATTAAGGGATTGTCTATCCTAATTTTTTTTTTCTTAATTCTAGGGATACAAATACTTAATTCTAGAGATACAAATATAAATATACAGATTACAAGATTACAACCAGCTGTAAATAAGTGTTTTCCCACACTCCCCCTCAAGCTGGTGAATAGGTATTTTTCATTCCCAGCTTGGAAATAATTTCTTGAAATGTTGTAATGTTGAGACCTTTAGTCAACACATCTGCAAGTTGACCCTTGGTTGATACATAAGGTGTACAAATCAACCCACTGTCTAGTTTCTCCTTTATGAAATGCCGGTCTACTTCAATGTGTTTTGTTCTGTCATGTGGCATAGGATTGTGTGCAATGCTTATTGCAGACTTATTATCACAGTAGAGTCTCATTGGTCCATCCCACTTGATCTTCAAGTCTTCTAGGATAATCTTTAACCATAGTAGTTCACAAATTCCTTGAGCCATTGCTCTGAACTCTGCTTCAGCGCTTGATCTTGCCACCACATTCTGTTTTTTACTCTTCCAAATCACAAGATTACCACCTAAAAAAGTGCAGTAGCCTAAGGTGGATCTTCTATCAGTTACTGAACCTGCATAATCAGCATCTGTATATGCTTCTAGAACTAACCCCGAATTTCTTTTGAATAAGATACCTCTCCCAGGATTGGCCTTCAAATAGTATAATTTACGGTAGACAGCCTGTAGGTGCACTTTTTTAGGACTATGCATAAATTGACTTACCACACTTACAACATATGTTATATCAGGTCTAGTATGTGAGAGATAAATGAGTCTTCCAACTAATCTTTGGTAGATCTCTATTTACAGTAGCATCTTCATTAGCTTCTCCAATTTTATGATTAGGATCTATAGGGGTATTTGTAGGTCTACATGTGAGCTTCTCAGTTTCCTTCAGAAGATCCATTACATATTTCTGTTGTGAGATGAAGATACCATGCCGCGAGTGAGCTACTTCAATTCCTAGGAAGTACTTCAATCTCCCTAGCTCTTTTATTTCAAATTCTCTAGCCAAACACTGTTTTAGAGATTCTCTCTCTGTTTCATCATCTCCAGTTACAATTATATCATCAACATATACTAATAAAACTGTGACTCTTCTTGAATCAGAGTGCTTGATAAACAATGTGTGATCTCCTTGACTCTGTTTATATCTCATTGCTAGCATCATTTTGGCAAATCTCTCGAACCAAGCCCTAGGAGACTGTTTGAGGCCGTATATAGCTTTTTCAGCCTGCATACTTTGTTTGCTTCTAAATGATCTCCAAATCTCGGTGGAACCTTCATATATATTTCTTCTTCCAAATCACCATGTAGAAAAGCATTCTTTACATCAAATTGTTGAAGCTGCCAATTGTAATTTGCAGCTATGATAACAAAATCCTAATTGTATTCATCTTGGCAACTAGAGCAAAGGTTTCCTGATAATCCACTTCTTAGGTTTGGGTGTAGCCCTTAGCCACTAACCTGGCTTTATACCTTTAAACAGTACCATCTGCCTTGTATTTTACAGTGAAAACTCATTTACACCCTATTGGATTTTTTCCTTTAGGCAACTCTACCAGTTCCCATGTCTGATTTTTCTCTAAGGCCTCCATTTCTATTTTCATGGGTTGCCTCCATTTCTCACTGGATAATGCCTCGGATAATGTAGTTGGAACAGAAATAGTGTTTAAGCTCACAAGAAAATTTTTATGGGATGGTGAGAATTTTTCAAATGACACAAAATTAGAGATTGGGTATAGTGGATGCTTAGTACATTCTCTGGTTCCTTTCCTAATGGCAATAGGCAGATTATAATCACTAGTTATAGTTTTAGAAAATTTATGCTCATTTTGAGAAACAGAATCAAAAACTGTAGTTACCTCATTTCCAGAGTTAGGATCAGGTTCTTGGATTGGCACTGGTTCAGGATCTGGAACTTTCCTTCTTGAGTACACCTGTAATTCCTTCATAGAATCAAGAACAATATTATCCTTTGTCACATCTTCTGTATTTGGAATGGGTTCAGACTCAAATTCAGTGTTTGACTTGGGCTCAGTAGAAACAGGTTTCGACTCAGAAGAATTAATGGGTGTAAATGTTGAAGAAGGGGATAAATCAAGCAAAAAGAAGTCTTTATCCTTATCTTCCATGAATGAAGTCTCCCCCTGAAGATAAGGTTGAGTAAAAAATGGTTTACTTTCTTCAAAAGTGACATCTGCAGACACAAAATTTTTTGGTAAGAGGATGATAGCACTTATATCCTTTTTGAGTTGAAGAATACCCCACAAAAATACACTTAATCGCTCTTGGATCCAACTTTCCCCCGTTATGACTGTGAACATGAACAAATGATGTACAACCAAATATCCTAGGTGTGAGATTGTTTGTGGTATTGAGGTTGGGATAAAATTGTGAGAGTAGTTCCATAGGAGTTTTAAATCCCAAAACCCTTAAAGGTAACTTATTTATAATGTGTGTGGCAATGAGAACAGCTTCCCCCCAGTAAGATTTAGGTACATTTGCTTGAAAAAAAAAAAGCTCGGGTTGTGGCTAGTAAATGACTGTTTTTCCTCTCTGCCACTCCATTCTGCTGTGGAGTATTAACACAAGATGACTCATGGATAATCCCCTCTTTTTGAAAATAGGTGGATAGACTCTGGTTGAAGTAGTCTCTTGCATTATCAGACCTTAATCTCTTGATTGTCACTCCAAATTGATTTTGGATCATGTTTTGGAAACTTAAAAACACATTATTCACATTTGATTTGGATTTAAGTAAAAAAACCCAAGAGAGTCGGGTACAATCATCTATGAATGAAACAAACCATCTCGCACCAGAAATATTAGGAATTGTAGAAGGACCCCAAATGTCACTATGAATCAAGTAAAAGGGAGTAGAACTTCTTTTGTTACTGATTGGAAAAGACACGTCTATGCTTTGCAAGTTCGCAAACATCACAATGAAAATCTTCGACATTTAATCCTTTGAACAAAGAAGGAAACATGTTTCTCAAAGTTCCAAAAGAAGGATGCCCAAGGCGAAAATGATAAAGCCAGATTTTGTCTTTATTGGAAGATTTTTCAGAAAGAAATGACAAAGGTAAACTATTCTTGATATTACTTGTGTTATTTGATGTCTCAAGATAGTATAGTCCATCCTTCTCCTTAGCAAGTAATCATTTTCCCTGAACTCTGGTCCTGAAATTCACAATAAGAGGGATAAAAAGTTACTTTGGAATTCATATCTCAGGAAAGTTTTTGTATAGATATCAGATTAGTAGACAATCTAGGAACATGAAGAACATTTTTGAGAACAAATGAGGGATTAACTTGAACATCTCCTAATCTTGCCACTATAGTAAATGAACCATCTGCAACAACAATTTTCTTATTACTAGGACACAGGTTATATGTACTAAACTTTTGTGAGGAATGTGTCATATGGTCTGTGGCTCCTGAGTCAATGACCCAAGAACTCGTAATAGGCTTAGCCGAGACATTTAATCCATGAGAACCGGAAGCTTTACCTGAACTAGAAACCTTACCCAAAGAACATACCACAGTAGGCTTTTCAAGGATTTTCAATAAGTTTCTCAGCTTTTCAATCTCTTCCCTGTCGAAATCTCTTTGTTTTTGAGACATCTGTAGTACTTCAGTGATTTTTCCAGTTGACATTTCCTCAAATTGGGTGTTAGTGATATCTTTCTTTGAAAGGGTTCGGCAATGAAGGCCAAAACAAGAAGTCAGCAATGAAGGCTGAAAATTTTGCTTCCCAAGAAAAGCCTAAAGCTCTGATACCATGTAGAAAAACTAAGAAAATAAATCAGTGTGAAAACTGAATGTATATTGAAAAACTGTTCATATAGAATTATACAAGAATCTTAGGTTTATATGCAACTAACTAGGGGTTAAACTAGGAAACTAAATCTTCCTAAAAAGCTAATCCTATAATTAAGGGATTGTCTATCCTAATTTTTTTTTTCTTAATTCTAGGGATACAAATACTTAATTCTAGAGATACAAATATAAATATACAGATTACAAGATTACAACCAGTTGTAAATAAGTGTTTTCCCACAGAATCATTTGTGAAATAGTTGAAAAATTGCCTTAGCACTAGACTTGTCTTTTAATAAGTAAACCCAAATGAACCACCTAGTTTCAGTTATGTTATTTTCCCGTGAAGGTCCCTAAATATCACTATGAAGTAAAGAAAAAGGTTTAGAAAATCTATATGGATGATTAGGATAAGGAACATGAGTGTGTTTGGCAAGTTGACAAGTTTCACAACGAAAGGAATGGACATCTTTATTCTTAAAAAGAGAAGGAAAAAGAGTTTTTAGATATAGAAAACTAGGATGTCCTAATCTATTGTGCCATAACATAATTTCACTAGAAACAGAAATAGATTCACCATTTAGAGCCAAAGCTTGTTTATTCACTTGTTGAGGATCCTCAAGGTAGTACAAGCCTTGATGCTCCTTAGCATTGCCAATTGTCCTTCCCGAAAGTAAATCTTGAAACTCACAATATGAAGGATAGAACTTAGCCACACAATTCAAGTCCTTCGTCAATTTACTACTAGACACTAAATTACATGCTAAATTAGGAACATGCAAAACTGAAAATAGTGTCATATTAGAAACTTTAATGTTTCCTTTTCCTGCAATAGAGGATAGTGATCCATTAGCAATACGAATCTTAAGGTTTCCAGAACATGGATTATATGTTGAAAACAATTCATGGCATCCAGTCATATGGTTGGATGCCCCAGAATCTATAATCCAAGATTTCTTAGAATCTGATTTTGCATCCAAAGAAGAGAGATAGTTACCTTTTTGTGCAATTTTGCACTTTGGAGTAAGTGCAGTAATTGTTTCAGAAGTTACCTCTGATCTACTCTCTTGAGAGGCACCAGTTATGGCTGTTTTGGCCATTAGAAAAGTAAAAACAAGAGCAAACCTTGCTCTAATACCATGAAAACAGAGATAAAAAACAATGTTCTCTGAGTGTTATTTTATTAAAAAGAATCCCCAAATATACAAAGAAACCCACAAAATCAGGACACAATCATCCAAACATAGAAACAAATAAAAGACTAGAAATATAAATCCCAACAAATCAGGAAAGTGATCCTGATTTGATATCCCAATAACTCAGGAAATTGATCCTGATTTGATACATAATCTGTCAACAATAACATGACAATTTAGCAACAGGAGTTATTCCTTCTGAATCATCTGATTTGGATTAATTTCAGTTCAGTGCATTTATTTCAACTGTAATTCTAATTTCTACCTAAAGTAATCAGATGAAGAATGGTGCTTTATTGCTAAATTCACATGGCACATTTATTGAAGTTGGCAATTATTAGAAATAAGCTTCTCTAACAGTTGATGGCATCATGTTATGCTTCCAAACAATTTGGACCAATTCTGATAGCTTTGAGGAACTGTAATATTGTAGTGGATGTCTTTGAAAATTTTAGAAGTTATTAATTTGATTTTTCAAATGAAAGCTTCTTAAGAAACCAAGTCACCAAAGTGATGCGTTTGAATTAACCAAAAAAAAAAAAAAGTGTGCAGGAAGATTCTTTGTATGGAAGGTCATTTTTTTTTTTTTAAATCTTAGATGGTAAACTCGAAATAGATATACAATTAGCTTATACAATATAACAATAACAAAAAAATGCATGGGAGGACAAATAGGTTCTTAGTGGGTGAACACCATGGAGATGCTACCATCAGCAAGGATACTGACAGTTATCTTTCTTTTGCACAGTTTTATTTAATTTTGTAAGTATCATACTCTCATTGGATTTCTTTTTTCAGTGCTCCAATTGGCCAAGGATATGGTCTAACTGAGACTTGTGCTGGTGCCACCTTCTCTGAGGTTGATGATACATCTGTTGGTCGTGTTGGTTCTCCGCTTCCTTGCTCCTTTATTAAGGTAAGAGATGATTATGATTATTTTTCACTAGTTTGAGTGGGATGACTTTTGACCAGCTCTTGTGCTTTGCTTTAATATTTTAAGGGACTCTGTTTATATATTTGCTTTTCTTCACTATCTATTGGTTAAATTTTGTGTCTCTCCCTTTGAAACCAACCCAATAGGTTATTTTAATTTTCTCTTAAATATACAAATCCATGAAAATGTTGAAAATCCCTTTATACTGGTTGAAACTGGAAGCTTTGAGAATGGATCTCTATGGTATTGGTAGTTGATGTTATTGGCAGTGGTAAGCAATAAGTCCCTATTTGCAATTTTCCATGTGAATGTTTTTTGCTCTGCATCACTTTGCTTTTGGTATCATACAGACCCAGTGGTAAGTCTGTTGCCTAAAAGCACTGCCTATCTGAGCTTTGTTTCCTGTGAATACATGGCATCTATGTGTGTTTTTGCACGTGTCGCCGAACCTATTTGTGATCAAAGCTTCATTTTCTCCTTGCTCTCCATTTTCTATAGGATTATGTTGTGGGATTATTGCTCTGCTCATCTCATACTGATGTGATTACATTTTGTTTATTTCAGTTAGTAGATTGGCCTGAAGGTGGATATTTAACTAGTGATTCACCAATGCCTCGTGGAGAAATAGTGGTTGGTGGTCCGAGTGTAACACTTGGATACTTTAAAAATGAAGAAAAAACAAAAGAAGTGTACAAGGTAGGCTTTCAAACTTTCAGTTTATGCGTTCCTTTTCTTTATCTCTTCAAATTTTAAGATTACCTACAATAGATCCTGTACCTATAATAAATCAATAAATCATGTCTTTCTTTCCTCTCTATCTCTCAGTGAACTGACTATTTTAATCTTTGGGTGTGGAAAAGGTTGATGAGAGAGGAATGAGGTGGTTCTATACAGGTGACATAGGACAGTTTCATGCTGATGGTTGCCTTGAGATAATTGACCGTAAAAAGGACATAGTCAAAATTCAGCATGGGGAATATGTCTCTTTAGGAAAGGTATGAAAGGATGTTTCTAGTGAAACAAAGATGTTCTTCAGATGTTCCACGGTAACTAATATTTTCTTCTACAGGTTGAGGCTGCTCTCAGCATCAGTCCCTATGTCGACAACATTATGTTGCATGCTGATCCATTCCATAGTTACTGTGTGGCTCTTGTAGTGGCTTCCCAGCATGCAGTGGAAGAGTGGGCTTCAAAGAAAGGAGTTGCTTTTACTGATTTTGCAGACTTGTGTCAGAAAGAAGAAACCATCAAGGAAATACATTCGTCTCTCGTTCAGGTATTTCTCTACTCTAGAATAAAATTCCAGTGATTTGAAATTTATCCTGATGTTAGGAAATCTTCAAATTTATCCAAACAAATAATAATAATAAAAGAAAGATTTAAGCGAGGAGGTCGCATGTATATATATATTTATTTACCTTTGTAACAAATTGCTACAATTTATGCTCTTTGCTTTTTACATATTGAAACAAATTCTTTAAACTTGGAGAACTATCAAATGGCGACATTTGCTTTACCATGTGTTTATGATCACTCATTTATGATAATACGTTTTGTACTCATCTATTTATGGTAATTTAAGGATTCTTTGTTCAAGTACTGGTTTAACTTTGACGTAGTTGGTAAAGAAAGTTTGAAGAAAGTTTGAATTGGCATGTACTTTCACATATAAGCAGAGATATCGTATTCCCTTTACTTTGAACATACCCTTTGGGTGTCTGATGGGGATGGTAGTGAACAGTTATGCTGCCACAAGAATCAAGGCTGCTAATAATTCAATTTTACTTTTTCACTGCTTCTTTTTCCCCCCCACCTCCCACCCCTACCCTTCCTTTCCTCCACTGCTTTTATTTGCAGATTGCCAAGAAGTCACGATTGGAGAAGTTTGAGATTCCTGCAAAAATCAAATTGCATTCTACTCCTTGGACTCCAGAATCTGGCCTTGTCACTGCAGCTCTCAAGATCAAGAGAGAGGCCATTAGAAAAGCTTTCTCCGAAGACCTGGCTAAGTTATATACGTAATATTTTTAAGACTTGATGCTTTTACTGGTGACTTTGCCAATCTTGATGAATGGGAAGACTAGTTCACCATGATATGATGAAACCTAGACTTTCTCATTCCTTCTGTCTTATAATTTTTTCATTTTTAATTCATGTTTTGTTCCAAAGAAACTATAAAAACACTGTTTTTTGATTGTCTTCAGGCAGGGTTATTAGATACAAATCTCTTCTCTTGGTTAACCTGTTACTCTTTCGAATAAATGTGAAGGCTTCGGCCAAAAAGACATAAGTTGCAAATATCTGATTAGGCTGAGTTCTTCTCTTTGTCTGAATTGCATTCTAATGTTGTGGGGGTACATTAAGAGATCTAAGCTTAATGAAAACTGAAATTGTAATCATGTTATGTAATAATGAAGAATAGATTTTGCTTAGTTTAGGAGGAAAGGGGAACATAAGTAATGAGTAGGAATGGGCTTGGTTTGGGGAGCCCCATAATGCACCGTACATGATTTACCCATTTCATCTGTTTGACTTACCTGTATTAATCCAAACTCCAAAGGCATAAAAGAAGGAAATGCCAAGTGGATTTTGGTTGAAGAGGTCAAGCAGTCTAGAAACTAGGTTTCTAAGCAAAATAAATTAAAAAGGAGAGATTTGGTGTTTCAAGGAAGATTACATCTTAATATCCGGTCCAAATATCTCATCAGGAGTCAATGCTCGAAGCTTTATGGCATTACTGATTTTGTTATCATAATGTCTATCAAATGAAAATACTTCTGGACGTTTTTTTAATTTTTGTAAAAATGAAAAAACAATAGCAGTTATAGAACGCATCCTTCTGTAGGATGAAAAGTCTCTAATCGGGCACCAAATGGACCCTAAGAAAAACAGTTCAACGCGGGAAAGGAGACGCACAGCCACAATCCCTCGGCTAAAATTTGGGTCCATCATGATTATGATGTGATACTTGACTCTAAGCCAACCGAAATTGGAAACAGCCCCTTCTTCTCCCCATGTGACTATTACTTTGATTGTTTCTCTTCACTTTTTTGAACCCTTTTTGAATGTGATTTTCATGGACGCTTCATCGTCTTCCTTCGTTCTTTTTTTTTTTTTTTTTTTTTTTTCACTCATTTAAGATTTTTTTTTTCTTTTCCTTTTTTCATTTCCCTTTACACACGTATATATGCACGAACACAAAAAATAAATGTCCATGAGGGAATGCTTGCACTAGTGGCAAAATTAGGAAAAGAGAATAGAAAACATCAAAGGAGTTTTTTTTAATGATGTAAATTCCCAATGAAAGTTAAATAAAGTTAATTAAAATTGTTAAATGGAAGTTGGTATAATTCACTCACTTTCTCAACGACATGTAATTTTTTTTAATATTTGAAATTATGAAAATTGAATCCCAATTATTAAAATTATAAATTTAATGTTTTATTAATAGATCATATAATTATTGATAATTATAAATAATTTTCTTATACAATATAGTTTGAAAAAAAAAAGTTGTGAGAACCTAAATTGCAAAAGGTTTTAAGATGTTAGGATGTTAAAAATAAAATATTATAGTGCTAGCTTGATTACTTTTGAAAAAAGAAAAATTAATGGGTAATATGATAGACCTAATTGAAAAGTAAAAGTCCAATTAATGCATGGCAATTTGTCAAATAGCAATACTTTTGGAAACCTCAAGTTGAGAAGATTCATGGCAAGGACTAAAAAACAGGTGCTATTCCACCATCATATGTCTTGGGCAAGACCAATTCCCTACATCTTGTGCCTTTACGTGGCCTCAAAACCAATTGGGAGTCTCAACAGTTGACTTAATCCACAGTCACAAACCAAGCACCAACCTGTTTTTCTAGAGTCTTGGGTTTTAGCAAACCAACTACTAAATCTAGCAGACTGTGGAAATCCCACCCACAAGTTGGGTAAAAAGTATACATATTAATCTCACCAACATATTGGGAAAATAATCATAGAAACTGTTGTCTAATCCTTGAGCAAATCAAGATTATTTATTATAACTCTTTTTTTTTTAATTTTCTCTTTTATTTTGTCTAGCTCATAAATGGGTCTGTAACGCCAATATCGTTGAACATTTTTCAAAGTAAATTGGGTGGTTAAAAGAATTGGCTTCAAAGTAGATCAATGTCCCTGGCATAGCTAGACGGATGGATGGATGGATGGCTATCCAAAAACCCACTGCCCGCTGATATGTTGGTGTGGGACCAATCTCATGATGATCTTACTGACATTCTCCACAATATAAGCCATCATACAGACAACAACTCAACTCCTTTCTAATTTCTCTCTCTTAAAGAGTTCTCGTTTCCTCCCTTTTGCTCTCTCTTCATTACAGTAATAGCCCCATACTATCATGAATGGGTACAGGGAAGACAATTCATGCTGCTATTTCCATCCTACAGAAGTTGTTATTGGGGTTTGCCCTTTGTGCTTAAATGAGAGGCTTCTTATCTTAGCTTCAAAGCAAGGCCAACGCTCTTCATCATCCAGCAGAGGCAGCCATAGATTAATTCAAGGTGTTTCACAAAAGAAACCTCCCATTAACCTTCCCAAGATCTTTGCTTTAGGTTCACTTCTCAATCGTCTTGAGTTCAAGCATTGGAAATCTGAAAATTCTGATGATCATGATGCTTCAACCAGTCAAGAAGGTACTACCCATTTAATTTCTTCCCCTCTCTTACTCTTTTCCTTGTTCAGACTGTTCATGCAAAAAACAGTTTTTTTTTTTTTTTTTTTTATGTGTTCTTGAATTTGCATCAACAGAAGGAAAAACAATTAAATCAAAACATGACATGAAAAAGATATGCATCACATGCATGCATGTGTGTCTTTATGTGTAAAATTATTGTTTGTGTAATGACAAAAGTGTGGTCAAAGTATGGCAGAACTGGAAATCAAGAATCTTTTCCTGTTTTCTTCTGTTTCCTCTGGATTTTTTTCCCCTTTAATAATGTTATAGAAAGTAATTCCCTGTATAACTGATAGCAGTTACCCAACATAAAAATGTGTGTTTGTTTGTGTGTTTTACATGGAATTAGTAGTGAAAAGTTTTATATTAACTGCAAAATATGTTTGGCAAGAATGAATGCCATTAATAATTGTTTGGAAATCCAATTATTAACTCTGCAGATAATTTATGTATATTGGCTTTAGTTCCTGACAGTTTCTGCAAAATCTACAGAACTTGGTAGGTAATGCAAACAGAAAACTTCCGAACTTTCCTGTATTATTCCAGATGTGACCAAAACAACATTACCATTTAATTGTTGGATCATGCAAATCATTCGGCTTCCTAGTAGAAACGAAAATAATAAAGACAACAAATATCATACAAATTCATCTAATCTGAAATCCACGGAGGGACCCCTTCCATTTCAATTCTTGCTAATCATGTCCTCAGCATATAAAATTTTGGTAAAGATGGCTTTCCTTTTTCTCTTTCATTTTTTTTTTTTTTTCATGCTGTATTTTGGACATTGCTTTAGTTTTACAAATTTTGAGGATGTACTTATCATGTATGTCATGTAGAAATAAAAGTTGTTACTTTTCCTTAGCTTTCGATTTTCCCTTTCATTTTCTTTTTGTACTTTATATTATAGTAATAAACCTTTGGAACCCTTCTTCAGCACCAAATTTTACTTTTGCAGACTCCTTCATCTCAATCAAGTTTGAAGAGAATGGTGTTGCCTCATGGGAAAAGGGCACAGTTTCTAAGGTCTCTCTTGAGCATTGCAGCATGTCCTGGCACCCCACCTTGACCAAGGACAAGGAACAAAAGGAGACCAATAAGAGTGTGATAGAGCATGTCAAACCACGTGCATCGCTCAGGTGGCGAAAGCGGATTGGCCATTTGTTCCAACTCATCAGGTGGAAGAGGTCCAGCAAGGCCAATGTGTGCCACATGGGCAGCAAGGTAGAGGGAGTCAAGGTGATGAGGAAGGGTTGGATAAGGACTCTAACAAAGAGGGCCAAAGAATAGAGGAGTTTTTTTGTATAGAAAGGGACACTACGGCTTTTCCTCCATACCAATTTGTGTGTAGGGGCTCTCTTTTGTGACTGTAAAGTTCTATATAATTGAGATGGTAGAGTCAAAATATACTTTATCACCCGAAAGTGATTTGGCTTAAAGTTCATTGCCTTGTTGTATTCTATTCTTAATTCTGATAGACAGAACAAGCTGCAAAACGATTGTTACAATTTGCCCCTCTTTTGAGATTGGCTTAAATAAGGGCACATTCCTAATACGAAAGAAATATTTGTATTTTTTCTCTCCATACTGATCTTTGGAGTGCAAAAGCAAAAACCCCCATGTCATGTGCACGAAGTGAGGAACATTGGAGCATAATTTCACAGGGTCCAAGGGTAACATGCCCCAAAATATAGTGCTAAAACTTGTTTTATTATTGTCTTGGTGGGAGAGAAACTTGTTCCTTCTTTTAATCTCTAAACTAATTAAGTTATAGTCTAGAGAGTCATCAAATCCTCTAGTGTCCATAACATGCTTCATAAACTAAAAATTTCTCATCATTGCTCTAGGAGATTTCTGCCCCATGTGCCAGTCATTAAGCTTATGCAAAGTACCCAGCAGGCCTCTGTGTTTGTTCAGAAAGACCCTTCGCCAGGGCAATTTGTCCCAAGTTCTAACTCTTTAGCAAAGGGACCATTGCACTTAGGACCACAAATAATGTTAAGAAAAGCCTAAAATGGAGAGGTCGAAAATGACAAGACTAAATCTTCACCCCATCTCCGTCTGCACATTATCAGAAGAAGAAGATGAAAGAATCATGGCTGCATTTGTTTCAAAGGAATATGTCACTAGACTTTTCCTTTTCATTGGCCTGTAAATTAAGTAGTCGTAGTATATATTTATTCATCAATTGCTAAATAAATAATTTTTTTCGACTTAATTTGGAAATTATTAAAATTAACTGTTGTTCCTCCGTCATTTGCCACTGAGGAGGACTAGTTGAGGCATTTTTCAAGCTGAACAACTTAAAAGGCAAAGAGATTGGAAAGTACAAAATGGGTACGTTGACAAACATTGAAGAATTCTTAGTACTCTGCAATACAATTCCCATTGGCTGACAGAAGACTTTGAAAACAAGAATTTTGTAATCCTATATTGAATAGCATTTTCCATTTTTTCCCCTTTGGATTGACTGCTGAGGGGCGAAGTGGTTAAGTGTTACGAATTATGCTTTTTTTGATAGACCGTGCGACATTTAAATAGACATTTTTCACATAAATAAGTTAAGATAGTTTGAAATATGAACAGGCAGTAAGTAAGCCATAAACTAATTTCAATGATGTGCAACGATACATTGAGACATAATGTGTGCACACCAACATGACCTCTAGTGCCCTGAAACAAAAAATGCTTAATTGATAGCAATGAGACTACAACGATTACAAAAGAAGCATCGAGTTTTTCCACTATTGTTGGGTTAGATGGATAGTCTAACACATATCTTAATTAGTGAGGCAGCCTAATAATTTGCAGACTACTCACCCCCTTTAAAGAGCTTAAGAACTTTTACACCTATACTACCAAGAACTATTGCAATATTTGAAATGGAACACTTTTTCTTAGCACATGAGATCTACCCTCCTTTTTAATGGCTTTATACAAGAATGGCTCATGACATCCTATGCTTGGTCATGCTTTTACATAAAGGTTGGCTCATGATATCTTCCCTCACTAAATCTATTGATGTCCTCGTTGACTTGCTGGCCTAAAATTCTTTAATCTTTTGTTTTAGGGCTTGGAGGTCATGGTCTCTTTCGCAATTGATCTATTTTGATCCTAAGCCATCCTACTTCTCTAAGTACTCTTTGATGGGTTTTCGAGACACTATGGTTAGCCTATTTGCTAAAATCCCCTCCACTTGACGTTATGATGGTGGCTTCATATTGATTGCGGTCCTGGTGGTTTTATTGCAACTTGCATTGTTGGGATTTGTATGGTAAAGCTTCAGGTCGCTCACATAAAATACTTGATGCATTTTCATCCATTTAGGTGAGTCAATTTTGTAGGAAGCATTCCCCACCTTAGAAAAGATCGTTACTAGACCTTCATACTTATGCACCAATCTATGATTTCACTTTCTTAAGAATCTAGATTGCTTGGGCACCAACCTAACAAGTACAAGGTCACTAACCTTGAAATGTTATGCCTTTTCACCTTTATCTGCCTATTTTTTCATGCATTTTAATGCCTTTTTTAGATATGTTTAAGCAATCTCTGTATTTTGTTTCTATTCTTTAGTGAGGTTAAAGGCTCATGAACTTTTCCTTTGATAGGGCTCTAGAGTGGTGTGGGGTAGCCTCAATTGTTGCCTAGTGACTACTTCAAAAAGACTTTTGTCGGTGAAGAAACTCTTATTGGAATTAAAACAAAACTAAGCCACATCCAACAAAAGGGGCCAATTCTTTTGATTAGCTTGCACAAAATGCCTCAAGTACTCTTCTATTAAACCATTGACTTGTTTGGTTTGTTCATTTGTTTGTGGGCAATAGCTTGAAGAGATATTATGTTAAGATCCAAATAGCTTGAAAAGTTCTCTCTAAAATGACCTAGTGAATCTAGGATCCTTGTCATTGATGATGTTTGTGGACATCAAATTTGTCCAAACAAAAAAATACAGAATACGAAATTAAAAAAAAACAAAAAATAATACAAAATACCAAAAAAATACAAAAAAATAAAAAAATAAAACAAAAAAAATTGAGGATGGCAGTGGTACCTTCCCTGACACCACTACCACCAGGCTCTACCCTCCACCCTTTTGATTACCCATCTCGCTGACAGCCACTACCCTCACTGTCAAATAAGACAAAAACAAATAATAGGACATGGGGCTCATGCTTACACCCTATATCGAGCCTTGTGCCTTTCCCTTAAGCACACGCACGGTCGGAGCTTTATAAATAGAGCTCTTAGCCAAACCAAAAAACACATAGAGGAGGAGAGATGCTGTAAAAAAAATGAAAAAAAACACTACAAAAAAAAAAAATACAGTCCTTCCTGTAGGGAGAAACCCAACGCCGAGAGCTTCTTGCACAAAGAAGAAAAAAAAGGTCAGTTTAAAAAAAAGAGTCAGAATACAAAAAAAAAATAGTTTCACCAAAACTTTAAAAATAGATCTAGGAAAGTGGGGACTCTTTTTGATGAAAAGAAGGTCGGATCTAGGTTCAGGAGGTCGAAAGGAGTTTGTAGGTATATTTTTAAAATTTTTCGACACCGATGAATGCCACCGAAGCTCACCGCCAGCAAGGACTGCGGCGGCCGTCGCGACAGACGGCCACCTGCCCAAGTCGACTGAAAAAAAAAAGAGAAAAAAAGAAGGTTTTTTTTTTACAGAAAGGAAGAAATGACCAAAAAAAAATTTTGAATTTTTATATAAACTGTCGATAGCCAAAATGATGTTGTTTCAATAAACGCCCAAAACAACATCGTTTTAAGCATCTAGGATCCGCGCGTCAAGCCACACCCTACTCGGGGTCCGCGCACCCGACTCAAGTCCTGTTTTTCCATCAGCCTCTGATCGATCTGACTGAACCAAAGTTGAACCATTGAACCCGAACCGAACCGGTATCGAACCGCTGAACCAACCAGACCGTTCTCAGACTGAGTCAAACTGCACCGAAACCGTTGGACCGAATCGTCGAACCAAACCTCCCGTGACCGGTTCAGTTCAAGTAAAAAAAATTTTTTTTTTAAATTTTTTTAAAAATATTATTTTGATTATTTTAATTATTATTTTATTAATATTTATGCATATCAAAATATTTATATTTGATAGATTAAATGATGAAATATTTTTTTTATAATTTTGTTAATTTTTAAAATGAACCTTTTTCAAGATAAAATTTTTAAAATTGTTAAGCCTCTTTTGAGATGAATCTTTTTCAGATTTTAAATTTTTAAAAGTTGTCGAGCCTCAAGTGAGATAAATATTTTTGATTTGAAAAAAAAACTTTTTGAGTAGTCTGTATTAAAAAAAAAAGAGAAAAAAAAATCTATTTGGATTCTGGACAAAATTGTTATCTTTGTCTTTGCCATATTATTGATTATCAGCAATGTGCAAAGAGGGAAGTTGTAGACATCGAATTTGTCTAGACAAAAAAATACAAAATATGAAATATAAAAAAAACAAAAATAATACAAAATACCAAAAATAATACAAAAGAAATAAAAAAAATTGAAGATGGCAATAGTGCCTTCCCCGACACCACTGCTACTAGGCCCTACCCTCCACCCCTCTGATCACCCATCCCGCTGACAACCACTACCCTCACTGTCAAATAAGATAGAAACAAATAATAGAGCATGGGGCTCGTGCTTACACTCCATGCCGAGCCCTGTGCCCTTCCTTCAAGCACACGCACGATTGGAGCTCTATAAATAGAGCTCTTAACCAAACAAAAAAAATACATAAAGGAGGAGAGACGTTGTAAAAAAAATAAAAAAAATACAGTCCTCCCCATAGGGAGGAACCCAGCGTCGAAAGCTTCCTGCACAAAAAAGAAAAAAAAGTTAGTTTAAAAAAAAAGAGTCAGAATACAAAAAAAATAGTTTCATTGAAGCTTTGAAAGCAGATCTAGAGAAGTGAGGACTCTTTTTGATGAAAAGAAGGTTGGATATGGGTTTAAGAGGTCGAAAGGAGATTGTGGGTATATTTTTAAAATTTTTTGGCACTGATGACAGCAACCAGAGCTCACAATTGGCAACGACTGCGGTGATTGTAGCGACAGACGGCCACCGGCCCAGATCAGTTGAAAAAAAAGAAAAAAAAGGTTTTTTTTTTACAGAAAGGAAGAAATGACCAAAAGAAAATTTAGGCTTTTATATAAGCTATCAATAGCCAAAACGACGTTATCTCAATAAACGCCTAAAACGACATCGTTTTAAGCACTCAGGATTCACGCGTTAACCCGCGATCTGACCCGTTCGCATAACTGACCTGCAACCCATTTCTCTATCAGCCTCTGACCGATCTGACTGAACCGAAGCTGAATTGTTGAACCCGAATTGAACCGATACTGAACCGGTACCGAACCGCTGAATTGATCAGATCGCGTCCAGATCGAGCCGAACCGCACCTGAACCTCCTGTTGATCGGACTGTTGATCGATCCGGTTTAGGTAAAAATTAAATTTTTTTAGAATTTTTTAAAAATATTATTTTGGTTATTTTAATTATTATTTTATTAATATTTATGCATATCCAAATATTTATATTTGATAGATTAAATGATGAAATATTTTTTTTATAATTTTGTTAATTTTTAAAACGAACTTTAAAAATAAAAAAATAAACTTAATAATAATACCAAAATAATAAAAATGCAAGAAAAAAACTTTTATCTGATGATAAAATTTAAATGTATTCTAAGTAGTGATGCTTACGAAATCTCTAGGTGAGAAGATTTTTTTAAAAATACTATCAGTGTATTGGAGTATTTATAAAAATTTTTTTCAATACAATAAAAATTTTCTTTTTTTTAAAGTAATAAATAAAAATTGATTAATTAAAAATATAAGTAATAAAAATGAGAAGGAAAGAAATTTTATCCGATGATGGGATTCTAAAAGTATTTCGAGTAGAGATGCTTTAAGAAATCCCTAGGTGAGAAAATTTTTTGTAAAATATTACCAGTGTATTGGAATATTTATAAAAAATCTTCAATATAATTAAATTCCTTTTTCTTCAAAATTTCAATTAAAAATAAATATTAAAAAAATAATTAATAAAATTTCTAACAAAGGAGAATAAAATGTGTGCATCAACATGGTAACATTTTGCATTGCATGCATGACATTTTTTACGAAAAGTAAATTTGAGCCTTCGAAGATGAGATTCTAAGGTATTCCAAGAAGTGATGCCTAAGAAATCTCTAAGTGAGAAAAAGTTCTTCTAATATTACCAACGTACTGAAACATTTTAAGAATTATTTCAATAAAAAAGTTTTAATTTTTTTCTTGAGAATAAATTTTTTTCTAATAAATAAAAAATCAAGGAAATTATTTTTTGAACACAAAAAATTAGACTATTTTTTATCAAAATCAAAAGGTAACACGTTGTTAATTGGTACTGTTTTTAATAGACGCTGTGGGGGTGTTAATCCTTTTACACGTATAACCGACTCCCGAGCCTAGACTGTTTCGCAGACCGTAAAATTATCTTTTTAATAAATTTTAATCAATTTTAAAACTTATTAAAAGGATATATTTTAATAGGTGGCCAATTGCACCTAATCAAAAAAGATTAGTGGCGACTTCGTTATTTTTTATTTTATTTTCAAATTCGTCGGACGAACACAAAACCTTTACAACAATGTTTTGTGGAATGGCCTTATACTGGACAACATTTTTAAAAATGAAGTGAGTTGTGTCTTTTGCAATACAATATTTTTAGGTAGGGATGAATGTGGCATACTTCGAGAAACGATTAATCACCACTAAAATAGACCCAAAATCACCAACTTTATGAGGGCCCTATGGTAAATGAGATAAGTTTTGGTGTAATCCATTACATCTTTTCGCATATGTAGCTAATAGTAACCTTGTTTCAACAAGGCGAAGGTGCATTGCCAACCAAGATGCATGGCCCAAAGTGTGTCATAACATTTTCTAATTAGAATTTGTTACAAGCCTTTTGTTCTTGGTGTAAACAATCATAGGCCCTTTGTTGATAAAGCTCTATTTTTCACCCAAAAATATTTAGATTTACCTTTTTTCATCAACTTTATTATGGAGTTAACTTGATGTTGTTCTTTAGATTCTCTTTAATTAACTTTTGAATGTTGGTGGTCACCTTACTGGCTTACATTGGAGCAATCCTCCTAAAGGTTGCCAATTTTGTATATCTGTTTAATACATTGGCTACTTGGTTAGTCCTTCCAGCTTTGTGTTTAAAGCAAAAGTCAAATTCAGTTAGGAACTCTTACCATTTTGCTTGCTTGCTCGAAAGTTTTAGTTGGGTGAGGAAATGACTAACTGATGTACTATTAGTCTTAATAATAAATTGAGAATCGAGCAAGTAGTGTTGCCATCCTTTAAGCAATGGATCAAGGATAGAAGTTCCTTCCCTTGAGCCATTTATCTTTTTTCTGCCTCCCTTAACTTTCTACTTTCAAATGCAAATTAGGTGTCATTCTTGTAAAAGTACTCCCTTAATAGTGAAATATGATGTATTTATTTGTACTTTAAAAAGCTTTCTAAGATTA
The DNA here is from genome assembly GCF_002303985.1 of Durio zibethinus. Next base: position 28,563,481 of record NW_019167937.1, on the reverse strand, counting down.
GAAAGAGCCATGACAAGGTATTTCATCATAATATCCTTTAGACCTTTAAATGCTTTTTGGCATTCAATTATCTAACAGTATTTGTGCCATTTCAATAACTTGTTAAGTGTTGTTACCTTACGAGAATACCTTTCTACAAATCTCCTATAATAGTTGGCCAACCTAAAAAAAGATCGAAGTTCATTGACATTCCTCAATGTTGCCCACTTTTTGATAGCCTTGACCTTTTTCTTGTCCATTCGGATATAATCCTGTTCAATCATGTGGCATAAGAGATGGATTTGAGAGATGGATTTGATTTTGCGTAAAGGCATATTTATCTCTTGGTGCTCTTTTAAGATAGATAACCATAAATTTATCAAGATAGGCATGGAATACTTGATTCATTATGGTAAAAAATGTGATAGGGGCATTAGCAAATCTATAAGGCATAACAAGAAATTCAAATGCACCTACCATGTTACATATGTGGTTTTTGGCTCATCTCTTTCCTTAATTTTGACATAATGGTAGCCATACCTCAAATCAAGTTTGGATAAGTACTTGGCCTGACTTAATTGATGAAATAGATCTATAACAAAGGGAATATGATACTTGTTCCTTACAATGACTATATTCAAGGCCCTATAATCTACATATAGTCACAAACTCCTATAATGTTTTTTTTGAAATAACACTGGTGCCTAAATGGTACTTTTGATGATCTAATGAATCTAGCTTGCAAGAGCTTATTTAATTGTTTTCTTAATTCAGCCAATTTTGGTGAAGCCATATAGTATGAGCTTTTAATTAGTGACTTAACTTTCGAGAGAAGTCCAATCTCATGGTCCATCGATTTTCGAAGTGGTAGAACCTTAGGCAATTATTTTGGCATCAAAATTTTGAATTATTTTAATACTTTTTTTGACCCTATCGAGCATCGATCCTAACTCAATTTCATCTTTGTAAATCAGTATAGCCACACAGGAAGGTTTCTCTTTCTTATCTCTTTCTTGAATTGTAGCACTGAAATCATTTTTGGCTTATTCCTGGGAAGGATTGTGGTTGGTACAACACATGGGCGTTCCCCTAAGTGTAGTAAATAACTAGTCGGGGGATTGGGATTGCCTAAGCCTAACATCATAAAGTTTAATCTTAAGATAACATCAAAGTCACCCATGAGAGAAATCGTGAAGTCTACATCTTCTTCCCATGGCTTGAGCTTGGTTATTATATTCTTAGAGCTTTAACTAATTACAAATGTTAGTAAGTTCATCGCTTTCATTTGCCCACAATCCTTGTTAACCTTGAGACCACACTTTTTACTTTCTTTTGGTGTGATCAAGGTATCAGTTACACCTGTATTTACCATGGCATTTGTTGTTTTGCTATTGAGCACCAAGTCTACATACATTAGGCCCTTCATCAGTTCCTTCTTTATTATGTTTAGTTGGGTACGAAAAGCATTAAAAAATCAAATTGAACCCTTTTTTGCTAGCTTTTCCTTAATATTTTTGACAGCTTATGATGCTTGGGATGACTTTTAAGAGGCTCTAAGAGCATTAAGGGCACTTTTATATGGGCATTCGGCCATTCGATGTGGCCTTTAACACAATAAGCTAGGTAATAGTTGCCTTAGCTTGAAATGCAATACATTGTTTGACTTGAATTGGAAAGTGTCTCGACTAAAAAGCCTTCTATTTGTTCCTCCACTTAAGGGTCTATCCACCTAGCCATTTTTCCCCCATTCCTAAAGTTAGAGTTATTGTCACTTGATGAAGGGTTCTTTCACTTCGATGGGCCATGATTCTAGTCATTAAGATGTTTGTGGCAATCATGGCAGTGACTACATCTTGCATTTTTTATCTTTGTAGCTCTGTCCTAGCTTACAACTTGAAGCTTTCAATGAAATAGAATTCTTATCCTTTTTAGACATATCTTTAATATTTAGTATCAAGGTAGAAAAGCTTCTTACAAACTCATGCACCGTTCCTATTTGCAACAAATTTTAAAGCTTTCGTCGAGCCATATACTCTACATTTTCAGGAAAGAATTAATTTTAAACTCTTGCTTAAAGTTTGCCCAAGTTTTGATAGGGTATTCATCATTTATAAATTTTGAACACCATCATATCTTGGCATCCTTGACAAGATTTGCAGCCATGGTGACCTTATTTTCCTTTAAGCCTGCGTATACGGTTCGAAAGTATTATTTCATGTCAAACAAGAAATTTTTAAGCTCTTTAGGATCCCTTGTCCTCTTATAATGTTGAGGTCCCAACACCTTGGCCCTCCTTTTTTTTTTTTTTTAATAATGGAGCTAGAATCGAATCTAGCCACAACCAATTATAGAATGCTAACTTAAGTCTTTAGCTTTTTAGACTCTCTTTGGAGGATGCTCATAAAGTTTCTTGTCTCATCAACTAAACTATTTAGAGTATCAAACCGCTTTCGTTAGGCTGCTTTGATCTCTTTCAATCGGTTATAAGTTATTATATAAGCTTTCAAGGTGGTTGCCTTTACCTTGAGCTCTTAATTCTTTGTCAATCCTTTGATCTACCACCTGTTATAACCATTTTTGCTTTGATTCTAGCACTTCTCAATCGTATTTTGGTACCATATATCATAGACTAAATTTTCTCTTAATAAAGTAATAGATCGTGTGACACTTAAATGAATTATTTCTACACAAATAAGCCAAAATAGTTTGAAATTTGAATAAGCAACAAACAAACCACAAATTAATCTTAATGGTGTGCAATAATATATCGAGGCATGATGAGTGTACACTAACATGACTTCTAGTGCCTTTCAAAGAAAAAAATATTTTATTAATGAGATTACAACAATTACAAAAGGAATATAAGTTTTTTCGTCATCATCGAGACTAAAGGGATAATCCTAGATAAGTGGTCTAAAATGTACTTTAACTATTAAGATAACCCAATAATCCACCGACCATTCATCTGTTAAAAACTTTTTCACCTATATTACTAAAAATCATTATAATTTTTAAAATAAAAATACTTTTTCCTAATATGAGATTCACCCTCTTCTTGACATCTCTACCGGATGATAACTCTGTAAAGATGGATCATGATATCCTATACCCTATCATGACCTGTACGGTTGGCTTACGACACCGAGGGTGTTGAGGCTTTACGGGTAAGTTGTTGAAGGTTGGTGAACGAGATAGGACCCTCAAATCTTTCATCCACCGAACTCAAACGTAGAACTCGGTCAGAAACAATAAAAGGGCTGCAGCTTTAGTTTCTTTGATTTTAAGAAAAAGGGGGAGGGGGTTTGGCCCTGGCCTTCTTTTGCAACCTCTCAAGTCAAACAAACTTTAAGAGGCACATTGTTTTGTCACACCTCATAAAGACAGAAAGTCCTATCGATTGTTAACCAAAATAGTCATAAATTATATGGCATTGAAGACTTTAGACACCTCGGTAGGCCTCTTACAAAACTTTTCTTTCCTTTTCTTAGCACACCGTTTTGCATTTCGAGCTGCAAGGCAACGGTCCACATACAACATCTTTGTCTAGGAGCTAACTTCCTTTTTTCCTATTACTTTTTGAAAATCATACAGTGGAAAAATAGAAGAAAAGAAGGAAAATGGTTTTTGAAAATCTCAAATTTCATAAAGTTATATATTCATTTGATAATTTTAAATATGATATAATAAGATAATAAAGATACAAAATCGATGCAACTTAAAATTTTAATAAATATTATATATGAATTTAATAAAAAAATTGTGTTTGAAATGTTAATATGAATTATAATATTATAATTTTTATATTTTTAAAATTTATTAAATATAAAATAAATAAATATAAATATACAAATTATCAAATTCAATTATATATCAAATTTTGCTTCGTACCTTGAATAGATCATGGTCTGATGATTTACATACTGAAGAAAAAGGTTTCCATAAACAGGGAGCCATATCTCACTTCTAACCTTGCAATACAATAGCAAAACTGTTTGCGCTGTAAGTTTGATGCTATCAATTGGACTTTTTCATCTCAATTATTTGATGAAGAACTACTTATAAATTTTAATTCAATGGTTCAACTGTTCAAGTACCATTTTTACTATATATTAATGGACAGTCAATTATGAAAATCTATGTTTAAACAATTATAGAATTCACCTTTAGGCAAGACAAATTAAAGCAGAAATATTCTCAATAATTTCAAGAGCTAGGACTATTATAAATGTAAAAATTTCTCGACAAATGTGAAAGACTATTGCATATTGAGTATGGAAATTAAAAGTGGAGAGTGCAGGTAACCTTAATACCTTTTCAATGTAGTCTAATCAATGATGGGTGATGTAAATGAGTTCTTACGAGCTCTACCACATGCTTGAGTTTTCTCCTAATTTTGGGATGTAGAAATCAGAGACAGACAGAGGCAAAAAGCAGTGAAAATCTCCATCCACAGTTTCCTTTCCGCCAATGTGGCTGGGCAAAGAGACAGGAGCTTGACATACAACAAACTAGACAAGATGACAAAATGGTTTGTCACTTTGACTCTTTACTTCCAAGTTCCCTCCAACTTATCCACTTACACTGTGCCACCGTGACTGAATGACACCTTGGATTTGGAGTCTTTGGAGGCCATGTCGCAATCCAATTCATTTTTCTTTTTGCATGCTCAAATTTCAAGTTCGAATGTTTAGACTTTGGTTACCCTATATATTCGAGTATTTTATGATTGATGGTTTAGCATATACTACAATTAACCTATATTAGCCTATAAATATAGTTATAGAATCACCACTCTTGTTGAAAATTTGGAAAGAGATTTTCATTGCTGTTGGAGTTGACCTTATCATTTACCTTGTTATAATCACTGTGATATATTCAGTTTATGCCAAGGAAAAACGCACAAAAAGGCGCGCATTTTCATGCATAATGGCCATTGTTGTCAATCTGCGTGACATGCAAATTTAATTTTAATTACGTCAAGCTTAGGGATCTGATTGAGATCTGATATAAAATATTCTGTCTAATCATAATCAAGAATAATTTTTGCTATTATAGGTTTAGGACCACTTGATCAATGTGAGGGTTAGAAATTAAAGCAGCCAGCAACTTACATCAAAAAAATTTTGGTTGTCGCTAAAGTAGAATGCTAGAATAAAGCCTACAATCTATATGATTTGAAGTAAAATTAATGCTTAGAACATTTAATTGGACCACAGATTTCTATAGGTGGCATGCGTCTATTATCATACGATAAGCATATCATTTTCCTATCAATTGGGTTTTGGCATGAAGAATAAATTACTGGATTTAGAGTCCCAAACTTGATTATTGGACCGACTGGATCAGATTAATTAGATTAAGAAAATTTCTACTTTGGAAGTAATCTTAAGGTTGCTAACGAATACATAGAAAATTCAAGTTACGTTGCACTTTTGTATGTTTATTACTTGAATGCCCTGATCTGACAAGTCAATTGGAATAGAACTTGTGGATTTGATTGAAAAGAAAATTTGTCTGCTGCCTCTGTCTGTGTGGTGAATTCCATCCCAATTTACTGCAACTGATGATAACCAGCTTCTAGTTGGATGCCATTCATAGCATTCACTCTAGTACTGCTAATGCGCTGCTATAGTTGTACTTCGGCTTCTGTTGGACTTAGTTAATCTTAATGCTTGGACTTGTTCGGCCTGGCTAGACCATCGAAGCCAAGAAATGTAGGTTTTCTCCTTTTTGAGCCAATCATCTTGGAAAAGGGGGATAATATCTCTGCCTATAAAATAGCTTGGGACGGGCAATTCTACAATCCCCTATGAGAAATGTGCAAACTTGAGGAAAAAACACTTGTCGGCAATAGCATTTTCCCTTAGGATCTGTTCCAAATGTGAGCATTAACATAATTTTCAGCGCATACATGTATTCCAAAAGGGCAGCCTTGTTTGATTTTTCTTAGATGGTGACACTTCCAATTTCTATCAATGTTCTGCTCTCTCCAGGCATGGGACCGTAATGTTCCGGTAAATGAAGCAGCTTGGTATGTAGCTTCGAAATCTGATGTAACTTGTTAGAGATATGACTAGCAAATCTTATTACTTTTGACCAACAATAACAACATATACTAGCAGTTAAGGCAGACACTTATTACATGATCTGCATCAGTGGAGTGAACTCCATTCATTTATGTAAATTATGCTTGTGGTTATTCCTTTGAAGCCCTACCTTTTTTAATGGAACTGTGGATTTGAGAAGGTTCCAGCGGAGATTTGATCCATCCCAGCGGTCACATGACTGGCAGTTGGGTGCCATTCACAGCAATTCCTCCACAAAGAACGCTGCGGCTGTAGCTCTACTTGCCCTTTGCCCTCAGTAATAGTTGATTTTGATTACTAATATTTTATTTTTTAAAATTTTTTTAAAGTTATTAAATTTGAAAACAAGTCTTAAGACTATTTCAATAAAGATTATTTTATAGAATAGGTGATAAGATTGTTTTAGTGAAAGTTATTTTATGAAATAGCTATTTATGAAATAATCTTTTTATAGAATAGCCGTTTACGGAACAATTATTCCAAGAATAACTCCTTCACGAAACATTTGTTATTGGAATAACTTCATCAAGGAACAAAAGCGACACCTTTACCGAAAACTCTTAAAACACAAGTTGCTTCATTAAGAGTTATTCGATAAAAGATGCTTCACTGAATGTTATTTCACTAAAAGAAGAAGTGAAAATAACCCAAGCATATGATAAGGTTCTTGGGTTAATTTTACTATTGAGATATTTTGGAGATTTTGACTTGGTAGATCAGATATGGAGATAATTAAAAGATTTTCTTTTAACCTTTTCCTGAAATAGAAGTGCTTTTCTTTTTCTTTTAGAACATATAATGAACTTCTATGTTTACTATACTTATCACTAAAAACTAATTAGGCTCCTATTAATCAATATTGTCGTAATGGTTTTTCGAGATCACAAGACTAATTTGAAAAAAAAAAGAAAGAGTTGTCATTAGTCTTTTTTGGCTAGGTATGATTGGGCACATATTAAAACTTATCTTTTTAATAAAAATTTTAAAATTAATTAAAACTTTATCAAAATAATAATTTTTTGGGTCTATGAAAATAGTTTGTGTTCGGGAGTCAATAACGCATGGGGAATGTCCTACGATACCTGTATAAAATGGTACTTATTAATTATGTGTTATCCTTCAATTATGACTAAAATTGTCTTAATTTTGATATTTATAATTTAATTTTTTTAAAATTTTTATTGTAAAAAAATATTTTTAATTTATTATTATTTTTTTAGCATTTTTAGCTGAAAAAAATAAATAAAAACTTTGCTTGTTGAAAAATTTCTGAAAATATTTCAATACTTTAAAAATATTAAAATAAATTTTCTCAACTAAAGATCTTTTAAGAATCACTACTCGAAATTCTAAAAAATTCCATCATCGATAATTTATATTTATTTTCAAAATCAATATTTATAGTGTATGTAATAAAATATGGTAAGTATAATTTAAATTCAAATAATATTTTCTAAAAATTCATTTCTTATACTAAATTAAAAAAAAAAAGCAAAAAATTTTTATTGAAAATTATTCTAAATACTTCAATATATTAACAACATTTTTGATAAATTTTCTTACTTAAAGATTCTTAAAAAATCACTACTCAAACTTTTTTAGGATCTCATCCTTAGAGATTTCTCATTTACTTTTATAATAAGTATTAAAAATAAATAATGGATATGGACTAATTCGTAATACTATTACATGAAAGTTTATTTTTTAGAAATAAAAAAAATAAATATTTTTTTTGTATTGAAAATCATTTTAAATATTTCAATTCTTTAGTAATATTTTTAGAAAAATTCTCTTACCTAAGAAATTTTTAAGAATCACTATTCAGACTTTTCAAAACCCAATCATGGGAAATTTTCATTTAATTAATTTTATTATTAATTTTTAAAAGTTATATAATAATGATATAATTAACTATAAATAAATTTATTTATTAAAAAAATGCATGCCCTTATAAATATTTATATATTTTTTTTATCTTTTTAAGAAAATTGTTCAAATAAAAAAAATTTTGTATTGAAAAAAATTTTGTATTAAAAATCTTTTCTCCCTTAGAAAATTTTTGAAAGTTACTACTCGAACTTATTGGAGTTTCATTATAAAAAAATTTGTTTACTTTTATAATTATTAATATTTATAAGTTATGTAATAATATAATTATCTATGAATAAATTTATTTCTTAAAAAAATATACATACTATTGTAACTATTTTATATTTTTATCTCTTTTTACGAAAATTATGAATAAATAAATAAATAAATAAATTCTTTGTAAAAATAGTTTCTAAATATTTTAATACTTTGGTAATTTTTAAAATTTTTTCTCACATAGAGAATTTTTAAGAATCACTACTCAGATTTTTCAAAGTCCAATCAAAATTTTTATTTAATCTCTTTTTTATTAAGTTTATTTATTTATTGCATTTTTTGAGAAAAGATATATTGAACTTTATTATATTATTATATAATTTTTAGTTGAAATTTTATTGACATTATTTTACTAAAAAATATTATATGTTTATTATATGAATTTAAGATTTTAACAATGTATAAATAAGAAAGCAAATAATTTTAAAAAATAATAATTGGAAAAAATATATATAAATGGAAATAAACAAAAATAAAAAAAAAACCTAAACCGGCTAGTCCAAAAGTGGTTTGGAGGGATTTGGTTTGATTTAGGTGAATTGCTCTAAGGTTAATCTTCAAAGATAGAGTTAGGTTGAGTGTGTAGACCCTGGATCCAAGTCAGGTCCATGCATGGGTGTTTTTTTTTTTTTTAAAAAACATTATAGAACTTTTTTAATTCATTTTAAACCTCATTTAAAAAAAAATCATACAGCCCAAAACAAGAAATAACAGTTTTTCAGAATTTAGCGCTGTGCTATCGTACCGATCTCCATCTACCATTGTCAATCACTGATCATCAACACAGTTGAGGCCTAAAATGTGCCAAAATCATCTCTTCAACCTCTTATTTGCTGTTTCACAATTAGTTTTTGGACAAAAATTTCCCTAATCTCTTGGATCCAGCATCTAAAGTCATGACTTTTCATTTCCATTTGTTGATTATCCACCACTTGGTTTTTTCCCATTTCAAACTATGTTTCCTCCTTTCCCTTTGATCATCGTTCCTATTAAAAATCCTAGTTTGGAACCTCAAAACCCGAATGACCCAATTTCAACATTTGTGATTTTTTTTTAAAATTCTAGCGTTAAAGTTCTCCTATCTTGGGGATTGTGGTTGACTTCCTAGGGTTTTTTTTTTTTTTTGTTTTTTGGTGTTAACAGTGGTTATGAGTGGGTATTTGAAGGGATAATTAGTGATTTTTATAGTGATGGAGATGGTTGTGGATAGGTCTTGGTTGAGATGTTAATAAAGCTGAAGTTTGGAAACAAAGACAATGCGGCCAAGATTAGAGCTGAAGTGCCATCAATAGGATTGGGTAGTTTAGAGCTAAGTGATTTGGGGCTAGTGATAAGTTGAAGTCTTAGGGGTTTAATGCTGTGTTGGTGATTTGGTATACGGGGTTTGATAGGGTGAAAAATGGTACAGAAAAGGGTTGTGGCTCAATTCTGGGTATGGGTGAGGTGAAAATGAAAAGGAAGGGTTGTGGCCACTAGCTTGGGTAAGGTCTATATTGAGGCTCTTAGTTGAAGGGCTGGGGTCTTGGTTTTGGTCAAAGTGAGGCACCAGAGGGTTTGTGTGTGTGTGTGTGTGCTAGATGTGGCTTGGTTAAAGGGTCACAAAAGGCTAGTGAGTGCCAGTGAGGTGCTAAGGTTTACTGTGGAAAGGTCAGCAGGTGGGTAGTTTCAATTAGTGCATGGGGGTTTGTGATGGGTTCTAAAAAAGGTTCATTTGGGATGGTAGTAGGGGTCATTTCAAGGTTGATTTGGAAATCTGGGTTGGGGTTGTTAATGTTATTGGCGTCGGCTGAAACTAGTGTTGGGATCGATTGGGATTAGGTAAGGCTAGGGACTAGGATGGGCAGTTGCGTGAGTGAATAGGTTGTTTGGTTGAAGGGCTATCGCTATGTAAAGGCTCTTTCCCAAAATTGTTACTTCATTTTTTTTTATTTATGTATTCCTATAATAGATAAGATTTGCCAGGTGGTGCAAGGATTGGTGAAGGTTGGTTTTGGATAATGGAACAGGGCATTAGGCAATTTGGTCTCTTATGACAACAAGCTACTCACCACTTCTTCCTATTTTTTTTCTTGTATTTATTTTTTATCATTTTTTCATTTTCAATTAATTCAATAAATAACGAAAATAAGAACAATAAAAATAATAAAATAATAAAAATAAAATTGGATTTTGAAACTTAATTTGATTTAAAATTGAAATTTGAGACAAACCTGAACAAGCTTAATTTAATTAAATCCAATAATATTAATCCAAATTGAAATGCTAAAATCAAATTTAAAACTTAAACAAATTCGGATTAGTTCAGACAAAAGTGAGTGTCTACAAATATTTTAATATCTTTTGTAATGGTCAATTCTCTCATTATTCACCATTATTCCTATTCAATACTTAAGATATGTAACTTTTATTGTTGAAGACCTATAAATAGGAGTTTTCACAGTTTATTGGGGCACTTTTGAAGACTTTTTCCAAACTTACTCAATCTATCTACAATTTTTTCTTCCAAAATCTTTTTCTCAATCTCATTCTTTTTTTTACTCAGTCTTATTTCACCACTTACCATCACTTATTGCTGCACTCAATACTTTAAGGCTTATTCCAATCTTTCTCTCTTTCATCTCTCGGTACATCTTATTTTACTTGTTTAGAATGCTTTCTCACCTCAACAAAAAACTTGTTTACATTTTGGTGACTCTACTGGGAAGGAGTGATTGCATTAAGCAAAACAATTTTTTATCTTGCTTTGTCGAGAAAAATAAAAAATTTTACTAGAAACCAAAATACTCAAACCTTTGCCTACATCTAAAAACTAATGAAGATGATTCAAAATTCCTAAAAATGATGCAAAAGTTGGAGGAGATTATCTCCCAACTCATATTTTCCAATGCCATAACCTATTAAGTGCAAACTGCTACTAATGAGAATGAAAATACTTCTAATAAAGCTATCTTTTTGGTGAATGGCAATGGAAAAAACATTGCAAATATGCCAAATCTTGGTGTTAATTAAAATCTTGGTGTAAGCAGCACCTTAGTTGTTAGTACATCCACTATGATTTTTTCTCCAACCACAACTCAAAGTTTTGCCATGAAAGAAAATTTTCAGAAGTTGCTTGAGGAGAAAAACAAGAGCTTGAACTTTTTTGAATTTAATCTTAAACTACCATATCTTACTAGAGTTGTTGCTAAACCATATCTCAAGGATTATACTAGTTTTAAGTTTAAGTAATTTAATGGCAAGACTTGAGATGCTCGTGGGCATGTAAAGAAGTTTGTGAAAACTCTTAAAGTAGCTGGATTAGATGATGATTTAAAGTTGAATGAATTCTCTGAGTCTCTTAGGAAAAAAATATATACCTGGTATGTTAATCTTACACCTAACTCTGTTGAATCATGGAGTCAAATGTGTAGAATGTTTGAAAAAAAATTTTTCTCTACCTAAAAAAAGGTTGCTTTGATTGACTTGAGAATAGAACACCAGAAGTCATAAGAAAATCTTATGGAATACATCCAACACTTTATGAAAAGAGTGTTAGATATTCAAGATTCTTATGAAGAGAAAGAACTAGTGAAAGTATATATCCAAGGAATGTTTACTGAGTATATAATGCCTTTAGAGAATTTATCTCTTCCAACCTTTATTACTTTGGTTAAAGCTGAAAGAAGAACTAATAATATAGTTTTTAGGCAATGAAGAGCCAATCATTTCATTAGAAGGAATGCTTTTATAGTGAATGGAATTCAAGGAAGAGTAAGAAAAAAAATGGACATTCTCATCCAAATATGCATCCTAGAAACGATGATCAAAGAAGAAGACAAGATGATGATACTGACTATCTACCATTTTTAGTTTCAATGCATAGAATGAAAGCATTACTTCAAGAATAGATTAAAGATAGAAATGTGAATCTACCTTATGTTTCATAACCACTAATAGCAGAAGAAAAGTCTAACCCAAAGTATTATGACTATCATCAAACGGTTGGTCATCCACTTGCTAAATGTAGAAATCTTTGTAAAATATTTCATTGAAAGGTGCAAGCAAGACAAGTACATATTAAACAATGGAATTCAAAATAATCCATTTTCAACTTATCAGAATCTTCAAAGGGATATGAATGCAAGAATTCATGCTAACTATGATGATCCTTCTTCTCTTTGAAGAATTTGACATATCAGTTATTCAATTGAAAGTTATTAAATCTCAAGCACTTTCAGATTTGTTAGCACATTTCCATCTTGGTAACAAGAAAGAGGTGTTGGAATAGTTTTATCCCACTAAGTAGAGAAGTTGATTCCTTGAAAGAGAGTGTTGAGTTAAATTCCTCTTATTTGGGTAGAATAAATATCTTCTTAGATGAAGAGCCAAAAAGAGAAAAATTCTCATTGATTCGAGTTTAGAGTTAAACTTTTTAAATTAGGTGTCATAACGTCTAGATCTGAGGATCTATTACTAGACATTGACTTGAATGATTCATCACCAATCTTTTTTATCTAGGTGTGATTGGCCATCTAAGAAATCTATCATTTCAGGGAACATTTAAGTTTAAGGGTCTCTAAAAGAATAGGCTCGGGTCTACTAACCAGAATAAGGTTCAGGAGTTCGGTTACGTGTGAAGAAGGTTATAGCACCCTCACAATGCCCATCAAAAGATGGTAGCAGCTTAATTTTTTGTTATCCAATAAGCCTTAAAAATTTACCAAATAATTAATTATTAGAAATTATTCTCAATTGACTCTAATACTTTTAGCAAAAAATTGATAAAATTCTCTCACCTCAAGAGTATGCAAGAAAACTATTGTTTCACTTACAGAGGTTCTATCATCGAATTATTTAGTATTAAAGAAAATTCAAGAAAATAAAAAGGAAGGAAAAAAATTATTGCTTTTGTACAGAAAAAATTGATACTTTCAATTTTTTTCGAAAATATTTTTTTGAAAACTTTAATTTCGAAAAAAATTGATACTTTCAACTTTTCCTCAAAAACCCATTTTTGAAAACTTATTTTTAAGGAAAATTGATACTTTCAACTTTTTTCCAAAAATATATTTTTTTTAGAAAGCTTATTTTCAAAGAAAATTGATACTTTCAATTTTTTCTCAAAAATATTTTTTAGAAAGCTTATTTTCAAAGAAAATTGATACTTTCAACTTTTTCTCAAAAATCCTTTTTAGAAAGCTTATTTTCAAGGAAAATTGATACTTTCAACTTTTTCTCAAAAATATTCTTTTGAATTTTATTTAAAAAAATAAAATAAAATAAAAATGAAAATAAAAATAAAGAAAAATAAATTAAAAATAAGAATAAAACAAAATAAAAATAAAAAATATATTAAACAAATCTAATCTAATAATAATAATAATAAATAAATAAATAAATAATGAAAAAAAACTTGGGAACGGCTAGGCTTGAGGAAGAAAAACGGCTCGGATACGCGGCTCGGGGGTGTCGGCTAGGCTTAGCTAACGGCTTGGAGATGCGGGTCGCACGCGGGTCGAATTCGGCTTGGCACTTGGGTCGGGTCGAATCTTGGCAAAACGCGCGGATTCTCTGAAAACAATAATGCCAAAATGATATCATTTTCGACGGGTATAAAAGGCTAATCTCTCTGTTTTTCAGTAGATTTCTCCTCCCCTCTCTCTTTCTTCCTTTCCTTTCCTCTTTCTTCTCTCTAAACCACGAAGAACTCCGATTGAATCTCGACGGATTCTAAAAATTTTTGACGGAATCTGGGTTTTTCGTCAGAAGTTCACCGAAAAACTGATCGGTTTCTGGAAATAGTCGTTGAAAACTAGGAAGTTGACCGAAAAATTCAAACTTGGTCGAAAAAGTCATCGAAAAATTCAACCAAAATTTGGACATTGTCCAAAAATTTTCAGAAAAAAATTCACAAAAAATTCTCCAAAAATTCCCCACCGATTTTTAGAACTATTCTAACCCACAAAAAACCTTTTTTAGCTTCCTTTTCTCTTCTGTGTTTGCATTTTTCTGTGTGTTTTCTTCTGTTCTTCCAGCACCTATTTATAAAGATTGATAAGAAGAGTTTCTGATCAATCCCAACTCTTTCTGGAATTTGGATTCAATCTTTGAATCCAATCATAACTCTGTCAATTCTCAAATAATAGCCAAATTCATTCCAATTTTTTTATCCTAATCTTAATCGAAAATTAATCAAAATAAAAAGATAAATATATTAATAGATAACAAAAAAATTAGATAAATAAAAGAAATAGATAAATAATAATAATAATAAATAAAAGTAGATAAATAATGAAAATATTAATAGATAAAATAAAAATAAAAATAAATATATTAAATAATGAAAATAAAAATAAAAGCCAATTGGAGCCAGCTAATTGGATCCTAAACCGAGTCCAATGGGCTTAGACCCAAATCCTATTAGATCAGGCCCAATGGGCTTTAGTCCGAACTAAATAGAGTGTCTACAGCTACCCCTTTTTGCACATTTTCTGCGAAGTAAGAATTGTGCAAAGATGTAGACACCTATTCAAGACTCAACTTGACACTTTTTTTTGTTTTTATTTTTTTTGTTTTGTTTTGTTTTTTTGTTTTGTTTGTTTGTTAAAATTTTTATCAAAGCTCTTCTAAGTAGAGGCTTAACGACTTTGAGAAACATAAACAAAGCTCCTCTAATCAGAGGCTCAACAACTTTTGAAAAATAAACAAGGCTCCTCTAATTAGAGGCTCAACGATTTTGGAAAAATAAGTTGCTCCTCTAATCAGAGGCTCAACAACTTTGAAAAAATAAATGGCTTCTCTAATCAGAGGCTCAACAACTTTGAAAAGTAAATGGCTCCTCTAATCAGAAGCTCAACGACTTTGAAAAAATAAATGGCTCATTTAATCAGAGGCTCAACAACTTTGAAAAGTAAATGGCTCCTCTAATCAGAGGCTCAACAACTTAAAAAAAAACTAAAGCTCCTCTAATCAGAGGCTCAATGACTTTTGAAAAGTAAATGGCTCCTCTTATCAGAGGCTCAACAACTTTGAAAATAACTAAAGCTCTTCTAATAAGAGGCTCAACGACTTTTGAAAACTAAATGGCTCCTCTAATCCGAGGCTCAACAACTTTGAAAAGTAAATGGCTCCTCTAATCAGAGGCTCAACAATTTTGAAAAAATAAATGGCTTCCCTAATCAGAGGCTCAACGACTTTTGGAAAGTAAATGACTCTTCTAATCAGAAGCTCAATAACTTTTGAAAAGTAAATGGCTCATATAATCAGAGGCTCAATGACTTTTGAAAAGTAAATTACTCCTCTAAACAGAGGCACCTCAACTTTTAGAAAGTAAATTACTCCTCTAAATAAAGGCACCACAACTTTGAAAAATAAATTACTCCTTAACAATCATGTCTAAAGGAGTTATGATCGTGATTGAAGAAATTTTGTAATGGGAACTCAAAGATTCACAATTTGAGTTCAACATTCATAGGTTCAGATTCGCAAGAACCTTTCAACTTTATAAAAATTTACTAAAATTTGATTCTCAAAATTTCAGTTTTGTTCAAATTTGTAAGATCTCAAGATTTACATTTGTAACTTGCAAGACTCGCATCAAAGATCCTCATTTGAATTTTGGAGGCTCACATATAAAAGTTTAAGCCTTTTTAAAGGTTCGCATTTGGCAAGCTTGGGATTCATATCCAAAAATTCAAAGCTTCTCATTTGAGTTCAAAGGCCCAGCAATAAAACTTAAAGTTTCACATCTAAGTTCAAAAGTTCTCATTTAAAAAATTTTAGAGATTCATATCCAAAAAGTTGAAGCTTTGTATTTTAGGGATTCACATCTAAAAGTTTAAAACTTTTCATTCTAGTTTGAAGATTCACATTCGATGAACTTTAGGGTTTCACTCCTCAAAGATTCTCAGTTCGAAACTCAAAGATTCTCAGTTCGAAACTCAAAGATTCTTATTTGAATTCTCGAAAATTCTCATCAAAATATTCATAATTTTTTCAAGTGACTCAAAATTTTGCATGAATGAATGTTATGACCAAAGATGTAAATGCCTTCTTAATGATGCAAATGCGGCAACCTATATTCTCATATTGCCATGCATGTCCAAACAAAGTTTATTCATCAACTTATGTGCATATACTATTCAAGCGACGATGCCACCATGATGCATGTAATGCAGACGTCTATGTAACCAAATTTTAAATAATTATGGTAATATGGCTCTCGAAACTTCATCATTTCGTATGTCTTCCTTGTTCAGTTTCTCAATAGTTTGAAACAAGTTTCATCAATCGATCATCACTTGACCACCATTCATGGACTTCTCAGCACTAACAAATTTTAAAACAAGTTTCATCCACCATCTCTGGGTCATTACTCATAGGTGTCTCAGCATTAACCATTCCGAACTAGGTTATACTTATAGGTTTTTCAACCTTAACTATTCCAAAACAAACTTTATCCACTGATTATTTTTATCATTCAATCATAACTTACAAGTCATGTCGACCAATTCATCATTGTACTCATCACTTGGTCATCATTCATAAGCTTCTCAGCACCAGTTTCATCTATTGTTCCATATCATTTTCATCACTTAACCATAACTCATAGGTTAAATCAACCAATACATCCCCATATTCATCACTTGATTATATCACTTTTCAATATTTGTCCCATCTTTATTTTATTGTCTAATCCATCATCATATTCTTCATTTGGTCACATCATATGTCTTTTCAAATCATATCTTTTAGGTTTTTACCATTTTTTCATTTTGTTACCACCATCATCTTAGATTTCTCTTTAAGATGCAAGATTTTTTTATGCACATTGTCATTCATTCATCATCATTTCAATTCTTGACAATTATAATGCACTTATACATTTTCTTGATTTATTCTAGGGATGTAACAATAAGAGAACACAAGGTGAATGGTATGTCCAAATGATGCATATTCAGGCAATTCTCAACATTAATCTAGGATTTTTTTTAAAAAAACTCATTTCATTTACTGTTGAAGTCATTTTGAGCTTGATGAACTTTACCTCAGTCTTTGAGGGATTTTCAGATATCTTTGATCTTCCATCCATGTGAACCATTTGACCTAGATATTTTTCTATCCAAATCCCCTTTTCAGGTTTTCAATTTGAATCTTTTTTTCATTTTTTTTCTTTCTTTTTTTTTCTCCATTTTTTTCATTTTTTCATTTTTCATCATCTTCTTTTCCTTTTCTCATTTTTCATCCATTGTTGATATCTTTCCACACATCAAACTTTAGAGCAATGTAGCATGATTCCATTGTTTTATCATAAGCATGCCTTCGTTCAAAATATGATCATTCAAGTTGAGCATTCACATTTGATTCAAATGGACTTTTCAAGGTTGTAATGTAGGTCAAGGTGAGGGGTCATAAAAGAAATGGATATAATAGGCTCAAAACATGTATTAAAAGGTTCAAGACCAAAGGATCATTTGATGCAACTTGGTATTTTGCCCCCACATCACTATTTTTCCTTTCTTCACACAAAGGATTTTTATTATTTTATCCCAAATTATGTGTGGTATTTATTTTTTCTTTTGCTTTTCTTTCTCTTTTCATCTTTGAGACCTTTTGTAATTTTTTTAAAAAATTACCTTCCAGTGTAAATGGTGATCCTTGGTTGGGGAAAAAATCATAATAGGCTCAAAGGGGTAGCAATAAATAGTTTTTCAAATGGTAAAAGAAAGTTGGTCATTTTTTATCTCAATTGTGAATACCTTTTTTGAACATCATCTATTGAACAAAGTTCATGAATCTGTATAAAATATTACACATCTTTAAGACATATCTATTTCACCTCTGGTAACAGTTTACTTTTTTGCTCAAATGATCTCCTCATATTAATGTGGATGATTTCTTAAAATTAAATCCCATAATTATTGTTATCATTGTCTAAATATTCATCATCTGAAATTTGAGAGTGGGAATATAAATTTATAAAAGGTAACAGAGCATGGAGTAATGGTCGAGTGAAAGAGAAAATGTAATGAAATACATTAACTTGCCTTTATTAAAATGATAACAAGTGAAATCATATTGCAAAAAAGAAACCTAACATTACTCTAAAAAAATCCTAAAATAAAAAAAAAACTTTCAACCGGCCTTATCTCCATTCTCCAAAATTATCCCCCTATGCAATCAAGTGCAGAATCTCTATTGACATCTTGCCCTTCAATTCATTATGACTCTCCGGACCGTTTCTGACCAATGTGTTCTTGATTTTCACTCAGAGCATTAACATTGTGATTTGGTAGTGGATTGCCACTAATATTAGGTGTTGTTGCTTTTCTTTGATCAAAACTTACCATTCCATCATTGATTAATCGTTGCACCTTGTGCTTTAAAGCAGTGCAAGTTTCATTAGAATGGCCAGTAATTCCATAATGGTAATCGTAGTGGGCTATAGGATCATACCACTTATGGTAGGGTGACTTAAGTGGGTTCACATGGTTAGGAGCAATCAAATGGCTATTATAGAGTTCTCGATATAACTCCGTATAAGTCATGAGGATTTGATCAAATACAAGTTTTTTTCGAGTAATCTGTTGCTATCATGAACCATTTGCTGGGTTGATAGGGTGAATTTGGGCTATTGCAGGAGTTTGAATGTTAAAGCTATATGTAAGATCTAAGGGTTAAAAATTGATCGGTATGTGGATGAATAAGGTGGTTGTGAAGCTAGCTGGTATGGGTAGGATGAGGTATTATTCACAACAGGATAGTATAGAGAGTAACCTTGGGGTGGATAGGGTTGATAACCCCTGAATTGTTGCCTATCAAAGCTCACAACTTGAGCTTCAGTTTCTTTCTTTTTTGATGCTTTCTTAGTTTCTCTTCCTTTCAACTTGCCATTCTTGATGGCACCTTTAATAATTTCTTCAGAGATCACCATGTCGGTAAAATTCTTTGTTGCATTCCCTACCATCCTTTCATAATAGAGAGATTTCAAAGTACTGATAAATAACACTGTAATTTTTTTCTTAGTCAGAAGAGGTTGTATTTGAGAAGCAATATCCCTCTACCTCTGGGTATATTCTTTAAAAGTCTTATTGGCCTTTTTTTCCAAGTTTTGTAAAGACAAACGATCAGGAGCCAAATCCATGATATATCAATACTGACTGATAAATCATGGGCCATGTCACTCCAGGAACGGATGCAAGCTCTGTCTAACTAGATGTACCATCTAACAGCAGAACCAGTAAGACTATCTTGAAAAATATGTATTAGTAGCTTTTCATCATGAGCATGGGCTGCCATTTTTCGATAATACATGGTAATATGAGTTTTTGGGCACTTTGTGCCATCATATTTTTTAAATTTTAGTACTTTGAACTTAGAAGGAATGACCACATCAGGGACAAAGCAAAGCCCAATAGCATCAACTGAACCATAGAAACCAATTTCTTCCATAGCCCGTAGCCTTTGTTTTAGCATACTAATTTTGGAGTTTTCTTGAGCTTTTACTTTTATCTTTTTCTTGTCTTTTCCTTTCAGTTCATCCAGATCAGGGATTTGAATTGGTTCAACTACCTTTTTAGTAAAGATAGGATTTACATAGCTATGGTAATACCCTGGATTAGAAACTGATGGCATTCCAGGATATGTGAAGTGTTGTGGTAGAACCTCTTGTGTAGACTGGGCTTGAGGTGGATCAAAACCAGGTGGATATAGAGGGTCAGTCACTTCTTACGATGCAGGGCCTTGTTGGCTTGTGTTCTCTTCTACTCTTTTCCCCTTATTTAATTTGTTGAGAGCATCCAAAATTTTACTTAACTCATTCTCAATCTTTTCCTGTGCTTTTTCTAGCTTTTCAAATTTATGAGAGTTTTTCTGCTCCATTTGTTTAGTTCTAGCTCTTGTGTTGTATTGATGGATAGGGTTCTCGTTAGATGGAGCTATCCTTGAACCTTTAGCACCACAATTATGATTAGAAATGCTACGTTATGCTTTATGTATGATACGTTGATGCACGAATGAAATGTATATTTTCATGGATGAAATCTAATATGAAATGGATGTTAAAACATGATCATGAAAATAGTACAGATGCATAAAATCTGACAAACAATATAGTTAGTTTCACAGATGAACTGAAAGTGATGCCGATGCATAATGTTACATATGGTAATGAAAATGATGCACAAAGTCAGACAATCAAAATGATTAGATAAACACCCTTTTGTGTCTTAATTTCAGGGTATATCTATTATTGGGTAAAAAGGGCTCTATCTTAGGGTTAGGCACTTCTAAGGTTCACTTATATGTAGTTCAAGGCTAAAGTCTAAAGGCTCCAAAATTGCTCCTTATATCATTGTCCATCATAGACTAGTAAGGCACCTTAATCCTCACTTATTACAGGCTACAAGCAAAAAAAGTTCAATTTAAGTGGGAGTATTTTGCTAGCCACTGCGGAGGCATTAAACCTCACGAAAGCAATAGGTACTTTACTCCCTCTTAGAGGGACAGAGCTCGGGTACAGAGCTCATGTTATGCATATGTATATGAATTTAATAAAGTAAATAAACATGAATGAATAAAAAAAATCTATACAAAAGGTCCAATTTTATTAGACTTTTGGATAACACAAATTTATTTGCTGGCCTGACTCTCAGACTTTCTTAGTGGAGTCACCAAGCTGTCATAACATCTAGATCCGGGGATCTATCGCTAGACATTGACTTGAAGGAGTCGTCACCAATCTTTTTTATCTCGGTGCGATTGATCACCTAAGAAATTTATCCTTTCAGAAAATACCTAAGTTTAAGGGTCCCTAAAAGAATAAGTTCGGGTCTACTAACCAGAATAGAGTTCGGGAGTTCAGTTACGTGTGAGAAATGTTATAGCACCTTCACAATGCCTATCAAAAGATGGTACCAGCTTAATTTTGTGTTATCCAATAAGCTTTAAAAATTTACCAAGTAATTAATTATTAGAAATTATTCTCAATTGACTCTAATACTTTTAGCAGAAAATTAAAAAAATTCCCTCACCTCAAGAGTATGCAAGAAAACTACTGTTTCATTTGTAGAGGCTCTGTTGTCGGATTATTTAGTATTAAAAAAATTCTAGAAAATAAAAAGGAAGGAAAAAAACGATTGCTTTTGTAAAGGGAAAATTGATACTTTCAATTTTTTCCCAAAATATTTTTTTGAAAACTTTAATTTCAAGAAAAATTGATACTTTCAACTTTTCCTCAAAATCCCATTTTTGAAAACTTATTTTTAAGGAAAATTGATACGTTCAACTTTTTTTCAAAAATATTTTTTTGAAACTTTTAATTTCGAGGAAATTGATACTTTCAACTTTTCCTCAAAAATTCACTTTTAAAAACTTGTTTCTAAAGAAAATTGATACTTTCAACTTTTTCTCAAAAATCTATTTTTGAAAATTTATTTTTAAGGAGAATTGATACTTTCAACTTTTTCTCAAAAATATATTTTTTTTAGAAAGCTTATTTTAAAAAAAAATTTGATACTTTTAACTTTTCCTCAGAAAGCTTATTTTCAAGAAAAATTGATACTTTCAGCTTTTCCTCAAAAATCCTTTTTAGAAAGCTCATTTTCAAGGAAAATTGATACTTTCAACTTTTCCTCAAAAATATTTTTTAAAATTTTATTTAAATAAAAATAAAAATAAAAATAAAAATATATTAAACAAATCTAATCTAATAATAATAATAATAATAATAATAATAATAATAATAATAATAAAATAAACTTGAGAACGGCTCGGCTTAGCGACTCGGCTCGACTTGAGAAAGAAAAATAACTCGGAGACGCGGATCGAGAGTGTCGGCTCGACTAACGGCTCGGAGACACGGGTCGAAAGCGGGTTGGCGTTCGGGTCAAGTCGGATCTTGGCAAAACGCGCGGATCTTTTGGGAATAGTAACGCGAAAACGACGTCGTTTTCGATGGGTATAAAAGACTAATCCCTCTGTTTTTTAGCAAATTTCTCCTCCCCTCTCTCTCTCTCTTCCTTTCTTTTTCTCTCCCTTCTCTTTAAACCACGAAGAATTCTGGTTGAATCTTGTCGAATTCTGAAAAGTTTCATCGAAATCTGAGTTTTTCATCGAAAGTTCACCGAAAAACTGATCAATTTTTGGAAATAGTCGTCGAAAACTGGGAAGTTGGCCGAAAAATTCAAACTTGGCCAGAAAAGTCACCGAAAAATTCAAACAAAATTTGAAAATTTTTCAAAAATTTCCAGAAAAACAATTCGCAAAAAATTCTCTAAAAATTCTCCACCGATTCCTAAAATTATTCTAACTCACAAAAACCCTTTTTTAGCTTCTCTTTCTCCTCTATGTCTGCATTTTTCTGTGTATTTTCTTTTGTTCTTCCAGCATCTATTTATAGAGATTGATCAGAAGAGTTTCTGATCAATCTCAACTCTTTTTGATATTTGGATTCAATCTTTGAATCTAATCTCAACTCTGTCAATTCTCAAATCACAGCCAAATTCATTCCAATTTTTTTATCCTAATCTTAACCAAAAATTAATCAAAATAAAAAGATAAATATATTAATAGATAAAAAAATAGATAAATAAAAGAAATAAATAATAAAAATAAAAATAAAAGTAGATAAATAATAAAAATATTAATAGATAAAATAAAAATAAAAATAAAAAAATATATATTAAATAATGAAAATAAAAATAAAAGCCCATTAGGGCCAGCTAATTGGATCCTAAACCGAGTCCAATGAGCTTAGACCCAAATCCTATTGGACCAGGCCCAATGGGCTTGGGTCCGGACTAAATATGGTGTCTACATTAGGTAAAGAAACCTATCTTTTTATCCTAAACTGTGTTGAAAGTTTTCTTCAATTGTACATGGGATTAATCTTTAAAATCAAATTGAGATACAAAGTTGATATGTCTACTATGTTGAATCCACTTTTATTAGTCTTAATTTAACACTTTTTGCTTTAAATTAAATTAATCTATTTGGTATTGAGTTGAGAAAAAACTATCTGTTTAATACATAATAGAGTTTGATGTATTTCTTTTGGGGTTGAGAATTTAGAATTTACTTCCTAGTATGAAATTGAGAATCACTCATTGACTGCAACTTTATTGCTCTTTTTTTTTTGTCATTATTCTATTGTTAATACTTGCTATCAAATGAACCTCTTTAGTACTAATTTTAGAATTATTTCCAAATTGAAAATTATTCTTTGGCCATAGCTATATGGTTTATTCTTTGGCCGTAATTTTATTGTTTGTACTTGCTATCAAATAAGCTCGTTTGATACCAAGTTGAGAATTACCTCTCTTTTATAAATTGAAAATACAATTATTGGCCTTAGCTCTATCACTTATTTCTTGGTCTTAATCTCTTAAGTACTATGATGAAAATCATTTCTCTTGATGCTTCTGATTGCAACTTTAATGCTTTTTAAAAGGATTGAATTAATCTCTTGAACATTAAGTTAACAAATACTCTCTTTTTAATGTAAATTGAGAAAAAATTCTCATTGGTTGTATATATGTAGAAATGAAGAACAAGTACTAGCAATGGAGAAATAAAAAAAATGTCAATATAAAAAAAATGTTCAACCACCACTAAGATAAAAAAAATTTAAAAAAATAAATTTTGAACTAAATAAACAATAACAGAAGATCTAATTGACTATGTAGCTCCATGGAGAAGAGTTAGTCTTGCTAAATTGAGAAATAGCTTCTAACTTCTTCCGTAACTTAGTCTGATGATCTCTTTACAACTCTAATTTTTTTTTGAAGCAAGGTAATCTTTTTTGTAATCTTTTCAAATTTTGTTTCTATTTTAGTTTTCTCAATTTCTACAAAAAGAAAAGCTTTGGTTTTAGACATATATATGTCAATACACTAAAGTCTGAATCTAGCTTTTAAGGCATTATCCATAAACTACAACATCAATTATAATCTTTCGAAAGAAATATAAAAAAATGGGGTATTTGTAATCAACAAAGCTTTTCCCAAAACATCTAAATTGTAAGAGATAAAATCTTCACTTTGAAAGATATATGTATTCCAAAATTTGCATTCTTTCTGATAAATATAGTCTAAATATTTTACATATTGTGATAAAACAAAAAAATCATGAAAATTCATTTTAGCCAGAAGATTCTCAGAATGTGTGTCAAGAGCATCAAAAACACTAATAGCATCATTATGTCTTGATACTGAAAAGGAAGAAACTTAAAGAGCAATATCAGAAACAACAATGTCTGAACAAGTTGAGTTTGAATAGTTTGAGCCTTAATATCAACTAAGGTTCCAGAATTATCTACTTGGACATTTTCAACATCAGCTTCATCATCATCTTTTTCAATATTATCATCAACATTAGAAAAGTATGGACCATATCACAAGACTCTTCACCATCACTAATAATAAGTCTTTTCTTTTGAATAAGTTTCTCCTACAAAAGCAGAACATAAAGATGAAATACATATCTTTAAAAAAAAAAAGAATGAAAAAATAAGAAGAATTTACTTTATGAGAAAACATTTTTTTCTTGATTGACATGAAGCATGGGAAGAATAAAACTAGTGCTTTTTTCATCTATTTGATTTTCACATGTTTTTTCTTTTTCTTTGGATGAAACGTGTATCAAGTGCAAAAATATGTCACTCCAAGAAATATTGAAAATTGAGATATGTTTCTTAGAATTAAACAACTATATACAAAAGGTTTTCCAATTAGAAATACACTAATCTTAATAAGCAAGCCATTCAAAACTATAGTAGCTAACTCTATCAAATGCTGGCACAACATAACATCTACCCTCTTTATGTTTCTTTTGAACCTTATCGAAAAGAAACTTAGAAACATAAGAGAAGAAATCTTCATCCAAAGGCATAAGAGGAGCATGTAGAATCATTTGATCATACCCAAATTGATGTGCAACTTTACATATTGAATATACTTCAACGAAATATGAATCTCTATCAATGCCAACACCAGTATTCTCTATCATAAAAAGTAATATAATACAATTGACCTAGAAATAGAACTCAATTTCTTGGTAGCTTAATGTCTAAGAACGAGGTTGGCTTGAAGTATAGTAAGAAACAAGATCCCCATAGCCATTTTTCATCTGTAAGTATGGGTGCCAAATGAACTCTATAGATATATCTAACACTTCAAGAACACTTCTCTTTGTACTCTAATTATGCCAGGCCGAAGTTCTATAATTATTTTTGAAGAGAAAGCCAGATGAAAAAGTAGTTGGTGAAAGATTCAGATTAGATATTAGAGCACAAACACTAAATCTTTCTCATAAGCATATCTGAATAAAAGAAATATGGATATATGTTAGAATCTTATGTCGACCAATTGATGTTTCAGTCTTGGAAAGATATAAATACAATAGCCTATAAAGTGATCCTAAATAAAAAAGAGCTAATGAGAAACACATACCTTTAGCAATTTTAATAGCTATAGGAATGTGAGCTGAATTAATTCCATCATTTGGCCATCCTAGAAATATATGTCGAACTAACCACATCATTAACAGTGCTTTCAATTCATACTAAGAATTAGAAAATTTAAAAGAGTTACTTTCACCTTTTTTTGCTTTAAATTTGTAAAAAAAAAAAGTCATACTTAATTAGATAATCTAGCTACCTTTGATTTATCCCTTTGGCACTTGAGTAAATCACAAAAAAAAAGCTATGAATTTTCTCCTTCCTTTCAGACAATTCAATAGTACAAATATTATGTTTCCAAAGACAATGAAGTTCAAAAAGAACACGTATGTCTTCAAGAGTAAAAGTGAACTATCCTCAAGCAATGATCATAGTATGAGAAAAAGTACTCCATCTAGCAAGAATAGCATACCATACATCCTTTCTACCTTCCCTACGAATATGAAGTTTGGATGTAACTCATACAACATTAAGCACTCCTACTGAAGATAAAACTTTTATATAAGTAGGCTTTTCAATTACTTTGTTCACCCAATCTTCTCAACCTTGAACAGGTTGTGAATTTGAACCAAACTTAGTAACAAAAAGTGAAAATTCTTCACACTCAAACTTGAACTTCAGAATAGAGAAACTTGGAATATAAATTATATAAGTCGATGCTTCAGGACCAACACTTTGCCAAGAATAGCCAACATGAGCACTTTGATAAGAAGAAAATTTTCTCTCACGCACTTTCCTCCATTTTTAATGATTTTATCTGACCAATTTTCAAGGATAAAAAGAAGTACACAATTCTTTCCAACGCAAAGACGTACTTTCTTTTCAAGATGCACTTTTAGAATAGAATCTTTTGGAATACTATTTTTTTTCCTCACAAGAGCTCGAGCAATGTGGGAAGGCTAGCTATAATTGATTCTTAGCATTGACAGTGAAGAATACCTACAAGAAATTGGCAACAAAATTTAGATTAGTTTTTCTTAAACACACATAATAACTTTTTTATTTATTCAAAAAAATAAAAAATCAAATAGCCTAAAAAAAGTCAAATAGTAAAAAAAAAAAAAGAGAGATGAATACTTACTTGTTCATAAGATCAAAATTTTTTTCAAAAGAATTAGATTTTCACTTAACTTTGAATTGAAAATTTTCTCAATATAATTTATAGAGTCAAGAGAATCAATTTTTTTTAATAACAAACATTTATTTTCCTTATTTAAAAAGATCTTTAACAAAATCTTTAAAATTTTAATTTTATTCTTCAAATTTCATTAGATTTTTTTCTTAAAAAATTTTAACACTTTTTGATATCCTATACAATATTTTACTATACTGTTATAAAATTTTCATTTAAGAATAAGATTCACTTCATTATTTATTTAATTATTTTACTTATTTTATATCTTGAAATATTTGCCATAAGATTTCACATAATGCTCTATATTCTTAGTTTTCAATATAAATCAATTTATAAGTAATAAAAATAATAATAAATAAAAGCAAAGAAGTCAAAGATTCCCACCATTCAAGTCCGATGTCAATAAGTTAAAATTGGCCTTATTCTTTGTGTTTCAATGTAAAACATTTTGGCTAAGACATCAAAACGTGTATAATATATATTTTTTATGTTGAAGCATATATTGACTCAAACATATAATAAATACCTACATTGATTTAGCATTTTCATAAATCATGAAGATTTATTCGTTTTACACATGATTTTCGTTTAAGGAAATGGTGTAACAATAAAATAGAACAACTTCATTATTTGTTTTTTTTTTTTATTTTACTTTTAAGAAACATTTTTATTATTGATTCTTTTTAATAGTTTCTTTTTTTTTAGGGAAACACTCCCTTACTTATTCATTTTAATAATTCTTCTATTTTTTAAAAAAAAAACACACCTAGTACTTGTTTCTTTTAATAATTTTCTTTTCTTTTACGGAAATACTCTCTCACTTATTCCTTTTAATAGTTTTTCTATTTTTTAGGGAAACACTTTTATTATGATTCTTTTTTTTTTAAAGAAACACTTCCACTACTTATTCTCTTATTTTCTCAAGAAAACACTTTAACTACTTATTCTTTTTTTTTTTTAGAGAAACACTAATGTTATGGCTTACACTTTCATACATTACTTGTCTAACAGGTAACTCTTTAATTTACAACATTAAAATTTGCTTGTTCTATGCATGAAACATTATTTGATTTTCATCAAACAATTTTCATACAAGGGGCAATGAATCCACACATTTACACCCACAAATATATATACACATTTACACCCACAAATATATATATAAATTTTTTTCTTTCATGAAACTTATATCATACATCTTTAAATTATAAGAATAAATATATTTTATTTTCATATTTTTTTTCTTTTACTTTTTCATTATACTGGTGCATGAGAACTTCTTATATTAAGAATTCTCATGCAGAGGCAAAATGTAGATAGCTGATTTGGTTACTAATATTTTATTCTCTTATATTTCTCAGAAGTTGTTAGAATTAAAAATAAGTCAAAACATGTATCAAGACTGTTTCAGTGAATGTTATTTTATGGACGATGTGATAAGACTGTTTTGGTAAAAGTTATTTTACAGAATAAATATTCGTAGAACAACCTTTTTACAAAATAGCTATTTATGGAACAACTATTCAAAGAACAATTCTTTCATAAAATAGTTATTCTTGGAACAACCTTCTCAAGGAACAAAAGTAACACCTTTATTAAAAACTCTTGAAACACAATTTGCTTCACTAAGAGTTATTCCACAAAAGATTCACCGAATATTATTTCATTGAAAGAAGAAGTGAAAATAACCCAGGAATATAATAGGGTTTTTGGGTTAATTCCACTATTAGAATATTCCAAAGAGTTTGGTTTGATGGATTAGATATGGAGATAGTTAAAAGGTTTCCTCTTAACTTTCCCTTGAAATATGAATGCTTCTCTTTTTTTTTTTTTCCAGAATAGATAATGAACTTTTATTTTTGCTATACCTATCACTAAAAGCTAATTAGACTCCCATTAATCAATACATTCATAGATTTTGTAATGGTCAATTTTTTTATTATTCACTATTATTCCGATTCAATATTCAAGATATGTAACTCTTATTCTTGAAGACCTATAAATAAGAGTTCCTTAGTTTATTGAGAGACTTTTAGAGACTTTTGCTAAACTTAAAATAGGAGTTTCTTCAGTTCATTGAGAGACTTTTGAAGATTTTTGCCAAACTTACTCAACTCTCTTTGCAATTCTCTTCCTAAATCCTTTTTTCAATCTCATTCTCTTTTTTACTTAGCCTTACTACACCATCTAACTTCACTTGCCTTTGCACTCAATACTTCAGGATTTGCTCCAACTTTCATTTTTGCCGTCTTCCTGAACATCTTGTTTTACTTGTTTGTAATGCCACCTCACCTCAACAAAGAACCTATTTACACCCCTATAGCCATAGCAGGCAACCAATGGATGTTCAAATCCTAGAAATTATTCCAATAAAGCATCGTTAGCTAAATAATTAATGTAATAGTCGAATTCTAATGTTAATAATTTCTTATATGGATAAGAGTAACCGACCAGGCTTCTTTGGGTAGCTCAAGACTGAAGAGGGAATACATGACTAAAAAAACATCTACGTAAGTGGTTGCAGCTAATAGAAGGTTGCATCTCAATTGAACAACCGCTTGCTTCAGTTTCTGATTAAAATACTAAGGCACTTCATTGTGAGATTTTGCACAGCCGGCGTTGTCCATTTGTGCTGCTGCATCGCTTGGCAGATTGACCAAATTGTATGGAAGGAAGACATCCGATTATCCAAAATGATCCATGGCTCCCAAATTGTGCGACAATACAACCGTAGGAATTCATATCTTATTGCCAATGCATCATGGGTAAGGGTAAGCCCATTCAGCCCCAAGTATAGGGCTGAATAGCTAGGGTCTCAGGGCCCAGACTTCTTCAGCCTGGCTTGACCACTTCGGCCTTTGCCAACAAAAATTGTTATTCACAAAGTGCAGGCCGCAGGGTTTCTATTTTGGGTTTATATTTTATACATGTAAATGTCGTGTACAAATTATATTCATAGTTAATCATGGAGTACACTAGATTAATGATAAAAAAAAATAAAAGTTCGAGGATCTTTCAAAATAAATATTTCAAAATTTTAATTATTAATTAGTTAAAACTATCTATTAATTAAGTTTTCTTAATTAATTAGGCCTTTTTTCAACTTTTTCTTTGTCAAATCTTTTTCTCACACCTTTTACACCTCAACCAAATAATTAGTAAACGTTAAAAATTAAATGTAATGCCTAAAATTTCTCGTAAAAAAAAAAATCAGCTTCTTTTTCCATTAAGCACAAAACCCCATCTTCTTCCTCCATGAAAAACCAAATAACTCGAAAACTTAAAATTTTTAATTTATGCATTAAAAGTGTATAAAGCTTTGGAAAAGTACTCCACCTAAGATAAGACAGACAATTCAGAAAATTAGCAATGACAATTTAAAAAATATGTAAGAATTATTAGCATTAATAAAATTACTTGCCTTTTTTCCTAGTCATTTGTGATCTGGATTTGAATTGCATGAACTGCCAGGATTGCACATGTAGGTAGATAGCATTAAATCCATCTTCTGATAGACCTCTTTCTTGTGTAATTGTGAATGCTGATACTGCAAAGTTTGCACCATGGGTGAAGTTGGACCTCAACGAATCCAGATATGGGCTGAGATAAGGCAAATCAAGACTTATAGCCAAACCATCAGTACATAACAGTCCAAAAATTGGCTGGACGGGTTCAAAGTAGAGAAAGATCATAATGGTTGAGGTTAATTGTCATCAAACAGTCGTTGCACTTCTTGAGCAGCTAAAACTGGGTTCAGGTTGAAAGAAAGCGAACGAAACAGGCCAAACACAGAGAGACATATATGATGTTGTTTGCGGGAGACTCCATGGCCATACGGGGAAATAATACTGGAAATATTACGTCACTTGTATGCTACCTCTCGAGTACGGGACCATATCGCCTTCACGTTTGACGTCACTAAAGCAGATTTTTATTTATATTAGGACTGATAATGAAAATCTGATACACAACTAGCTAGACATAAGTATGCAAAATTTATTACTGAGGTAGACACTTATTACATGACATACATTGTAACCAGTTCGATTTTGGTTTATTCATGTGTCTATGCTCAACAAAAAATGTTAATCTCAAGTCCTCTGGCATGCCCGTTTCAAAGGAACTGGTGGATCTGAGAACGATCCAGTTGAAATTTGATCAAAAACAAACTTGTTAGCTGCCTCAGTATAGTGAATTCCATCCCAAACTACGCGAACTGATGGACGTTTACATGATCCCACAGATATCTCGGTACCATTAACCGTAATTGTTCTTCCACATAGAGCTTGAGTGCTGTAGTTGTATTGCCCTCCATAGCCACAACATGTCACATGAGGAAGCTCAAATCCTGCAAAATAATTCAGAATGAGATATAAAACTAGCCCATACAATCCTTTATTTTTTCATAAAGTTCAGCAAACTTGTGCAGTCAAGGGGCATACCGTGTTTTTGGGGTTCAGCAAACAGGGAGTACTTGACAGAGTAAGTGTCTACATATGTGAATGCAGCTAAAGGAAATTCATTTTTGAGTTGAGCTAATGCCTCCTTTAACTTGAGATTAAAATACTGAGCTACGTCATTGTGAGGCTTTAAGCAACCGGCAGAGTCTTTTTCCTCTGAGGAAAATGCGGTCAGAATGTAAGGCAAGCAACCAATTGGTCCTGTGTTGTGAACCCAAAATGATCTTGCTCCTAAACCATATATATTCTGCAAAATGTAAAATAAAAAGAAAGCCAATACCTCATTCCATAAAATAAAATTCCAGAATTATTAGGCCCAAAAATTACAATTTTAAAAATGGATACACTTATGGTACCATGAATCAAATGCCTCAGTATAATTCTCAATTGGATTACCTTGATATTTTCAGAGAATTTGTGGACTATATCAGGAACGGAAGCATTGACTTCATTTATTGTCAAGTTTGCAAAGAACCCTTCACCAAGATCATTTTGGCCGATGTCAAAAGTGTATAAAGCTTTTGGCAAGTACTCTTCCTTGGGCAGTAAACTTGCAAGCAACCCTCCTATGAATGCAAAGGCAAAAAAAAAAAAAAAAGCAATGAAATCTTGCTGCAAATATTGATTATACCAACTGAAATCTACTTTCATTGAAAACAAAATGTGATTAAAGATGGTACTTAAAAATATTTACTCACCTTGTTCCTCAATCATTTCTGATGTGTTTTTGAATTGCACAAATTGTGAGTACTGTAGATCCAAATAGAATGGACTAAATACACCCTTAGGTATAACACTATCTGGTAGTCTGATTGTTGATGATACCGTGGCAAAGTTTATACCATGGGAGAAATTGGTCCCCAGTGAATCAAGATATGCATTAATAAATGGGAGACCAAAAGACTCAGCTGATACATTAGACGTCAAAAAGTAAGGAAGAGAACTTATAACCATGAAAAATCTATAACATTAATCAGTATGTTGACTAATGCTAAATGTAAGATTGTTATGAATTTGTTTATTTTCCTTTTAATTTTCAAATTAAACACACAAGAGCTGATATTTCATATGAAAACACTCTTTTCCTTCTCTTTCGACATGGTTCATCTCTGTGAACTTGGACTAATAATAATGATTAATGAAAGTATAACATACCTATGAAATCAATCAGAAGACGCCCATCGCAGAAACGGCCGGCAGGCATGTGAAAGTAGGTTTCTCCATAAGGAGAAGTGGGAGGAGAAAAGGCAGCAGCATATCCTCCAGTGTCCGAATTAGAGTCACCAAAGTTAAAGATGGCAAGAAAATCACAGCGTTTCTGTGCATAGACGACAGGGTTCAAAATGGTGGCATGGGGTAGGACGAGCATGAAATAGAAGAGGGATATGGCCTGTTTGGACATGGTGGGAAACTTCATAGCGTAGAAAAATTAACATAGGCGTACATAAGCTTTTGGGAAGGCATTAATGGAAAAAAAGGAGACGTTTGGTTTATGAATTGCTAAACGTGCACAAGGTATTTTCTTGGATAGATATCTTGGCCTTGACAAATTAGATAAATTTGACTGGTTGATATTGGAAATTTTTTAACTTTTAAGATTCAAAGCCACATTATTATTCATATGCGAATTAATGATAATTGCTTTGATTTCACTCAATTAAAATATTTTCTCAAGCAATACCAATTAAACTTGTTCACAAATCAATCCCATGGTTAATGCTATTCTATCCCCTTCTCAACTACAAGGAAACACCAAACAAAACAAAGTTATTTTCCCCTTCCACTCCATTACAATCTTCTAGGAATGCGTCAACACTTGTGGCCAAACTAGGTAGAAATTAAGTTGGATTTTTGATGTGATTATTGGCGGTGGCAAGCCATTTTCAAGGGAATAGGTGGATCTGAGAAAGCTCCAGTGGAAACATGGTAGAAAACAAACTTATTAGCTGCCTCAGTTAAGGGAACTCCATCCCAACTTACTCGAATAGATGGGTCTTTACATGATCCCACCGCAATGCTAGTGCCATTCACGCTGAGTGTTTCTCCACAGGAAGCAGCTTTGTTGTAGTTGTACTCACCTCCATGGCCACAACAAGCCACAAGCGGAAGTTGAAATCCTGCAAGTATTTAATATAAAATTTTAAAAAATCTACATAGTGAAAAATGAGTTGGTTAAGAAAATAGTAAAATAATCATGTTAATTACGCCAATAATTAGTACACTGAAGATTAGAATTGCGCAACTTAAAGCAAAACTTCCTAGTCCAACTTGTCCTACATACTAATTCTATTAATAGTAAGCTGTTGTGACAAAAAAAAAATCAATTATAATATCACGACATGTGACATATTTTTACTGATTAGTATTTGCAACATTAGCATTATGTTTTAAATTATATTAACATTAAAAAAAATAACATTAAATAATTAAAAAAGAAACTTCAAGTAGTATTCAAAATCCAGGTCATATGGCTTACCATATTTGGCTGGGCTAGTATACAGCGAGTATAAAGCAAAGTAGATGTCTACTTAAACAATTGTTGCCAGAGGATATTCATTCCTGAGCTGAGCTAGTGCCTTCTTCAAAGCCACATTAAAATGTTGAACTAGTTCATTGGATTGCTTTGCGCAACCAGCAGAGTCCTTTTCTGCCAATGGAAAACTGGTCAGGATTGCTGGATAGCACCCAATTGGCCTTGTGTTGTAAACCCAAAACGACCTAGATCCTAAACTGTATATATTCTGCATCCACAAATTAACCCAACCCTTTAATATGAATCAAACAAATACTAACAAAAATTGTGAACCTCCTCCCCCACAATCTTGCCCGAGAATTACCTTGATATTGTCTTTGAATTGGTTGACTATATCAGGGACAGCAGCTATGATCTCCGTTGCAGTCTTGTTGAGAAAGAGACTTTCAGTGACATCATTCTGTCCCATGTCGAAAGTATATAAAGCTTTGGCAAAATATTCCTTCCTCGTCATTAAACTTGATTATACTCCTCCTAAGAAGAAAGATCGCATCAGTGGCCTATATATGCTAAAATGTCTTTGTTGTTAACATTATTAATAGGAAGTCGCTCTGACTGCAACCGAGTTAGTGACGCCAAGCCAAAATTGAAGATTTGTGAAGATATGTTAAAATTTTAATTTTATTCTTCAAATTTCATTAGATTTTATTCTTAAAAAATTTTAATACTTTTTTATATCCTATAAAATATTTTACTATACTGATATAAAAATTTCTTTTAAGAATAAGATTCACTTAATTATTTATTTAATTATTGTACTTATTTTATATTTTTTCTCGAAGTCAAAGATTCTCACCATTCAAATCCAATGTCAATGAGTTAAAATTGACTTTATTCTTTTTGTTCCAATGTAAAAACATTTGTTTAAGACATCAAAACGTGTATAATATATATTTTTGATGTTGAGGCATATATTGACTTAAACATATAATAAATACCTACATTAATTTAGCATTTTCATAAATCAAGAAGATTTATTTGTTTTATACATGATTTTCTTTTAGGGAAATGGTGTAAGAATAAAATAGAACAACTTCATTATTTGTTTATTTTATTTTATTTTAATTTATTTCTAAGAAACATTTTTATTATCTATTATTTTTAATAGTTTTCTTATTTTTTACGAAACACTCCTTTACTTATTTCTTTTAATAATTCTTCTATTTTTTAGAAAAATACTCCTATTAACTATTTCTTTTATTAATTTTCATTTTTTTTTTTTTACGAAAACACTCTTTTATCTATTCCTTCTAATAATTTTCCTATTTTTTAGGAAAACATTTTTATTACTTATTTTCCTAATTTTTTTTAAAGAAAACTTGTTCTCCTATTTTCTCTAAAAAAAACTTTCACTACTTATTCCTTTTTTTTTTTTTAGAGAAATACTAATGTTACACTTTCATACATTACCTGTTTAATAGGAATTCTTTGATTTACAACATTAAAATTTACTTATTCTATGTATGAAACATTTTTTTATTTTCATCAAACAATTTTCATGCATATGGCAATGAATCACAAATATATATAATTTTTTTTTCTTTCATGAAACTTATATCATATATTTTTAAATTACAAGAATAAATATATTTTATTTTCATATATTTTTTGCTCTTACTGTTTTATTATATTAGTGCATGAGAACTTCTTATACTAGGAATTCTCATGCATGGGCAAAATATCGATAGTTGATTTTGGTTACTAATATTTTATTCTTTTAAATTTTTTTAAAGTTTTTAAAATTGAGAATAAGTCAAAATATGTATTAAAATTGTTTTAATGAAGGTTATTTTATGCAACAAATGATAAGATTATTTCAATGAAAGTTATTTTATGAAACAACTATTCATAAAATAACCTTTTTACAGAATAGTTATTTATGGAACAATTATTCAAGGAATAACTCCTTCACAAAATAATTATTTTCAGAACAACTTTATCAAGGAATAAAAGCAACACCTTTACTGAAAACTCTTGAAACACAAATTATTTCATTAAGAGTTATTTCATAAAAAACGCTTTACCAAATATTACTTCACTAAAAGAAAAAGTAAAAATAACCTAGAAATATGGTAGGGTTCTTGAGTTAATTTCACTATTGGGATGTTCTGAAGAATTTGACTTAATGGATCAGATATAAAGATAGTTAAGAGGTTTCTTCTTGACCTTTCTTTGAAATATGAGTGCTTTTTTTTTTTTTTTTTTCAGAACAGATAGTGAACTTTTATATTTACTATACCTATCACTAAAAGTTGATTAGACTCCCATTAATCAATACATTTATACATTTTGTAACAGTCAATTCTCTCATTATTCACCATTATTTCTATTCAATACTTAAGATATGTAACTATTATTCTTGAAGACCTATAAATAGAAGTTTCTCAATTCATTAGGAGACTTTTGGAGACTTTTGCCAAACTTACTCAATTATCTTTGCAATACTTTTTCTAAATATTTTTTTCAATCTCATTCTCTTTTTTACTCAGCCTTACTTCACCACTTACCACCACTTACCACCATTTACCTTTGCACTTAATACTTCAAAGTTTGCTCCAATCTTTCTGTTTGTCATCTCCTGGCACACCTTGTTTTATTTGTTTGTAACGCTTTCTTACCTTAACAAAGAACCTATTTACACCTCAAAAGCTACAGTAGACCACCAATGGGTGCTCAAATCCTAGAAATTATTCCAATAAAGCATAGTTAGCTAAATAATTGATGTAATAGTTGAATTCTAATGTTAATAATTTCTTATATGGATAAGAGTAACCGACCAGGCTTCTTTGGGTGGCTAAAGACTAAAGAGGGAATACTTGACTGAAAAAACATCTACGTAAGTGGTTGCAGCTAATAGAAGGTTGCCTCTCAATTGAACAACCGCTTGCTCAGTTTCCGATTAAAATACTGAGCCACTTCATTGTGAGATTTTGCACAGCCGGCGTTGTCCATTTGAGCTACTGCATCGCTTGGCAGATTGACCAAGCTGTATGGAAGGAAGACATTCGATCATCCAAAATGATCAATGGCTCCCAAATTGTGTAAATTCTGCAACAATACAACCATAGGATTTCATCCATTATAGCCCAAAAAAAAGCAGCATATATTCATATCTTAGTGCCAATGCGTCATGGCCAAGGGTAAGCCCATTCATCCCCAAGTATAGGGCTGAATAGCTAGGGTCTTAGGGCCCAGACTTCTTCAGCCTGGCTTGACCATCTTCGGCCTTGCCAACAAAAATTGTTATTCACAAAGTGCAGGCCGCAGGGTTTCTATTTTGGGTTTATGTTTTATATATGCAAGTGTAGTGTACAAATTATATACATAGTTAATCATGGAGTACACTATTAATAACAAAAAAATAAAAGTTGGAGGGTCTTTCAAAATAAATATTTTAAAATTTTAATTATTAATTAGTTAAAACTATCTATTAATTAAGTTTTCTTAATTAATTAGGCTTTTTTTCAACTTTTTCTTTGTCAAATCTTTTTCTCACACCTTTTACACCTCAACCAAATAATTAGTAAACGTTAAAAATTAAATGTAATGACTAAAATTTCTCGTAACATAAAAAAAAAAATCACAAAACCCTAGCTTCTTCTCCATGAAGAACAAAACCCCATCTTCTTTCTCCATAAAAAACCAAATAACTCGCAAACTTAAAATTTTTAATTTATGCATTAAAAGTGTATAAAGCTTTGAAAAAGTACTCCACCTAAGATTAGACAGACAATTCAGAAAATGAGCAATGACAATTTAAACATATGTAAGAATTATTAGCATTAATAAAATTACTTGCCCTTTTTCCTAGTCATTTGTGATCTGGATTTGAATTGCATGAACTGCCAGGATTGCACATGTAGGTGGAAAGGACTAAACCCACCTTCTGATAAACCTGTCTTGTGTAATTGTGGATGCTGGTACTGCAAAGTTTGCACCATAGGTGAAGTTGGACCTCAACGAATCCAGATATGGGCTGAAATAAGGCAAATTAAGACTTATAGCCAAACCATCAGTACATAAGAGTCCAAAAATTGGTTGGACGGGTTCCAAGTAGAGAAAGATCATGATGGTTGAATGGTTAATTGTAGCATCAAACAGTCGTTGCACTTCTTGAGCAGCTAAAACTGGGTTCAGGTTGAAAGAAAACGGAAGAAAGAGGCCAAACGCAGAAAGAGACTCTTAAATGAGGTTGTTAGCGGGTGACTCCATTGGCCATACGGAGAAATAATACTGGAAATATTATGTCACTTGTATGCTACCTCTCTAGTACGGGACCATATCACCTTCACGTTTGACGTCCATAAAGCAGATTTTTATTTATATTAGGACTGATAATGAAAATCTGATATACAACTAGCTAGACATATGAGTATGCAAATTTTATTACTGAGGTAGACACTTATTACATGACATACATTGTAACCAATTCGATTTTGGTTTATTCATGTGTCTATGCTCAACAAAAAAAGTTAATCTCAAGTCCTCTGGCATGCCCGGTTCAAAGGAACAGGTGGATCTGAGAACGATCCTGTTGAAATTTGATCAAAAACAAACTTGTTAGCTGCCTCAGTATAGTGAATTCCATCCCAAACTACGCGAACTGATGGACGTTTACATGATCCCACAAATATCTCGGTACCATTAACCGTAATTGTTCCTCCACATAGAACTTGAGTGCTGTAGTTGTATTGCCCTCCATAGCCACAACATGACACATGAGGAAGCTCAAATCCTGCAAAATAATTCAGAATAGATATAAAACTAGCGCATACAATCCTTTATTTTTTACATAAAGTTCAGCAAACTTGTGCAGTCTAGGGGCATACCGTGTTTTTGGGGCTCAGCAAACAGGGAGTACTTGACAGAGTAAGTGTCTACATATGTGAATGCAGCTGAAGGAAATTCATTTCTGAGTTGAGCTACTGCCTCCTTTAACTTGAGATTAAAATACTGAGCTACTTCATTGTGAGGCTTTAAGCAACCAGCAGAGTCTTTTTCCTCTGAGGAAAATGCGGTCAGAATGTAAGGCAAGCAACCAATTGGTCCTGTGTTGTGAACCCAAAATGATCTTGCTCCTAAACCATATATATTCTGCAAAATGTAAAATAAAAAGAAAACCAATACCTCATTCCATAAAACAAAATCCCAAAATTATTAGGCCCAAAGATCACAATTTTAGGAGAGGAAAAAAGATACACTTATAGAACTACGAATCAAACGCCTCAATATAATTCTCAATTGGATTACCTTGATATTTTCAGAGAATTTGTTGACTATATCAGGAACGGAAGCATTGACTTCATTTATTGTCAAGTTTGCAAAGAACCCTTCACCAAGATCATTTTGGCCGATATCAAAAGTGTATAAAGCTTTTGGAAAGTACTCTTCCTTGGGCATTAAACTTGCAAGCAACCCTCCTATGAATGCAGAGGCAAAAAAAAAAAAAAAAGCAATGAAATCTTGCTGCAAATATTGATTATACCAATTGAAATCTACTTTCATTGAAAACAAAATGTGATTAAGGATGGTACGTAAAAATATTTACTCACCTTGTTCCTTTATCATTTCTGATCTGTTTTTGAATTGCACAAATTGTGAGTACTGTAGATCCAAATAGAATGGACTAAATCCACCATTAGGTATAACACTATCTGGTAATCTGATTGTTGATGCTGCCGTGGCAAAGTTTATACCATGGGAGAAATTGGTCCCCAGTGAATCTAGATATGCATTAATAAATGGCAGGCCAAAAGACTCAGCTGATACATCAGAAGTCAAAAAGTAAGGAAGAGAACTTATAACCATGAAAAATCTATAACATTAATAAGTATGTTGACTTATGCTAAATGTAAGATTGTTTCGAATTTGTTTATTTTCCTTTTAATTTTCAAATTAAACACACAAGAGCTGATATTTCAAATGAAAACACTCTTTTCTTTCTCTTTCGACATGGTTCATCTCTGTGAACTTGGACTAATAATATGATTAATGAAGGAATAACATACCTATGAAATCAATCAGAAGGCGCCCATCGCAGAAACGGCGGGCAGGCATGTGAAAGTAGGTTTCTCCATAAGGAGAAGTGGGAGGAGAAAAGGCAGCAGCATATCCTCCAGTGTCCGAATTAGAGTCACCTAAGTTAAGGATAGCAGGAAAATCACAGTGTTTCTGTGCATAGATGACAGGGTTCAAAATGGTGGCATGGGGTAGGACGAGCATGAAATAGAAGAGGGATATGGCTTGTTTGGACATGGTGGGAAACTTCATCGCGGAGAAAAATTAGCACAGGCCTACATATGCTTTTGGGAAAGCATTAATGGAAAAAATAGAGACGTTCGGTCTATGAATTGCTAAACGTACACGTGGTATTTTCTTGACGCTGCCAAGATAGATATCTTGGCCTTGACAAATTAGATAAATTTGACTGGTTGATATTGGAAATTTTTGAAGAACTTTTAAAATTCAAAGCCACATTATTTTTCATATATGAATTAATGCTAATTGCTATGATTTCACTCAATTAAATTATTTTCTCAAACAATACCAATTAAACTTGTTCATAAATGAATCCCATGATTCATGCTAATCTATCCCCCTTTCAACTACAAGGAAACACCAAACAAAACAAAGTTATTTCCCCTTCCACTCCATTACAATCTTCTAGGAATGCGTCAATGTTTGCCTCAGTTAAGTGAACTCCATCACAACAATGTTTGTGCCATTCACGCTTGAGTGTTTCTCCACATGAGGCAGCTGTGTTGTAGTTGTACTCACCTCCACAGCCACAACAGGCCACAAGCGAAAGTTGAAATCCTGCAAGTATTTAATTTAAATTTCAAAAAAATAATCGTAAAAGTGAAAAATGAGTTGGTTAACAAAATAGTAAAATACTCATGTTAATTACTCCAATAATTAGTACACTTAAGATTAGAATTGCTCAATTTAAAGCAAAACTTCGAAGTCCAACTTGTCCCACATGCTAATTCAATTAACAGTAAGCCGTTGTGGCAAAAAAACAATAAATTATAATATCATGACATGTGACATTTTTATTGATTAGCATTTGCAACACTAGCATTATGTTTTAAGTTATATTAACATTAATAAAAAAAAAAAAAACTTCAAGTAGCATTCAAAATCCAGGTCATATGGCTTACCATATTTGGCTGGGCTAGTGTACAACGAATATAAAGCAGAGTAGATGTCAATATAAACAATTGTTGCCAGAGGATATTCATTCCTGAGCTGAGCTAGTGCCTTCTTCAAAGCCACATTAAAATGCTGAACTAGTTCATTGTATTGCTTTGCGCAACCAGCAGAGTCCTTTCTGCTAATGGAAAACTGGTCAGGATTGCTGGATAGCACCCAATTGGCCTTGTGTTGTAAACCCAAAACGACCTAGCCCCTAAACTGTTTATATTCTGCATCCACAAATTAACCCAACCCTTTAATATGAATACAAATGCTAACAAAAATTTTGAACCCCCTCCCCAACAATCTTGCCCGAGAATCACCTTAATGTTGTCTATGAACTGGTTGACTGTATCAGGGACAGCAGCTATGATCTCCGTTGCTGTCTTGTTGAGAAAGAGACTTTCAGTGACATCATTCTGTCCGATGTCGACAGTATATAAAGCTTTGGCAAAATATTCCTTCCTCGTCATTAAACTTGCATATACTCCTCCTAAGAAGAAAGATCGTATCAGTGGCCTATATATGGTAAAATGTTTTTGTTGCTAACATTATTAATAGGAAGTTGCTCTGACAGCAACCAATTTAGTGACGCCAACCCAAAATTGAAGATTTGTGAAGATATGTTATGTTATCAATAGGAGCTTAACTCAATTGATTCTTAAGTGATAACATCTAATTAATATATATAACGTCTTCTCCTATTATTATATTAGGCTTCTT
The DNA here is from genome assembly GCF_002303985.1 of Durio zibethinus. The sequence continues at coordinate 28,521,792 of NW_019167937.1, read as the reverse complement.
TTGTAAAAAATATATACGTGCGAAATTACTTACCTCGTCTCTTAAGCATCTGGGACCTAGCTTTGAATTGGGCAAACTGTAATATTGTAATCGCAAATAGAACGGACTGAATCGACCATTGGGGATAATCATCTGTGGTAATCTTATGGTAGATCCCACGGTCGCAAAATTCGCACCATGCCTGAAATTGCTTGCTAGTGAATCAAGGTATGCGCTTAGGAATGGGAGACGCATACTCTCAGCTGTACCACAAATAGTAACATACACAAGTTATAGTTGAAAGCATAAGGACTGAAGGAAAAATTTTATGAAGCAAAGAAATATATACGACTGAAGTACACAAACTGAAAGTTGAAGGCCGTGAGGGTATACTAACCGGTGAAATCAATGATGAGTCGTCCATCGGATAACCTTCCTGCAGGCATGTGAAAAAAGGTGTCTCCGTTAGGCGACTTGGGTTGATTGAAGGCAGCAGCGAAGGCACCAGTATCCGAATGGGAGGCACCAAAGTTAACGATTGCAGGAAAGTGATAACTTTCCGATGCAAAAACATGATTCAATAAGATAGCACAACGTGTAAGGAAGGTAAAAAAAATGAAGAGATTCCTGGTATGTTTATTCATGGCAGGGAGCAAAAGAATATTAGAGATACAAGCTTGATTAAGTAGGGAAATATTAGATACTGAATCAAATTCTAACTGGGATTCGTTGGATTGTTAAAATTCTATTGCTCAGATAATTACTTAATGATTAAGTTTATTTATAAAAAAAATATAGTTAATAGGTAAAATTTTTAGTAATATGAATTTTTGATAACTAAGCAATAGGTTTTATAAATATAAATTGTAGTATTATAATAAAAAAATTATACGTGGTACGTTCACATAAATATAGAATGGGTCTTGGATTTTAAAATTATGAAAGAGATTTCCAATCACTATGTAATCTTTACGCGGGAGATGGTGTGAAAAAAATCGTTCAAAACAACGGGTTTACACTAAGAAGCGTGCAAGCTAACATTGTTTTGGGATTTGAAATTAGTGTTAATTTATTATATATTTTGTTTTTTGTAATCTCTATATTTATAATTGATTTTTTTCTCATGAGTAGATATAAATAATTTGAGTCTAATCTCATTAAATATTACTTTTTTTTATGTGATTTGTTTATATTTGAAAAATCTCAAGAAAAACTTATCACATAATTAAGTTCGTTTATATAAAAACTAAAGGGATACCCTCACTTTGTTGAAGGCACAAATTTTTTATATTTTTATAATTTTTTAATTTATCTTTTTATGCTAACATGCAATAAGATAAGAAATTTTGTATACAGAATTGAATTTATACAATAAGATAAAAAGTTTTTGAGAAGATGTAAAATTAAATTTATGTATTATCACTTGACAGTCAATATAACATTGACAGTTTTAAATCTTAACTAGATAAAAATTTGTTTGAGAATCAGAGTGAACAAATCTGATGCATTTCCTTGAGTATACCTTGGCACCACTAAACCAGTAAAGCCCTGTTCTAAAGGATAAGGTTTTTAATCAGATTCCATTTTCAATTAATTAAAGAAAACAAAATCAATGATCAAATTTCAGACAAGTTGAATAAAATAAAATGAAAAGGCAGATCGATCACTATCAAAACCTTCTCTTCCTAGCACCAAAAGGAAATTACAGAAGCCTATTAAAGTTATACAAAAAAATAAAGTAAAATGATTATAGATGCGGCTAGTGTATAGAAAAATAATTCATTTGGTCAAATAAAAGCATTTGTGAAATTATAATATAATTTTAATCCCATTTCGTTGATTTTTGTAAAGAATGCCTTTTCTTACATTATTAGATATATTTCATTATTCTCCAATTGAACCATTGAAAATCAAAAGTAATTAAAAATGAAAATAAAATGAAACACTAAAAACTAACAATCATGCAATAATAAAATTTCAATTATACTTACATGTATATGTATCTTATCTGAATTTTTATTAGAAGAAACCAATCTAACCAGTACATTTTCTTCCTATTATTGGTTTCAATTGGATTTCTCAACTTTAATTAAGTTATCAAGTCTTCATTAACAATTAAAATATATTCTTTTAGATACAAAGTATAATAAATTTCAATGATCTAGCAACCAGTATTTTTATTTTTTGTTTTTTTTCCTAAAGATTTGTAGGCAATTAAATAGCATTCCAAAATCAAGCCTTAAACCATAAAGAAAATTTAGAGAAGGCAAAAAATTGGACAAAGAACACAAAATTTTGAACATGCAATCAAAACCTACTAAAGATTATAGGTGAAACTATCATAATAGTCAATGACGATAATGGGATTCTTGCTATTTTTCTTATTATCCAAAACTGAAGAGGTTGAATCTGATACAGCAGATGCCAATGATATTATTCCAACAACCCAATTCTCTTTTTTGGCAAAAAACCAACCCCTGCAAAACAAAACAAAACAAAAAAAGAATAGTCCTTTGATACTTTATACACACAAAAAAAATCTCAAAAAGGAAAAAAAAAAAGACTTAATGGAAGAGAGAGCCTGGATAGGTAAGATAGAGAATGAAGTTAGGGGTGACCAACATGCAGAAGAAATCATAGAGAAACAAGACTTCTAACTAACCTACGACCTTCAACCAACCCTTTTACAGCCTTCTCCAAAAAATCTTGAACCTTTTGACTTCTTTTTGGATTGAATCCCACAAATTCTAGAGCCTTGACCTATAAGAGGGAAAAATTACAGGTAAACGCTTATGAACTTAATATGACCCTCTCGTCCAAGAAAATCATTTTTTATAAAGTGTATCATGAGAATGGAAAAGTCTTTTGAAGCTTTTATCATATTTTTAGTGATGAAGCATCAAATAGCTGTTAGATGGAAGCTACTCAATGAGAAGTGATTTTTATCTAAAACAAATACAAAGGGACAAGAGAGTCAGCATCAAGATCTTTCTCCTATATAACCAAGAAGACAAAATGGAAATAATTACTGGTTATATTCCATTTCTAATTAAAATTAAAAAAAAAAGTGAAGGAAAGGGGGAGAAAAGTAAATATTCACCTCAAAACCAACCTTTTTTTTTATAGTATTCAGCCTATCTATTCAACCTGATGTCTGGAAGACTATCATTGATATTAATTTTTGCATTTGTAAGTAAAACTTTCATGTAAGATCAACTAATGGATACACAATAAACTAAGGAGCATTTTCATGCTGTTTAGATGCCCACCTTAATTTTTTTATGTTCATGATTATACGGATAAAAAGAATCAATCATGCACCACTCATATATAACAAAACACTGACCAGCCTTTAGTAGTCTGTAAATCTCCTTATAGCATCCATACTACACAACATAAATAATAATCAAATCAAATCAAACCAAAACAAATCAATATATGACAGAAACTTCATAATCCATTCCAGTCAAGATGAAAACAATCATGATTGGGATGGAAAATTTTTAAATTGACATATAGCAACTTTGATTGCATAAATTGCATCAAAGCTATTGTCAGAAAATGGCATCTTCATAAAAGTCAGTCTACATTAGACAATAACAATAACAAAATCAGTTGTTAAATGCCTTTGCAATTTTCTTATCAACAATTTTACGACATAAAATATTGTACATTTATAGTTCTCTCATTTTAAACTACAAACAAATAATTATATCGATCACTAAAAACCAAGAGACATAAAGAAATCATCTTGGAGTCTAAACTCACCACATAAAGAGAGTTTTCAATCTGATCACCATGAAGAACTTCCCTAAGATTCTTTGCATTGTCAAGTATGTGTTCAGGCTTATTATTTCTATTCCTATCTCAAGACCTTTAGGTACCTAAATTTTATGAGATCAAGTATAGAATCCATATCAAAAGGAGTGTAAGCATGACAAAATGAAGCAGGGTAGATCAAGCTCATTATTAAATAAAGAAAACCATGATGACTAATTAAAAACAAAACACTATAAATAATACAAATCACCTACCTCAATTTTCCAAAAGTAAAGATATATGGTTTTCCTGCTGTATGTGACAGAATCAACTTTTCATCACCCCTCTTAGTAGAAATCCTAAAAGATTCACATATAATATATCGACAAATGATCAACAACATTCTTGAAATTTAGTGCAATGCACAAAAAGGAATATGCAAAAAGTCTTAAGAATAAGTTTACCTTACTTTTACTTCATATGGTTCCCTAGGTGATTCCCAACCGTGGTCTTTATTTATTACCTACCAATATTATATAAGTATTAATTACGAACATTTTTCAGACTAAAACAAATTTGGTACAAATATGGAAGAGAGAATAAAAGTCAATGTAGCAATAGAGTAGAGCAAATAAAAAGAATTATGATGATAATGATTTATGTACAAAAAGTATTACAAATTAATCTGCATGTTCACAATATGGTGTGAATTTCCTCATCCTCCTTACATACTTCCAAATCTCAAACTACTACCAAACTCTAGTCAAATTTAAGCAGTAGTATGGCATTATACCTTCTTCAAAACTCCCAAATCATTGCAAACAACCTAAAAATAGGCATAAAATAAGATGACATTAGAATTAAAAAAATGCCATATACAAATTAATCAATGATAGCTAAATATCATCATCACCTCAAACATTGGAAAGAATTTTGATGAATACTATAGACATTAATTCGAAAGCATGTATGAGAACACTGAATACACATTGTATAAAGGAACCAAAATTGGTTTATGCCAAAGTGTTATAACAAAAAAACAATTATAGGATTTGTAGCATTCTTGCCTTGGCTTTGGAGAAGTCTATCAACTTAATCTCCAAATAGAGTTCATTTTTTTTTTAGGAAACTACTTGGAACTAGAATGAGATAGTCCTCTTTAGCATAATGCATTTCAAGCTTTATTAAAAAGCTACAAACCAAGACGAAAATAAACCATGCTACACTATATTAAAAACATACTACAAATTGATTAAAAAAAATAGGTAACACACTTTACTACACATAAAAAAACCAAATAAATAGAAAATTGGTTTGCATATGTCGAGTTTGAATGAAATAAAATGCAACTGACTTGAAACCCATTTGTAATATTTGGAAGGTGGATAAAAAAGCTTAGATTTAATTTCACCTTCAAAGAAAAATGTCTAAGCAAGAACATGAACAATTGATAAACTTACCTTCTTAAAAAACAACCAATAGGAATCCATCCTTTTGCTTGCTTTGCTATGGGCCAAACTTTAATTAACCAAGTTCTGCTTCATCTTCAAGGTGCATAATGCAAGAGAAATAAAAACAATTAAGTTAGCAACATGCATGCACAGACACAGACTATGGGATGTGTATTTTACCCTATTTCATATGTGAACACATGTTCATTGTTAGAAGATACTTGGATTTGGTGCCAATGTTTTCTCCACGTAGTCATGGTGCTTTTTCTAGACTTTAGAAGATTTATTGCTAGGATTCTTCCTCCTAGTTACCTAATAACGTATTATCCGATCTGACAATAGGTTCTAACTATAAAGTCAGTAGAGCTTATGTTCTAAAAAAGAAATCAGTAAAGATCACTTTACCCAGTAAAAAAAAAAATCGCGTATTCATCTATTTCATCTTAAAAAGAATTAACTTAAATGAAGTAAATACAAAAGGATGTGGATAACACATCTCAATATTTGGTTTGATGGTGAGTGTATATATGATTTTTTTTTTTGAAAAAATCAATATTAAAAATAATAAAAGTAAAGAATTTCCATTAACAACACTTTGTTTGAGGTGTGCTATTTCCTTGAAAAAAACAACTAACTTGAAAAAAAATAAAGCATGATGGTGTGTAACGGTGAATGATGAAGAATAGCAATGACTACTAAGAGGTACTGTCAATCTTGTTGAGGATCACCATAGCTCTGATATCACTTGTTGAGAAACTAACACGCATATGCAGAACCCACACACAAAATAGTAAGCTTAAATTAAGAATAAGAATGCAAAAATATCTTTGTTTCGGCCTAACTCAAAATAGCCTATTCTAAACCCAATCCACTAACAAATAAATATTTACAACTATGAGACTTTTAGAATGAAAAAAGTCATCAAAAATTTTTTACTCAAAACCCAATTATACATTTTTAATAACCTATTCACTTAGCTATTTTCTTAGTGTCTAACTATTTGTGATTATCAAACTAAAACTAAAACATCTTATTTATAAGGTGAAACCCCTTATACATTTACTAAACTCCTGATGTGGGATACAAAACAAACTCAAACTCTTATAACTTTACTTAACTTGATGTGAGATTATGAGATTTAAGGTAAACCCCAACAAATCTTCCTTGACTTGAATCTCCAAATACTTCAACAGTATTTGTAAAACTGACACGTTTACCTTTCTTCTTTTCCTTCATCACAAGAATCTTAACAACTAAGCCTCCATCCAACATGTACAAGTGATTTTTGACTCTATTCCTTTATAAAATCACACTACCATTCTTGTACACTTTGTAGCTACAACTCGGTACATACTTTACATTACAAAGCATCCTAATAACTCTATTGTGAGATCTAAGGTGAACACTCCTAATGCCTTGAATCTATATACTTTCATTATTGGCAACCATAATATCCCCATACTTCACATTCTCTTTCGACTCTATAAAACAACTCCTATCATTACAGACATAAACTATAGCAGCTGAATCTAAAACTCAATATTTATCATCTTTAAAAGCTGAGTCTCATCCACACAAGTCATCAAAACGACATTATCATCATTAGATACAACAACGACACTATCACTATCTCCTTCATTCAATTTTTTCTTATCATTTGCCCTTTTGAAAGTAGTCATATCCCTTCTTAGCTTCTTGCAACGTACTTGAATATGTCTCTTTTCACCACAATAATAACATTCTATATCACTGTAATCTTTATCTCTTGACTTGGATCTCCCTTTTGATCTATCAACCCTTTTTTAAGTTCTTTTTCGATCAAAACCCTCTATAGCTAATGTACTCCCTCCAATAGATGAGTTCTGTGTTCCCATAAGCATTTCGTTCTCACGCAACATGACAATTACATTATCCAACTTTAAAGTAGACCTACCCACCAACAATGTCTGAATTAAAGGTTTATAAGACTTGGGCAAAGATGACAATAAAATTAAAACATTTTTTTCATCTTCTAACTCATCAACAGAAATCATCAACAATTGAGAAACCAATATATTAAATTCATTTAGGTGATTATGAAAACTCATACCTTTTTCTATCTTGAGAGAATATAAATCAATCTTCAAACATAATCTGCTAGTCAATAACTTCGATGCGTAAATACCCTTAAATTTATTCCACAAATTTTTTGGAGTACTCTTAGTCAATACATTATACGTTACCTCTAGGGCTAGCACCAATCTAATAGTACTAACAGCTTTTTTCTTAATTCTATTCCAGTTACTGTCAAATATTCCCTCAGGCTTACTACTCTCTAATGTCTGATCCAACCCTTATTATACTAACAAATCTTGAATCGTATTTTGTCATAACATAAAATTATTTTTTTCTATCAAATAACAAAATTTCAAACTTAGACATAGGCATAATAGACATACATTCTTTAGACATCTTGAAATACTTGCTTCACGATCTCTTGGGCCTGTTTCTTTTTTTCACAAACCTCACTCTAATACCACTTGTTGTGAATCACCATATCTTTGATACCACTTGTTGAAAAATTAATATGTACACGTAGAACCAACACACAAAATAGCAAGCTCAAATCAAGAATAATAACACACAAACATATTTGTTTTGGCCCAACTTAAAATGGTTACTACAAATAAATCTTTACAACTGTAAAACTTTTAGGATGAAAAAAGTAATCAAAAACTTTTTACTAAAAACTTAACCTATAACTCAATTATATCATTTTAATAGCATATTCACTTAGCTATTATTTTGGTGTTTAATTATTTGTGATTATCAAACTAAAACTAAAACATCTTATTTATAAAGTGAAACCCATTATACCTTTACTAAACTCTCGATATGTGATACAAAATAAATTTAAACTCTTATAACTATTGATATGGGATTATAAGATTCAATACAAACTCCAACAAATCCAACAGGATTTGGTTGCACTTGGGTTCAATTATTTGAGATCAAAATAGTTGAAAAAAATAATCAATTTGATTTAAGTTTGAATCCCATCGTTTTGAATTTAGATTTTTCTAGCTGTTAAAGTTTTAAAAAAGTGAATAAACTTTTAATTGTTTTCTATTTGTGTTTTTATCGTCTTTAAGGAATGATAAAATTAGAAAAATAAGAGAATAAAATATATATCTTAGACATTGATATTATCAATATTAATTTTACAAATTAATTTTGTCAATAAATTTCGATTGAAATTATTATTTTATTGTAGATTTGCTATTTAGTTATTTTGATTTGTTTTAAGTTCAAATATTTAAATCAGTTTAATTTTAAGTCATTTGGAATTAGATTTTCAAGTTGTTTGAATTTAAATCATTTTAAAATTAAAATAATTCAAGTTAAAATTATTTTAACTTTTTTGGTCAAATAAAATTGAATAAACGAATCTTTTTCTGTTCAGATCGGCTCATACGGGACGAGCGATGAGTGACTGCCCAACCATCGCAAAAGATCGGCAATATAACTTTTTGTTTTTTATTCTTTCCACCAATCTGATGCAAATATATCTTTCTATAATCTAATGATTCATTATTAGCATGTATTAAAAAATAATAATGTGAACTTAAATATCTCAATGACACCCTCTCAGCTTGTCCTTAAAACAAGAAAATGTTGCACTATATCATATCCAGAATTGGCCACAGCTTTAACTTAATTATGCAATGCATGTACATAGTTGTTCCTTTTCCAATTACAAATTCACTTTCCTTCGGATTGGATCTAATTAATACTTATTATATCTTGATTTTGAATTTTGTGATTGTACTTTACTTTTATTAAATTTGTTAATATTGTATTATTCTTTTTGGTACTTAAAGTACATTAGAAATTCAATTTTAATTATTAAAATTAAAAGTTCAAACATACCAACTATTAAATAATTTATTAGAAATGCAAGACAGCCAATTAAAAATGTCACAAAATCCCTTGCTCTTTGAGAATGTTCTTAGCACCGGAAAACATATATTAGAGTGTATGTGCAACTTGTTTAGATCATTGGCTGAGAAAAAAGAATCAACGAACAGTACCAACGAATAAAATGGAGTTCTTCCGTTCATTATCTAAAAAAAATAGATTTATCATATCTTTTTATTGTGTATGAAAAGCCTTTAGCAACACTATGCTATTCAATTTTATTGATTTTTGAATAAAAAATAACAAAATTGAAATATTTATAAAATACTTATTTAATATGAATGACAAATTTTGCTCACTCTTTCAGTAAAAATAAATAAATAAAAGATTACTAATTTAGATCAACTTATTGCTGGTAAAAAATAAGACTGCAAAATTTGCACAGAATGGTCGTTTTTTTTTTTTTTTCAAGTTTAATCTTATTAGTGATCTACATTTTAGACAATTTCTAGTTTTAAAAGCAAACTAATTAATTAAAAAAAAAAAAACTCGTAAAATAAAATCAAATACTAAATTCCAATGGTTCAATTCATGTACCAAAAATACTTGATTTAATTCAATTCAAAAAGATATCACATGAATGTGTTTACATTCAAATTTTGGTAGTGACAATACTTGATCAACCTTCCTTTCAAAACTCCACATTACTTTCCTCTCAGAATTCAGATACTTTTTACTTACATGAGTTACCATGAAATTAATATTGAGAGGACATTTAACAAAAACAACAGCAAAGAAAACATAGAATGAGAGGACACAAAACAACCATACACAATAAGAATCCCGCAATCATCCTCCTTGATAATGCAAATGGAAGACCATAAATGATGGAGACAGCACTCTAGTAAATCACACAACAAGTGGAGTGCCAAGTCCTCCAGCGGATAAAGGCTGTAGGGCACGGATTCTAACATCATATTTTCTATGGCTAGAAGATTCATTACCAGAGGATGAATCAGATACGTCAGATACAAGAGGGTAACCTGAAGTTTTATCATCATAAGCATTTCCAATGTGGTTGCCACACTTGCGGCAAAGAAGTTTGGTTCTATGGCGGAACAAGCCCCATGAGTGTTTTGAAAAGTAAGGAATGCATTGGAACTCATCAACTTGTGTAAATCTGCTCTCATCTATATTGAAGAATGATATAATCCCTCGCTTTATAGATTTTCCATATTTAGAGCCAATTGTTGCAGTGTTTCGACTAGAGGAACTTAGGTTTAGCTCATACCCACAAGAACCACAGCTGCAAGAAAGAATTGTTTCCACCATTTTATCTTCAGAAATGTAATCAATTACAGAAATTTAAGTACTTGTAGTATATATCAAAGGTAAGGAAATCAAATTATAACTCACTGACTCAGCAAACCATAAAAATTGAATCTTCAGATGTCTCATCACTATGTCTACCAAGTACCAATTATCAAGCAAGCCAGAGTATGTGAAGAAGTGAAGTTACCATAAATGCAAAATAACATAAATAACCATTTTACCAGCATCCTAATATACCTGTAACATAAATAAGTTCTAGAATAAATATCATCAGCTAGTAACAACCAGAATACTATCTGAAGAAAAGCAAAACACAGAGAAGCTAGCTCATTCCAAATCCCACTTCCCCAATCTATAATTTTTAATATTGATCAAGTAGGCTGCTACAATTGCAGCAATAGCATTCACCATGATATAGTTCAGCAACAGATTTTGCACGGAAATCACAGTGACGAAGCCAATTTCACTAAGATAAATAAGCATTCTAATGGTAAACCAGGGTGGTTTTTTTTTTTTTTTATTTCCGTTCATGTGATCTTTGAAGATTTCTATTTCACCATTGTCACCCCAAGTGGTCCCCTTAGCGATTAATTTAATTCTATAGATTATCTTCTCATCAAAAGCTCATTTAAAATTCAGCCTTGCACTCCGATTAACAGTTAATAATTAACTCTTTATTAATCTAAATCAGTCCCCTGCTTTACAATAAATGGAGACAAAAGGTAAAAACAGAAACTTCATTTAACACAATTACACACAGTCAACGCAGTCAACTTCCCTCATAAATAAATAAATAAATAAACAACAACAACAAAATACCCGGAATCAATAATCTCATAACAAACCAAAACCAAAACCCAGAAATCAAAGTCCAAAATTTTAAACACCCAATTAAAAAAAAAAAGAAAAAAAGAACCAATCAGAATTCACCCAAAAAATGAACAAACCTGTAAGTCACATGTCGTTGAGAAGCAGAAGAACAAGAGTGATAGAGATTTCCATTGAGTTGTTGAACATCTTTCACAAAATCCGATTTCTCCATTATTCGTTTTTCTTCTCACGGAATCAACAGCACTGATGTCGAAAACGGTGCTTGAAAAGACAAACTTTTAATTGAGTTGTTAATTGCTAAGTTGGGTTTGAAAGGAACGTGTCCGCCTGAATCGGGGGTGACGTTAACGGCTCAATTTTCAGGGCTGAGTTAGAGAATGAAAAAAAAAATAAAAAAGAAAATTATCAAAAAACAACAGAAGTTTCTAGAGAAATAGGCACAAGCAAGGCTCCTCGTCGTAAAAGGAGAATAATCTTTGTGGCGTCTTTTGGGGTTTTGCTTTTGGGCTGTCGTCTTCTTAGTGATGATGTGGTATATAACGGAAACAAGAAAGCTTAATTAGGATTAATTAATCAGATTAATACCATTTTTAAGAAATTAAATTGCGGGTTTGGCAGCTGGAACTTATCTTTAATTTACACGTGTTCATATTTTAGTTGTTAAAAAGCCCAAAAGTAGCATTAACTTGGAAGTTAATTGGTTCGAATAATACATTTAACAAATTTAAAGTTTACATTTAATAATTCAAAAACTATTAAATTCATATATTTTTTTTATTTTTAAACTATGGTTTTTTGGAGAAAAAAATATATAGCTTGTTTTTTTGGGTTGTTTTGGAATGATTATTAGCATTGATGGGAAGGAAAGGTCATTGATTAAAAAGGTTTCGCTGATTGCCAATCATTTGACTTTTTTTTAAGAGCATGAATTACTATCTTCATTACTATAGACTAGGAGTCAATTGGGTCTAACAATTTCTTTTTAGTATTAATAATAATATTAAAAATTTTATGATTATTATTAGTAGTAGTAGTAGATTGCTTTCGCATCATCGAGGATATAAGTTTTTTATATATTTTTATTTTTTTATTAACATGTAATAAGATTAAAAATTTTTATATTATAATTATCTTTTTTATTTTTAAATCAAAATAAGTTTGTCATAAACTATCAAAAGATATATATAAATTCAATTCTACAATTCATTCATCTAAAATTAAGTAAATTTCAATAAAAAAAGTTTTAAAAAAATTATCATATGAAACATCACCTGTGAAAGGAATAATATCCTGTTTGACACTTAAATTATTACATTTTTTATGTGATAAATAAAAAAAATTTCTAATCAAGTATTTAACTTATATTTTTATATATTAATTATCTCAATCATTAACATCGTTAACCCTAAATATTGATATGATATAATTATATAATAAACATTGACATAAGTCAAAAAATTTAATCACATCACATCATCAATACAACATCATTATTAAAAAATAATTTCAAAAAAAAATCAAAAAATTTTGAAATTTTCAATAAAAATTCTAAAACATTTCCCAAAAATATTTTAGAATTCTAAAAATTCTTTAAAAAATTTTAAAATTCTAAAAATATTAAAAAATTCTTAAATTTTTAAAATTCAAAAAATTTTTAAAATTTTTAAAATTATAAAAAATTTTATATAATTTATAAAAGAATTCTAAAAATTCTATCAAAAATTTAAAAAATATAAAAAAAAGACATTATCCCAAAAATGGCACATTATCCCAAAAATCGAAAAAAAATCTAAAAAAAAATTTAGAATTTTTATTATTAATAGTAATAGTAATAGGTTGCCCTCGCACCATCGAAGTTATAAAATTTTTATATTTTTATATTAACATGCAATGAGATAAAAAATTTTAATATTATAATTATCTTTTTATTTTAGATCAAAATAAGTTTTTCATCCACTATCAAATGATAATATATAAATTCGATTCTATAATTTATGCATCTAAAATTTTATACTTCAAGTAAATTTTAATAAAAAAAAATTATCATTTGAAACATCATTTATAAAAGAAATAATATCTCATTTGACCTTTAAACTATGATTTTTTTTTTAATGTGATAAATAATAAAAAAATTTTAATCAAATATTTAAACTATATTTTCGTATGTTAATTGTCTCAACTATTAATATGTTAACCCTAAACACAGACATGATATAATTTCCAATAAAATGTTTAACATATGTCAGAAAAATTTAATCAACATCACATCATTAATATAACATCAATATTAAAAGAAAATTTTAAAAAAGAGTAAAAAATTTTTAAATTTCAAAAAAATAAAAAATTTTGAAAAGATTCTTTAAAATTTTTTAGAATTTTAAAAATTTTAAAAAATATTTTAAAATTCTAAAATATTTTTGAAAATATTTAAAAAATCTTAAAATTTAAAATTTCAAAAAATTTTAAAATTTTCTAAAATTATAAATAATTTATATAATTTATAAAAAAATCTAAAAATTCGATCAAAAATTTTAAAAATTAACAAATATTTTAAAATATAAAAAGGGACATTATGCCAAAAATCGAACATTATCTCAAAAATCTAAAAAATTTCTAAAACAAATTTTAAGAATTTTTAAAAATTATAAAAAATTCAAAAAAAATTAGAAAAAAACTTTTAAAGCTTTTAAAAAATTCTACAACCTTTTAAAATTTGTTTTTAATTCTAAAAAATAAAAAATTTTCTAAAATCTTTAATAAATTATAAAAAATCTAATAATTTTTTGAAAGATCTAAAAAGTTTTAAAAATTTTAAAATATTGAATTGGCCAAGGAGAAAGACACAAGAAAATTGAAAAGCTCCCCACATTAAAAAATCCCATTGCCCTTCCCAACATCATCAACGAAACCTCTTAGCCACCTTCGACACCCATAGCCAAGACCTCACTTGTCACCAACCTCCCTTGATCAACACCACTACCAGCCACCATCATTCGGCAATCCACCCACCACCCTTGAATCTTTTCCACTGCCTTCCATACCTAAACCACCACCCTTCACCACCAACACCCACCAATTGAACCCCTAACAACCCTCTCCCTTCACCACCACAAAACACGGCCCCATATTGCCACATAAAACGCACAAAAAAATCAAACACATTTTCTAGAACAGAGAAGCAGCTCAAAAAAAATTCGTATAAGTAAAACTCAAGAAAAGAAAAAACATGGCAATAAAAAAAGGAGCCATGAGTCTCGATTCGGAGCTTTTCTACAGGGTTCGACCTTTTTTTTTTTTTTAAAGGATAAAGGTTAGGACTAGACAAAGACATGCTTTAAAGAAGTGACGTTTGGAATGGTAAACTTTTTAACATTGACAGCACAGGTTCTGTTTCGAAAATTTTATAATTTTTAAAAATTTTTAAATTTTTTATAGAATTTTTCAAAATGAAGGGCTGGTTTTTTGTTATTTTGAAAGAGGATTTTTTTTTTTTTTTTTGGTATGGGAAGAAGAAATGAAATTTAAAAAAAAAAAAAAGTTTAGCTTTGATAAGTTTTGCAAATTTTTTTTGAAATTTTTAGAATTTTTAAAAATCTTTTTGAATTTTTTATTGTTTATAAAGAATTTTCCAAATTTTTAAGAATTTTTTTAGAATTGTTTTTTTAATTTTCATTTAATGCTAACCTAACAGAGATAATGTAACACTCACTAGACTTTTTTAATACTAATCAGCATCTTACTTTTAAATTTAATGGTTGAAATAAATTAACACATAAAAATATAATTTAAATATCCAATTAAAAAATTTTTTGTTTAAGTACCACATTAAGAAAAATGTAATAATTTAAGGGCAAAATGAGACATTATTCCTTTAAGAATAAAAATGTTCTAATAGGTGAAGCTAAAAAAAAACTCTTAAAAAATTATAAATTATTAATTAATTATCGACTTTGAAGCTTTTTATTGATAGCAAAATGTCATAAATAATTCTATAAAGCCACTTTCACATTCCAAATATATTATGCATATTTAGTTTAAATAAGAGTAAATCAGCAGACAAAACAATACAATACAATAACTAATAGAATCTTACATAATGCTTCTGCTATGTTATTAAGGAGAGGATAGCTCTAGCTTTCTGCAATCTGAAAAGGAACAAAGGAAATCATTCATATAATTAATCCCAAAAGACCTTTATTACTTCATCTATAGTTACAATGGTGAAAATATCAGAAAATAGATTAGGAATTAGTTTCAGTTTAGTGTAAATATGACATCATCCAGTCCTATGAAACTGAGTCAATAAGGGGATGAAACAAAAGAAAACCAAAACATGCCATTGAATATTCACTTACATCTTCAGAAACTGTAAATGGCCAAACCAATCCTCGTTCCCTCAAAGATTTATGGAAGTTTGATGATTTCCATTTACAAAGCTCAGCTCCCATAACATACATAGGTTTCCTGCATGAAACCAATAGTGAATGATCACTTGGTATTTCACTGAATAGAATAAACATCCCAAAAAGTTCAACATGTCTTAAAAACATTGGTAAAGAATAATCATACCCAATACTGCAAGCCCACAAACTGCCACATGCATCCCTCTTTCTACTTTCATTTGTATTCCAGATACGATGGGCCTTGAAGAAGAAGGGTCTCAACAAAACTCACCATCCTTAATCTCTACAGCCACCTTTGACATGCCTTGGGGTAGAACAATGGTGGCATCTTCCTGCAATTCTTCCTCCTGCAAGAATCCAGAAATTCGATCCACAGAAACCTTTGTGTGCTCTATCATAGACAACAGGTCTGGAAATAAGATACTCAGCAACAGAAATGAAATCATCAAAGCAATTTTTGGAAGACTTGGTTCTGAAACACCAATCAATTGTGAGCACAATGGATTAAGAGGTCATGTTAATAAAAATCTGGAGATTCGTTTATTACCAATCAAACAAAATCACTAAGAAGTGGCAACAAAGTAAAATTTATGAAGCCAAAATCAGTGACACATACCAAGTTTCACAATTTTAAAGAAAGAAGTGATGTGGGTGTAATAGTGAATTATTGCATTCCACTTTACACTCGAATATAAAAATTCATTTTTTTTATGCAGCTATCAAATAAGAGAGAGAAATACTTAAAAAGTATGGAAGGATTCAATTAAAGGTCTCATAGACTTGGTGCTTGTCAAAACTTTTAATAGTTTCATTGACATGGTGCTTGTAAAAAAATTTTTGTTCAGGAGATTAATGCCATTTTCCTTAGAGATCTCCATCCAGATTATAGTTAATGAAAACTAACCTGCGAGTAATCTTTCCAAGAAAATAAAGAGTGGCTGTAAGGCAATGCAGCATCAGTTTTGGAAGACACAAAAATTATTTAAAATAAAAAATAGAAATTCAACTTAAACTTGCTAATACTTGACATCATCACCCTAATTATCTAAGACTTTGATGAAAAAAATAAACATTTTTACCAATAGAAAATGGAAATAGGAATGTAAAGCAAACCAGAATATAAAGCCTTCATTCATAGCATGAGATGTTTCAAGTTTCTAATGGGCCATGTAAAACTAATCCAGATAAAATTCTTTTGCCATCCAAACAGCTTTTGGGAATTAGGATGTCCTCTGCTTTGGAGCACTTCTAAAATACTGGAAGTATGAAGCAAAAACTCACTATTAAGCCCAGATAAGCCAGCCTAATATAAACTTTGTACAAAAGCTTTTCAGGTTGCAGAATTGAAAAAACTAAGACCTCCAGCACCTGCAGAAACATGGGAAATAGAATACATAAATAATTGAAAGAGCTTATTACAATTTATAGATCCACATATTTCCTTGTGAACAGCTCAAATCAGATACATACCAACATAAGCAAAGAATAAGCAGTACAAAGCAGCAATAATGTCTTAGCACATGCAAATGATAGCAATTAAAAATCAATCTCCAATTAAGCGTATCACCTGACATTAATTTTATGATGCACACCTTTATGGGTCATAACAAATTAAAATGCATATAAAACTCACACCACCAATCAAATACATGTGTCCCACACCCATTTTTCATTAGTTAATGTATAAGGTGGATGGGACCATTTTTCCAATGCTATAACATGAAATGCAAACTTATCCTCAATATCAATAGGGAACAACCTTGCTGCCAAAATAAAGATCTAGGAGGGTGAACTTATTGCTACATTTACACGTACCCAGGATGTTCAAGTGCAGCAAAATAATCAATAAATGCTTAAATAATTAACACACACAAAACCAATCCACTTTGAAATTAATATATTATAAGTTTGCATAAATAATAAAATGGTGCAGCAACTTAAACTACATTCTTACTTAGTATATTCCTCACATTTCTTCCAAAAGTTGTAGAAAGCACAGGAAATCAACATCCAATAGTTATAAATCTCAACAAATTATAAGGATTCCAATATCACATAAAAGGAGGAGGTAAGTTGAGGTTACATACCCAATTCTTTAAGTTGATTGACTTGAGTGACTGTCTTGGGAAGCTCCGCAGCCTTGTTCCACCATTATTAAGTACAGAACTCAATTAACACTTTTTGAAATTTTCAGTCAAATGAATTTGGCAAATAATGATGAAATTAGCTTTATTGATAATATAGTTGATGGAAACTAACCCGCGACTGCTCCTTCCGAGAAGATAGAGAGCGGCTGCATTCAAACAGCAAGTAAGGCCACCCCATGGAATCATCTTAAAAGGGAAACTCAAAACGAAACCCTAATTTATAAAGACTTTCAGTTACAGCCTGGGCCTTGCATAAACCAGGCCTGGGGTTTTCTTCATTGAAAGTGATATCATCGTACATGAAGACAATGATATTTTCCAGACCACCTCTTCTTAGGAGTTGATAAGCATGACAAACATCAGTCTGAAACAAATATAAATATCTTTAACCAAAAATACAACCCATCAATCAACAATCAACTAATAAATTTAGCATTAAATCCAAAAAATAAAGAAAAAAAAACTTTAACTTTGTTAACAAATTGGACTCTTTTAAAGCGGAGTGGACATTAAAAACATATCATAAATATTTTCAAAAATCATGTCAAGGAGAAAAGGTTTAAATTTGAGTAAGAATTTATGACCTGATGCCTGTAATTCCAATAGCTATTAGATCCAGCAATCAAGACTGCCCATCTGGTGCCTACAACTTCATCATAAGATCCCAGTGCTTAGCTACAGGTTTTTTTATTTAGCATAATTGAAAATTTGAAATATATAAAATTTTTATTTCATTGAAAAAATAGTATGCTAAGATATAAATAATTAAAACAAATTCAATCTAAGAATTTACATATTAAAGAAAAGTAAGATATAATACATAAAATTTATTGAATTGATCACAATTTGTAAACTATACATACCACATTTTTACAAAGGGCTTACCTAAAATAATCTAGCTAGCTCAAGTAGTATTGCTTTGAGTTTGGATGCTCCATTTTTTTTAGCTTATACTAATCTTCTTATGCTTATTCCAATAAGCATCAAATCAAGAGTTTCAATAGCTGACCAAAATGAACACCAAACTTCAGCTTAAGATCAAGATTTTAATCTTCATGCTTAAAAAATTATTTTTCTAAAAACTTTGAAAGATATATAAATACATGTGTGCGTGTGTGTGTGTGTATGTGTGCAACTTTAGCAATTTCAAGACCCAGACCAATGCAAGAATAGGAAGAAGATATGATTACAGCCACAACCGAGAGCCAACATATATGATTATCCTTCATAAACTTGTAGAAACAACTACAAACATATATTGTAATTCTGTACGATATTCAAAAGTGCAGTAATTTTTTAACCATGACAACAATTTAACTTTTAAGGTGTTGGACTTTAAAAACTCAACTATATACAAAGAAAGCACCAGGGCTTGATCATTAACTTACCCCACACGTGCATTGTTTGGCAAACTTTGGTAGTTGCGTTTTGCCTTTGAAGCCTCCAAAAATCGATCATAAGATTTGACACCTCTTAAATAACTCAATGGAGAGGTAGCAACAGCGGGCTTGGATGAATCCCCAATAGTACACTCAGTCCCCATCGCTGTATATCCAAAATGATGCTCATCAAATCCATGAACATTCATTCTTGTAATCTTGTATGCACAACTTTATTAAAGTTATGAAAAAGGGAAAATTTTATTCTTTTTATATTAAAAAAATGAAACTGAAAAACCAGAGGCAAAGAGTAACAGAAAAGGACTTACCGTATTGGTAAACAAAATGCCTCACGAAGAACTTCAAGGTTTCCAGCACACTGAAAGCTGTAATCTGCAGCTCCATTTATCATAGCCCCGATTTTCTGCAGTCACCATTTTCACTAAAATCACTAGCAGAAATTTCATAATTGTATGAAAACAATATTTTATGGCTGTAATTGCTCTACATATTGAAATAACTCTAACGTCAAGAACTTTTGTAGTTCACTTTCACCATATAGTTCATGATCAATGGAAATGCTTGAAGTTCAAATTGTTTCAATGCTTGTTCTTCCTGTTCCTCCTCCTTTCCAAATGCCCAAGCAGACTATAATTTTTCCCCAAGGTTTCCACTCTTTTAGTTGATGCCTTTCCTCTTCACTATTTTGAATTCAATGGCAGTAACCTTATCACTACCAGATATTAGACCTTCTGAGCAGCTTTTAAAAGGCTTGTGCAGAGTCATATATTAGCTTATTGGTCAATGATGCATTTCTTGATCCTAAACAAAAATTGATAAGAGTTTCACTGACTTTCTATTAGAATGGGTTATGATACTAATAACCTTGTATGTTCATCCAAGACACAACAACTAACAGAAACAAATGAATTTACTGCTGAATAAGGTTAGCTTTTATTATTTATTACATTGTATAAAGATTGCCTTGTTTATTTTCTTAGTGACTCAGAAATGTTGGTGAATTTGACAAGCCAATGTCATATGATTGACAAGGCCACTGTATGAATTGAAAGGAATTTGATATCGATTTTTTGTACTTATCTAAGCCAAAAATGTTTCTCATCTTCTTTGTTTTATTGGCGCAATTTCAATCGAAATTAGGCATCGAGGAAAAAAGACTTTTCATGTTGATGTGATATGTGTTTCAATGAGGCATGGTTTGGTTTGTATTATGAGTTTAGATGACCTAAGAAAAACCCACATCAAACTAACCTAAGAATCCCAACACCCAATGATCAGCTCAAAATTTGCAACCTAAATTAAAAACTCTTCATGCAGAGAAAGCAAGAAGGGAAATTAATACAAAAATGCTTTAAATACTGTATAAAAGTAAATAAGGAAATGCAGCAAATTAATTAAATAAAAAACCTGAAGAGGAAAATATGGATGATGGGGATAAAGGCGAGACTTGATAGGACTCTAACAACAACTTTACAGGGGATCTATTCTTCTTTTCCTTCTTTTTGCCGCAGTAATGAATCATCTCTCCTAGGAATAAAAGAAAACTACTACAATGAATCATCAACAGAAATGCAAGCTATTAAATGTATAAAAAAATCTAAAAATGACTAAACTATTAAAAAAGTTAGACTCACACGCTTGCATCTTCACGACCAAGAAGCTTAACAGAGTACCGGATCTTGGAGAAACCAAACAACCCTCAAAATGCTCATCAAGGCCCATAATCCGACCCGGCCACCATGAACCGTTCTGCGTCGGACCCAAACCAAGCTACCCACCGACGCATCAATGGCCTTTATGTTGGGCTTATCAGGGCCCCCATCATAAACCCCCTCCAACAAAAAACCTCCTAAGAAAATTAATCTTAAAAAACCTTGATCTTTAAAAGTCAATCCTTAAACTCCATTTGAAGCAAACCCAATACTCCAAAGTCACCAAAAAATGTTGATTGCTTGAACAAATGCATACGTTTCTTAAAACTTGAAAAACTATTTTAAAAAAGTAAAAAAAAAAGTCAATAACAAAAACCTTAATCCTACATGCAACTAAACACCCAGAAAAGATACAAAGAAAAACCCAAAAACCCAGAAAAGAAAATGGCTTAAAAGAGAGATAAAAACCTAAACTCCAAGGGGTTTATGTACGAAAAAGGATCTAGGTGGTGAAGACAAAGCCCAGTTTTTTTTTTCGGCCTGAATAAAAGAAAATACAAAGCCCAGTTTAAACGACAACAAAAAAAAAAATCTGAAGAAAATTTTTTTCTTTTCTTGTTTTGAAAATCACATTTTTGGTTCCCTCTTCCACTTTTCAAAACTTGAGAAAACAATAAATTAAGTAAAATAAAGAGAATGTGAAAAAAAATAAACCCACGTTCTTGCACAAACCAAAACCATCCACTGATTCAATTCAACCATGCCAAAATGAAAAGCAAGATTTAAAACTAACAAAACCTCTCTTACAGAAACCGAAAGACATTTCGATTGCATCACTACGAACGAAGACGATTCCAACCACCCATAACAGGAGAAGAATCACACTGACCACGAGACGGGTCATGATTTGGCCAAGCTTTGATTCTTTTTTTTTTTTTCCGACTCCCCCGTAAGATTTTGTAGAAGCTTCTCGCTTCAAACTTTGGAGAAGCTTCTGGTAAAAGATTCTTCCAAAATTACCGCTTAATTTGTTTTGTTTTACATTGCTGTCTGTCCATTTAATAAAGAATTGGGATAACTTTTATAAGAAGTATGATTATTATTATTATTATTAATGTACAACTCTATATTTTTTAAATAATTGAACATTTTTTTTTTTGAAGGATATGAAATTGAGCAATTGAATCAGATATAATTTAGTGTTTTTATTTACGTAATTTTGAATAACTTTTTTTTATGTGTCCTTACTTTTACATAACTAAGAAATCATTAATAGAAAAATATGAAAAAAAAAATTCAAAACTAATTATTAGTTGTATTTTATAGAGTTAATTATGCAAGATAGTGTGACATATACTATACTCCATTTATGCAAAATATTTATGAAGCAATAATATCTTGTCGACTAAAATTTCTAATCGAACTTTTATGAAGCAACGTTAGATGTGAAGTGATCAAGTGGAAAAATAATCAAATCCTTTGAGTATTCTTCAATGTCATTGGAAATGTGTCTTTGAAATCCTTTTCATTATTTTCCGCAACGTCTCCCTGCTATATTTTACTTTCTTTTTCTTTTTTTTCATCTATATTCTATGATTAATTTTGTTTAAAGCAATGTAGCCACAAGAAAATTCCATTGATGCAAACAAAGTGACATGAGAAAAAGGGAGAGAAAAACAGTATCATGATTTTACAAATTGCTTAGAAAATCTGTAAGAACAAACAGCAACTACTCTTCATCTTCATCTGTAACAAATTTACCAGTCCCGGGATTTATAGCAGCAAAGAAGAAGAAGGCAACGTTGAACAAGACAAGGGGTTCGATATCGTTAATGGGAATTCCTGTCTCAATGTTTAGTTGTGCTAGTGCTCCCTTCCCTGTAATAATTTCTCCTATCAATGAGAAGGCAATGCCCAGCTGAGCCAATCTTCCCACAAAGAGCTCATTTGCCTTTGTGAATCCAAACAATGGACCTGAAAACAAACCAAAACTTCCTTTAGAACACAAGCCATGCCATGGCACATATTGATATTTTAAATATGGCACAATGCATACCTCCTTCCTTGAGACCCAATGCGCCCCTGATGCCTTTGCCAGGAGGGATAACTGCCCCTTCAACCCCTGTAGGAGGGTCATCAACAAAGCTACCTCGGTCACCCAAAGCTCCTATTGCTCCAAGGAGGGTGAAAAGAATGAAGAAGAGAAGAAGGGGTTCAGCTTCATAAATTGGAATTCCAGTCTCCAGGTTCAACTGTGCTAGAATTCCTTTTCCTGTGATTGCTTCACCCAACAAGGATGCCTGCAATATTGCACCAAAACCCCTATGTTATCATAGGCACAATTGCATACGAAACATTTATTTAGTAAATGGTACATGATTCAAGCAGTCTCGAATTCCTCTTTTCCGAATCCCAAAACAAGTACGTTTATTTGCGCATTACAATTTTAGACGATAATTCAACATTGCAATTTGGCTCCTGGAAATTAATATATCACTCTACCACTCTACCCTGCTTGTATTCTGTTTTTTAATTGCCAAGAATAAAGTGGGACAAGCTAACATTTCTAACAGAACGGCACCAAGCCTTAAAAACAATGTATTTGAACAATTAAAGCAGCTCTCTTAACTCAAGTCACTAGTTGATCATAGAATGAATTACTTATTTCACTCACCACAAACAAAAATTTTCTTTGACTAAACAAATAATTTGCAGACTTATAATTGTGAAAAATGAAATCATTTTAAGCAAATTGTTAATAATTTTAGTAAATAGATACGAAACAGCAACCGCTGCTAATACTTTTAAGCAAAAGTTTGTAGCTATTAAAAATCCATCCAACATTAAGGAAAAACAATGAAGAAAATAAAATCAAACATATTGCTTGCTTGAAAAGAGATTCTTAAGGAAATTACTTACAGCAAAGCCAAGCATGGCAACACGTCCCACAAAGAGCTCATTTTGCTTGGTAAAACCAATCCCTCCTGAGGTGCCAAAGATTCCATCTTCAACCTTTGGCTTTGGCTTTGGTTCAACCTTTTGAAGTACAAAAAAGTGTATCATTAAAAAATCAAGTTAAACCCCATGAAAATATAGAAATGACAAGCAAAAAAAAAACCCAGAAGAGAATTTAAAAGAATTACCTTCTTGGGAGCTGCTTTGGTCCTTGATTTGAAGACTGCAAAAGTGGTAAAAGCTTTAGATGAAGTAGCAACTCCATTAGAGAGTGGATTGAATAAGAAATGAGAGAAGGGTTTAGGCTTTAATCCTTGAGCTTGGAAATGGAGTAAAGGGAGGTCTCGCTTCAAGTTCACTACATGGCTAGTTGAAACACAAGTACTAGACATGAGCAGCATGGTTTGAGCCATGGATTAATTTTTTTTCTCCGAGATATCTTTTTGATGGTGGAGAAATATATTTGGCTTTTAAAACTTTTCCTTTTCTATTTCTTTTAACGCTTCGGACTTGTCCATTTAAAGGACCGAGATGTGGATGCTGTGCGAGAGCTAGTGACAGGCAATGGGATTGCCCACGTCGTTCTGTACTTGTTTTTTGTGTTGGGAGATAATTCCATGCATATATAAGAAATTTAGAAATTATTTTTCTTCAATCAAAACAATCTAGAAATTTAGAGCCACAAAGTTTTTGCAGCCCTATATCTAAGGGAAAATTATTTCTTTGTGGCATCAGTATGATGCTAGACCATGTTTAAATCTTTGTTATCAATTTAGTTATAGGTGGAGCTACATTCTTGTTTTTTGGTAATTACAATATTCTCTATAAAATACAAATTTAATTTATCTATAACCAAGAATAAGATTGAATTTAATAGTTTTTTAATTTAAATTTAAATTTAATTAATTTATATAATTATTTTAAAATTTAATAAATTTGATATTTAAATTTCAATATTTATAATTTCTTTACCTATTATCAATTACTGTAACTTTTTTAAAAATTTCATTTTTAATTATGTAGAGATTAAAAGTTAACTTTGAAAGTTAAAGGGTTTCTTTTCCGTTGCCAAGAAGTTAAAAGTTGAAATATCCCTTTGAAAAGAATGCACGACAAAGTTGCCTACAAGTACATATAATTTAAATAAAAGATATTTTAATAAAAATTGTAATACTAACTTCAATTATATCTTCATCAGCGTTTGTCTGCAGTAAGATCATAATATATCAATTTTATTTTAAAGTTATAAGATATGATATTTCATAGTATATCATGATAAATTGTAAAATAATATAACTATTAAAAAAATAACAACTTAGTAGGTAAATATTAAAAAAGTATACATAATTTTATTTTATTTATTAATTTAACAAATAAAAATTATATATTTTTTAATTTTATAATATTAATTTATTTTATGAAATCAACTTAATTAATTACGTTTAAAAATATTTTTATATTTTTTTATCATTACATTTAGAGTTATTAAATCTTTTTTAAAGGATAAAACATTTCAAACTCATTTTACATTTAATGATATGAATTTTATAATTATTTTTATCTTTTTATGTTAATAATTTTTTAATTTAGAATCTTTTAATTCAAAAATATCAATTCTTTTATATTGTCAAGTTAATTATTTACTTTAATTTTTTGTTTAGCTTGTTCTTATTTTTTGTTTTATTTAAAATTATCATAGCTTTTTTTAAGGAATTACGACATCAAATGATATTAATTTTACGATTATTTTTTTTTTTTTACTTTTTTACATTAACACCTATTTTTTAATTTGTAATTATTTTTTATTTATAATAATAATTTTTTACGTTATCAATTTAATTATTTACATTATAATAATATGTTTTTATACTTGTTCTTATATTTTATTACGTTTAGAATTATCACAATTTCTTAAGTCGTTACAACACTTTTAATACACATTATGTCAAATGATACAAATTTTACGTTACTTTCATATTTTTATGTAAACAATGTTTTTTTATTGAATTATTTTTTTATTTATAATAATAATTTTTTTATGTTATCAATTTAATTATTTATGCTAAAATAATATTTTTTTACGCTTGTTCTTATACTTTATTACGTTTAGAATTATTACAACTTTTCCTTAGAGTATTACAATAGTACATCAAATGATATTAATTTTTCGACTATTCTTACATTTTTACGTTACAATATTTTTAACACATTTTATATTAAATTATACTAATTTTACAGCTATTCTCACAGTTTCATATTAACAGTTATTTTTAGATTTAGAATTGTTTTTTGTTTATAATAATAATTTTTATATTATCAATTTAATTATTTGCGTCACAATAAAATCTATTACATTTGTTCTTACATTTTATTTTATTTAGAATTATCACATCTTTTTCTTAAGTATCACAACACTTCAAACATATTTTAAACCAAATTATACGAATTTTATGATTATTTTCATCTTTTTACTTTAACACTTATTTTTTTATTTACAGTTATTTTTATTTATAATACTAATTTTTTTACGTTTCAATTTTATTACATTTCAATAATATCTTTTTACGTTTGTTGTTACTTTTCAGTACATTTAAAATTATTACAATTTTTTTTGTTAACATGTAACGATATTTATAACCATTTTACATAAAATAATATTAATTTTATGATTATTTTTACTATTTTATGTTAACTCTTATTTTTTTTGTTTAAAATTATTTTTTATTTGTAATAATAATTTTTTTACATTATCAACTTAATTATTTATATTATAATAATATATTTTTACGTTTGTTGCTACCTTTCATTATGTTTAAGATTATTATAACTTTTTCTTAAAGATATTATGATATTTCTAACATTTTATACTAAATGATATCATTTTTATAATTACTCTCACATTTTTTATATTAACACTTACTTTTTTGTTTAGAATTATTATTTATTTATATTAATAATTATTTTATATTGCCAAAAGTATTATTTATGTTACAATAATATTTTTTATACTTGTTCTTACTTTTTGTTACATTTAGAATTATTATAATTTTTTATTAAGGTGTTATGAGGCTTTTAATCCAATTTACATTATATGACACCAATTTTACAATTATTACATTATGACATTGTAATATATTTTACACCAAATAATTTTAAATTTTTAATTATTCTTATATTTTTATGGTAACACGTATTTTTTGTTTAGAATTATTTTTTATTTATAATAATAATATTTTTATATTGTCAACTTATATTTATGTTATCCTAAAATTTTTTGCACTTGTTGTTATTTTTTATTATGTTTAAAATTATCACAAGTTTTTCTTAAAGTATTACAATGCTTTTAATATATTTTTCACCAAATGATATCAATTTTACAATTATTTTCACTTGTTTACATTAACACTTATTTTTTGATTGAATTGTTTTTTTATTTATAATACTAATTTTTCTACGTTACCAATTTATTACATTTTAATAATATCTTTTTACATTTATTATTAATTTTCATTACATTTAGAATTATTACAATTTTTTTCTTAAGGTGTAACAATTCTTCTAACTGTTTTATGTTAAATAATATCAATTTTATTATTATTCTCACTATTTTATATTAATTCTTAACTTTTTACTTAAAATTATTTTTTATTTGTATTAATAGTTATTTTATATTGTCAACTTAATTATTTATATTCTAATAATATCTTTTTACGCTTATTGTTACTTTTCATTATATTTAGAAGTACTATAACTTTTTTCTTAAAAGTGTTACAATATTTTTAACCATTTTATACCAAATAATATCAATATTATGATTACTTTCACTTTTTTATACTAATACTTTTTTTTAATTATTAATTATTAATTATTTATAATTCTTTTATGTTATCAAAAATATTATTTATGTTATAATAATATTTTTTTACACATGGTGTTACTTTTTATTAAATTTAAATTTATCACAACTCTTTGATGGGGTATTACAACAATTCTAATTCAATTTATGCTAAGTGATACAAATTTTATAATTATTATTACGTTTTTATGGTACGACACTTCTAATCCTAACGCCAAATGTTTCTTATTTTATAATTACTCTTATTTTTTTACGTTAATACTTTTTTGTTTAGAATTATTTTTAATTATAATAATAAAATTTTTATATTGTCTACTTAATTATTTATATTATAAAGAAACTTATTGTTACCTTTCATTATGTTTAGAATTATCATAACTTTTTTTTTAAAATGTTACAATACTTTTAACCATTTTATGCGCTAAAATATCAATTTTATGATTATTTTTATCTTTTTATGTTAACACCTATTTTTTGGTGTAAGATTATTTTTTATTTATAATATTAATTTTTTAATTACCAATTTAATGATTTATGTTTTAATAATATTTTTTTTACATTTTTTATTTTTCATTACGTTTAAAATTATCACAATGTTTTATCAAGGTGTAATGATATTATAACAATTTTACATCAAATTATACTAATTTTACGATTATTCTTACTTTGTTACATTAACTTTTTTTGTTTAAATTTATTTTTTTATTTATAATATTATTTCTTTTACATTACTAACTTAATTATTGTTGTTACAATAATATGTTTTTATACCTGGTGTTGCTTTTCATTACATTTATAATTATTACAACTCCTTGTTATATTGTTATAACACTTCTAACTCATTTTATATTAAGTGACATCAATTTTAAGATTATTATCACTTTTTTATATTAACACTTATTTATTGATTAAGAATTATTTTTTGGGTTTGATATAATAATTTTTTTACATTGTCAACTTAATTATTTATGTTACAATAATTTTTTTTACTCTTATTCTTATCTTCA
Organism: Durio zibethinus; assembly: GCF_002303985.1. The sequence goes on along the minus strand of NW_019167937.1, from coordinate 28,493,123 downwards.
TTACATTTAAAATTATCATAACTTTATCTTAAGGTGTTATAACAATTTTAACATATTTTATTCTAAATGATACCAATTTTATGATAATTCTCACTTTTTAAAGTTAATCAATTTTCAATTAAAAAATTTTCAATATTATATTATCTTATCTTTTTTTAAAGAATTTTAAAAAAATTGAATTTATCAATTAAAAAAATTATTTTATTTCATAAAATAATATTTAATGTAATTAATTAAAATTAAATTAACAGGTTAACAAATAATTAATTATTTTTATAATTAAAAAATTAATAATTTATATTAATTCTTTATACGTAACTTTATAATAAAATTAAAAAGTCTAAATTTACCGCAAAATTTTTCTATTCAACGCAAACTTAGCAACACTACTAATTTTCAGTTTGTTGTAGCTTCGATTCCGATCTTGTTGATATGATTCACGTAAGATTCTGTCTGCAAAAAATCTGTGGTTAAGATGCAAAGTGATCTAGACAAAAGCCGGCAACGTTGCCACATGTCACGGAGTTTACCTTGGATCGCATTCTCATTCTGACTTGGCTAGTTGGCCGAAACCGAGTCAATGCGCCCGGTTGTTGGAGATGTGAGCCACACGGTTGCTCAGTGTGTTTATGTTCCCATTGGTGAAAAGATACAACATGCGACATGGTATCTAGAATATACTGACCACTCTTGATTTGACACGTTTTACAACATGCAATTCACCTGGTCTTTTCAAGATTCCTTGGCATATGTCTTAAGCCCTCTTTCCTTCTGGGTCTGGGCTGTGGTTTGAAACGATTAATTATTCATCTGACCCACAAGCCTAGTAGCTTTCCTGGATTAATCTCTGAAGCATTTAAGCTCAGCCAAAAAATAAGTGTAGGCCATCAGAATTTAGGCCTGTCATTTTGGAATGAGCATTTTGCCCTACCGGAATTAGAAGAAAGAGTTGGAACTTGAAATTGTTCACTGTTTTTCCTTCATTTTTTGTGGTCCAAAATTCAAGACAATTTAATAATGAAGCACAACAGTTACGTTCCCTGTTGATAAAGTGCTGAATCTTTAATATCAGTGATCATAATTTAAATTCTGATAACCTCAATACCAAAAGAATAACAGAACCTAGCTAGCTTCTATGTCAAGGGAAGGTAGTGTGAAGAAGAAGAAGCAAGCTTACTTTGTAATTACCCACTTAATTCGTGCTCTTTCTGGGGCCCGAATATGGCTAAATAGACAATTAGAACAAAGTTCAAAACATATATAGAAGCAAAGCCAGTACCAGAAAGCAAGTTCTGTCATCCATGTTCAACTTCTAAATTATTAAAAAGGAGATCTAGGACCACTAGTTTTAGTCCAAGGGCCACAACAAGAGAATGCATTGTTTGAGGATCTCTTTCTAACTTCCATAGAATTCTCAAATCACCAAGGGTAAATCGAATTTCAGCTTTCAAACAAAGAAAAATAGTAGTTTGGGTTTGGTCATATTCAGTCAGCTTGACAATTAGTTGCATCATATATAAGTTGAAGAAACCATTTGGAATTGTCAAAGAGCTGTTGGGAAATATTCACTTGTTGATCACTTCAAACTATGAAGTTCCAAACTGTAGCTTTAATAAAATGACAGGAAATTTTCAAGTTTGGACCTTCGGCTGTTGCTTTTTCCTCTTCTTGTCTAATTGGCCCTGGAGTTTTTCCCAAACAAAAAAGGCTCGAGGAGGTCTGCTCAAGAATGAACGCCTTCAATAGGATTTAGGGGATTGCCCCTCCCCATTCACTAGAATACTAAGTTGGCTAGGCCTGACTCAAATATTTATGTAGAAAATATTAGTAAGACCCACCAGGATCCATCCAGTGAGTTTGACTATTAATTTGACATGAATGCTGTAAAACTAAATGCGTATGCCAGTTTGCAACATTGAATGATGAATGTCTTTTACAGTATCAACAGTTTTTTGAAATTATTGCTATGCTACTGAACTTTCATGTGGTTAAAAAAGTTCACAAGTGATAAAGTTTTGGATAAAATAATATATATATTTTAATTTTATCCTTTTGTTTAGATAAAATTTGTTATTGTATTAAAAAAACTTTTTATATTTTAATTTATTTCCAAATAAATTTTTAATCTTTAATTTATATTTAAACAAACCCCTAATCTATATCTAAATAAATTCTTAACTTAAATTAATTTTTTGTTTAAAATAAAATTTTATTTGAAAACAAATCAAAAAATAATAATTTATTTAGATATAAGAAAATATAAAAGTTTATTTAAGAAAAGTGAAATAATTCAAGAGTTTTTTAATATTTTAATCTAAAGTTTTTCTAATATTAATCGTAATTAATTATACTAAGAACGTAAATTCAAAATCTTTTTGTTTATTATAATAAAAACTTAACTTCAAAGAAAAAAGGGGCTTTAAAAATATGCAAAGTTACCCTTTTTTTTGTTTGGATAGTTAAAATAAGTGATTAAAAGAAAAGAAATAAATTATGAAAATCCTTTGTTTGTTTAAGCAATGGAAAGAAAATGAATAAGTATGTATATTATATTATTTCAATTATAACCTCTTAAATTAAATATGTAATTAATTTATTATGTGAATAATGAAATTAATTGTTATAAAATACATTTGAAAATTTGAAATGTTAGAAAAGAAAAAGAATTTCAATTAAAGACATGTATTTTTTTTTATGAATCCATAAAAATTGTATAATTGAAATTTCTTGAATAAAATATTTAAAAAGAATGAAAAATAAGAAAGTAAATATTTTTAATCTAAGCGATTAAATAAAATATAATTTTTAATTAAATATAATAAATAAACAAATGAAACAAGTGTCTCACTTCATAATTTTCCAAGCGAAACCATGAGTTAAAGGGAGGAATTTGAGTGTTTCTCTCCAACAAAGCCAATGAAGTGATGATGCCCCATTCATATGTTGGCTGAATGGCATGCTTTATTAGTAGCTCAGCACTCATTTACTGTACGACACACCCCACGAGGCCGAAGAGAATAAAAAATAGAGTATACGTGATTTTCAAACCCATATTTCTATTTGCGGGCCAACACTGCCGAATAATTGTGATTTTTTTTACGAATAAATGATTGATTTAATTGATTAAAATTTATTTTTTTAATAAAATTATTTTAAATGTATAATTTATATAATCACTTATTTTAAATTATTAGATATGATATATTTTATTTTAATTTAAAAAATTTAATAATTTATTTACTTTAAAATTTTTTATAAAAATAAAAATTGTGATTTTTTAATTTTAAATAAAAAAAACTATATGATCAGAGAGGCAAAAAGTTACAATCTGGCAACATTATAAATCATAAAATATAGCCAATACATGCCCTACCGCCAGCATTTGAATTATTGTTCCAAATTCAAATTCAAATTCAGTACATGTATCTTTTTTCTTATATATATAGACTCGTCAGCTTTTTTATCATCACAATGATCGAATTCAAATTTTTTAAATTAAAATTAATATCAAATTTGTAATTATCATGATGTGTTTTTGAAAATTTTAATTCAAAACTTACAAAATTATTGATAAATTTAGAAAAATGATGATTGCCCCATTCCCAAGCAAGTTGCAAAGTGAGAGGAGGAATTGAAATTTGGTCATATAAATCTTGATTATTCCTATATATTGTGAATGGTAGGTACTTAGCCAATAATCATGCATCAATCCAGAAGTCATAATCGTGGCACCGTTGTCCAATCTTTGACTTTTCATGGATTTTACGCGCATATGTAAACGCGGCAATTATGATATTCAAATGATTGAAATTGGACAATCACAGCAATCATAATTGTTAATTTCTACAAATTAAATTTTTTTGTTGAATTAAAATTAAAATTTGAACTCAAAACCCTTAATTCTACACGGAACTAACAATTCATGATTATATATTAAATTTTGACCCATCATCCTAGCAACAAAATAAAAGGGCATGCATAATAATCAGTTATTATTGTTAAAAAAAAAGTTAATTATATTTTTTATAACTGAAATTTAAAAACATGTATAAATTATTATTTAAATAAATAAATATATAATTTTTATTTAAACTTTTAAATAATGGATAATTTACATATTAAACTTTTAAATTATATATTATATTAATAAAACTCTAATTCTGTTAGTCATATCAAATTATATATGCAATTTTTAACAAATATTATTAAATTATATATTTATCACACATATTATCAATAATTTTTTTAAATATAAATTAAATATATATTTTTTAATTTATCTAAATCTTAAAAAAAAGTTTAAGATTGACAAATCATTTTGTCACGTGACATCCACATTAAAGTTTTTATAAAAATTTAACATTTTTATTCAACAAATAATATACGTATAACAAAATTATATTGGTTAAATATCATATAGTCAAATTAAAATAACAATATTAGAATTTGGATTAGAATGATATAATATTTGAAAGTTTAGAATGTAAATTATACATTTTATTTTTTAAGTACCAATTTATACATTTTCTTCAATTTAAGGTATAAAATATGTAATTAACTCTTAAAAAAATCTTATCATATTTATTTGAATCAAACTGTTAAATTTTATTTTTTTTGGATGAAAAGGGAATTATTGGATTAATTCCAAATGAAAATTCCTTTTTCATACAAACAATTATACAGAGTTTTAAGCTTAGGTCCACATACATATAACAGCTTGTTAAATGGTTGTAGAAGCAAATTAACCTAACAAGTTCTTCATCCACTATTAATTTCAGGACTAGGCTACAATGTAAGGCAAATGCCGAAGACAACCGGTTCTTGAAATTGTCTCCTATAATCCATTGCTTGCAGCTGAAAAGTTTGAGAGGGACCAAAATTTGGGTGTGGGGGGACCAACAACCACCACTATAACTCTCATGTTTTCATTTCCACTTTGTCCCTTGCTTTTATGTGCCTCGTTTTTGGTTTTATATATGATTATAAACCTATGGGTTTTTTTTTTTTTCAACATTAGGGTACAAAATTATTGTAATTACACTAACCTTTTAAAAATTGTGGTAGACAACACATAAATTTCTCAAAAAACTAATTTAGGATTGATTTTTATGTAGAAGAGAAACCCTAAAACACTAAAACACCTTATTATCCATTTTATCATTAAAAAAAATTTGTTATCCTGAAGAGGAGTAGATATTTTACAGGCAGCAAGACTAACAAATGATTAAAAAAAAATCCAATAATTTAGGGAGAAAAAGGAAGGAGGACTACAAGTTGGAAACTTGATCATCATTTTTTAATACATGCATTATTATTTATATGTGCAAATTTATTTATGAATTGTAAAAATTATATTTATAAATAATAAATAAAATTTATTAAAAAATAATAAAAAAATACTATGGGAGAGTGGGAGCCGAGGACGAAAAGTTAATTTATGAGGGCCCTCGAGGGGAAAGGGGAATTGGGTCATCCTCCACATGACAAATACACATTGCACCCTTCTCTTTCTGGGCCTTCACCGGTGTCTGTTGTACTCCATGTGACTTCTAGTGCTAAAATGGACAAGCATCTATTTGAATTTTACTGGATTTTTAGTATGATATAATTAAATTCATCTTATTTTCAATTAAATTTAGATGTTAATTTTAATAAAATTTATTCAATATAAATTTTTTATTAAAATTTTTTAATTATAACTATAATAATTTATTATTATTTTCAATCTTATCATTCATTCGAATGAAACTTAATTAATTTCACTTAATCACTCAAATCTTTCTCTATGTTTAGGGTTTTTATTGTTATTTTTTAATAATTATAAAAATCTGTTGACAATGAAAGAAATAGACATTTACTAGCTGATTTTTTTGGGCTATGGGCGGTTAAAAAAAAAAAAAAACCCTAAAGCTATGTAAGAGTAAGGGGTACTAAAAATCTATGGCTTGCTTAATAAACTCTTATTCCCTTTATAAAGAGGCATAAATGAGACCTCAAAGCCATAACTATTTGAGTTTGATGATAATGTTTGAAATCAAGAGAAAAATAACAAAAATTACTATAAAATTATGAATCATAGATGGCAGTACTTAATTTTAACATCTTTAGTCTATATTATTATCACTAAAGATTAAAGAGGGGGTTGTTTTAATTGGTTAGCTCATCTACTTTGAAAGCATTAAAGTTTCAATAATCTTAGCATTGAGCATCAATGACCTCTCTTATTTATGTTCATTATCAAGAATACAATTTTACTAATTAAGGTAATTGCACATCTACATTATAGTTTGAAAGTTGTAACAATCCATATTTATTAGCAGATTTTAGAAGAAAAAAGTTTATCATTATTCCATTAGTAAAGAAGAGTGTTAATTGGAGGACATAGCAATTTCTCTTCTTTTTTATACTTGAATTTCTGAAAAATTAAATATTGTTTATTGAAATTGATTAAAGTAGATAATAATTTCATTAACAAAATTCATTAGATCTGTAGATTTAATTTGATATAAACCGAATTTTAGATAAATTTTTTTTTTAATTGTAAATATTGTATTATTAAATTATTTTATTTAATTTTAAAATATTAATATAAAATTTTTAATAATAAAATAAAATTAAACAAACTTAAACGAAATCAACTGGATGAGTAATGTTAAAATATCAATCATGTTTAATTCTATTCGACTCGATACTCGATAGGATCCCACAATGAATACCTGTACGCGCACGGGTCACAGAGGCATCATTGGCCCTGTCCTTTACGATTGAGATTTGCAATATAAGTGCATGTACATAAAGATGGGACCATGGGGGTGACAAAGACAACAAGAAAAGGAGATTTGGACATCAAAGCCACCGCCGGCGCCACTCCATTCGACTTTTTTTTTTTTTTTCTTCATGGCTTTAGAAAGGTATTATTAATAAACAAATTTTACGACTCTTTTCCTTGGTCCTAGATATCCCAATTTCTCTACTTGTTTTTCCTGCCTTGAATCAAAAACGGTAACCAACTGTCACCGTCTTTATCTCATTTTGTCAACCGTATGATCAATTGAATTGGCACGAATCTTAAGAAACCAAAAAACTTAGCCAGTAGGCTGAGGCAGTGACACCATCTCATTGGATTCCTTCCACTGTACCAAAAGGACAAGCAAAGCAACAGTTCAAAAAGCAAAGGCTGAGACTGAGAGACTGAGAGACAGGGAGACACTCTCACTGAGACAGACAGAGTACTAAAAATTCAGGAAGCAGACAGCGGAAAAAAAGTTTCTTTTTTCTTTCCTGCAACTGTGTTTTTTAAGACACCTATAAACATTTAACGGTGAAACGAATGGAAGCCGCCCATTAATGTTTCTACTATTCCACAGTTAATAATCCACTTCCGTGAGCGGGAATAAAAAGCCAGCTTCATTTCAAAAACTAAATTAAAAAAAAAAAAAGACAAATGCAATAAAGTAATTTGAATTTTTTTAAACAGGAAAAAGCTGAAAAAGCTGATTTTTTAATTAAAAAAGAGGGAAAGGTTGGTTTTTGAGTTCGAGGTTTCCAACTCCTTCAGCTCATCATCACAGCTTCACATTCACAAAGCACATGCTGTTATCTGTTTTTATATATTTGTTAAATACATTTGAATAAAAAAGAAAACCCAAGCGAAAAAAAAAAAAAAAAGAAAAGCAAAGAAAAAGCCAAGAAATAGAAGCCTACATTTTCTGAAAACTTGATATAGTAGTGTTTTTTTTAGCTGATTAATTTACCGACATTCCTGAGCTTTTCTTGCAGTGTTCGTTTTAATGTTATTTTCCCTTAAAACTAAGATTTAACTGAACCCAACTTTGCTTTTCCATCTTGTTTAAGGTTTCTTTCTTCACCTCCAGTCAAAAGGTATTTGATCTGGGTCAGCTCAGCTGCTCTGATTCCTTCAAGTTGTTCCTTTTTCTTTATTTTTTTTTCTTTTATTTGATATCTTGAGTTGGTTGTATATCTGGGTTTTATTTTTTATTGAAATTTGAAAAAGAGGCTTTTGAGCTCTTTAGCTTTCATGTTAACCTCAGGTTTGGATCGTTTTTATTGGGTTTTCTATTTCTGGGTATTTCTCTTCATCTACTGTTACATTGATTGTGATTTATTTTTCTTGGTAGTGGAGTTTTCTTGAAAGATTTGAAAAATGAGATGGGTAGTTCTATTTTTGTGATTCAAGTAGTAGGCTTGTGGTGACATTTGAGATACTATGTATGGTTATTAAATCTTCCATATTCTTCTATTCTTCAGGCAAAGTATTCTGGGAATAATTTTCCTTTCCTTCTGTTACAAAGAATAAAGAAAGAATAAGAAATTTTTTTGGGTATTTAAAAGTGTTATCTGTTCTTGTTGGGATTGGACAGTTAGAGGGTTAGATTTGAAGCAAAGCTGAGAAAATGATAAGCCAAGTAATGTTGTTACTTTTTTTAATGTTTTAGATTGTTGAAAGTTCTGCTTTTTCAGGGGTTTGCTCATATTCTTTTAGAGAAATAGGTTTTGTCCTAGGTTGCCCTTCCTATCTTTTTGTTTAAGAGGATTTTCTGGTGGGTATATGGTGACATCTTGAACAAAGGTTTGCTCTTTCCTTTTGTGCAGATGAATAGTCTCTGTCTGATGAACTGATTGGTGTTGGACTATTGAGTTTGCTATGGAAAAACGGAAATGGTTGTGGAAGAGGAAGTCTTCTGAGAGGAGTCCTGGTGAAACTGAGAGTTCTGGATCCATATCTTCGCATTCAGAGAGATATTCTGATGATCAGGTAGGTGGACAACCTCCTCTATGCTCCTCATTCAAAGTATTGACTTTCAAAAGGCTTGAATGTTTCCCTTTTGTTTTTTGGTTTGGAATTGAATGTTGTTGGTTAAATTTTGTTTTTCTCATGGGTTAATTCCTAGATTCTGATGCCATGCTTCCATTAATTTGAATTCTGGAGATTTTCTGTTTGTATCATTCATATATTTTACCTCTCATCTCCCGTACACTATTGGCAAAAATCCCTTGATAACAATTTTTACTTCTGCTCCTTTTCCTAAAAAAAGGTTCTGATGGGCTCTGAATTATTTTTCATATTTTTCAACATAGTTCTCTTCTGTTTCTCTTGTCAAGTGGATATTTGAGTTATAACGCATTAATGGGGTGATAAAATTCTCTCATCTGATAATTGCGTTAGATGCTTGAAGTTCTTTTGCCTTAAGACTTCTGTTAATCTCAATCAAACTTTTGTGATTTGATTTTAGACCACACCTATTTGCTTTTCATGTTTTTGGCTGTCAAGTTGAATCTTGCCCAGCATTTAAATAGTATGAAAAGAGTAGCTAAGTGGCATAAGGAAATAGCTTGTAGTTTGGTTCGAGTTAAACTTCACAGACTGACTGGGATTGCCATATTTTATACGACAACATGATGTGACCTGGATAGTTGACATAATAATCCTCGGTCAACTATTAAGACAAATCTCCTAGTTTAGCTTTTTTTCCTACTTAGGCGAAAGAAGAATTGTAGTATTGAGCACAGGAAGGCTTATTAGGGGGCTAAAGTTGTCTTTTAAGGTGCTTTCAGTGTGATTTCTAGTGGTGCCTTGAGGATTATAGGATACATGTTAAATGATCTTAATGAATAATTCATTGTTGTAATTGGATTGGGTACCTTAAAATTATTGTTTAACTAAATAGGAGCTTTTAGTCAAAATAGATGGAAGTTAATGTAAAGAAACCTAAATGGTTGTTCCGGCAGGTAATGCTAAAGCTACATGTTGATTGAAAGCATGTTGTGCAGCATGTTAACTAGACAGGTTGAGACAGTTAGTTACCGTCTCTTCTCCTGCTAAAGCTTCCATGTTTCTGTTCTCGGATAGAGTCTGAGCTGCTTTGCTACTCTTCGTGGTCATGCTGCTTTACTAACAAAGACAAATTGTTGTATTCTTAGGAAAGTATATAACTGAATGTCTTCACCTTAGTGAATAAAACATTTATATTTCCACGGACAGATTAAAGCATTGACAAACAAGAATGCTTTTTTGAGGAAGAAAGGCAGTTAAAAGGGTTGGATCCTCATTAACACTATTGGCTGGACATATTTTCTCACTTTGGCAAACATGCACATGCTAATCCACCTCCCCCCCCCCCCCCCCTCCTTTCTCTCTTAAGGATTTATTTTCTTTCTTTTTCTTTTTTTTTTGCTTGCGAGCAATCAAAACCAATTTTTTGTTTTTGGTGGAGTTAAAATTGTGCTTGAGTTTTCTATTAAGTTGGTCATTTTCTAATTATTTGATCCAGAATCCATTTACACTTTTCCATTTGAGATTGATTTTCATATCTTTAATTGTTGAAGCAGGAGGCTTTCAAGGCATCACCTAATAATAACACACAATCACCTGAAGTGTTGTCAAAAGCTTCAGCCAATTCTGAAGATGTTAATGATAGCATTAGGAGCTTGACAGAGAAATTATCGGCTGCTCTAGTTAATGTCAGTGCCAAAGAGGACTTGGTGAAGCAACATGCGAAAGTTGCTGAAGAAGCTATTGCTGGTATCACTTCCATTTTAGGGAATATGTCTAAATGGTTTAATTCTTTTTTCACATTCATCTTTGTTTTCTTAGTTACAATCTACTTACTATGTTCTAGTTAATTTTCTCTATTGAACTTCAGGTTGGGAAAAGGCTGAAAATGAAGTAGTGGTGTTAAAACAAAAACTTGAGGCTGCAGTTCAGCAAAACTCAGCACTAGAAGATCGGGTGAGCCATCTTGATGGAGCTCTTAAGGAATGTGTTAGGCAGCTAAGACAGGCAAGAGAGGAGCAGGAGCAGAAGATCCATGACGCTGTTGCAAAGACTACCCAGGATTGGGAGACTGCCAAATTTGAACTTGAGAGCCAGTTGCTTGAGTTCCAAAATAAGGCTGAATCTGTAAAGTCTGAGCCCCCTCCTCACTTCAGTCCTGACCTTTGGCATAAGATTGAAGCTTTGGAGAAGGAAAATTCAGCCCTCAAGCTTGAGCTCTCATCTCATTTGGAAGAGATGGAAGTCAGAACAATTGAAAGGGACTTAAGCACACAAGCAGCTGAAACTGCTAGCAAACAACACTTAGAGAGCATAAAGAAGATAGCAAAGCTCGAGGCAGAGTGCCGAAGACTCAAAGCCTTAGGTTGTAAATCATCCTTTGTTAATGACCATAAATCCCCAGCTGCCTCAATTTATGTTGAATCCCTTACAGATAGTCAATCGGACAGTGGTGAACAGCTTAATGTGGTGGATATTGATACCCACAAAATGAGTGTCTTGGAGGCAAACAAAGGAGAACCTAGCTGTTCTGACTCATGGGCATCAGCCTTAATTGCTGAACTTGATCAATTCAAAAATGAAAAGGTTATCAACAGAAATCTTCCTGGTTCTTCTATTGAGATTGATCTAATGGATGATTTTCTTGAGATGGAGCGACTTGCTGCATTGCCTGAAACCAAGAGCAAGAATCAATGTCTTGAATCGAAAGCTACTGCCAAACAATCAAATGATGGTGATAGTTTATTGAAGGCCGAGCTTGAAGCCATGATTCATCAAAAGGTGGAACTTGAAGAGAAGTTGGAAAAGATAGAAGTTGAGAAGGCTGAACTAGAAATTGCTCTTGCCATAAGTCAAGAAAGTCTTGAAGCATCAGAACTACAGTTGAGGGACACAGAAATAAAATTGGAGGAGCTGCAAAGGGAGCTTTGCATGGCAAATGATGCAAAGCAAAATCTTGAGTCTCAACTCAGTAGCATGGAAACAGATGCAGAGACAATGTCAGCAAAGATTGACTCATTAGAAGCGGAAATCGAAAAGGAAAGGACCTTGTCAGAGCAAGTTTCAGTTAATGCAAATGAATCAAAGCAACTTCTTGAGTCTCAACTCATTAGCATCGAAGCAGTGGCCCAGACGATGTCTGCAAAGATTGATTCATTAGAAACAGAAATTGAAAAGGAAAGGTTATTTTCATCACAAATTTCAGTCAAGTGTCAAGAATTGGAAAAAGAACTGTCGAGAAAGCAACAGGAAGCCGAGCTCCAGCAAACTGCTAAGTCAAACGTTGAATTGAAGATAAAACAGGTAACTCTTCGGTCATCATGCATTTACACAATCTTAACGCATCTCTATTTCCCCATTAATTATTGATTAATGGAGAGTTTTAGAATTATGGTATATTCCATCTTTCTAATAGTCATGAGACCCTATGGCAGGAGGATTTAGCTGTAGCTGCTGGAAAACTTGCAGAGTGTCAAAAAACGATAGCATCTTTAGGGCAGCAACTGAAATCTCTTGCAACACTCGAAGACTTTTTAATTGACACCACGGGCATACCTGAGTTCTCTAGAGGAGGACCATTGATTCCTAAAGCTGGTGGAGAACCTTGGAAATTACATTCTAATGAAACATATTCACCCAAAAGAGATACAGAGTCTCCAAGAGTTAGTGCTAACCGTTCTGGTCCTTCAGTAAATAAGAACGATGGAAACACACCACCTTCTTCATCCTCATCTTCATCAATTGTGTCATCGAATCATGCCAGCTCAGAGAAGAATCGAAATGGATTTGCAAAATTTTTCACTCGGAGTAAGAATGGGATACAACTAGAAATTTAAGAGACTTTAGATCAGTTGTAAAACAAAGAAATTGTTTGTCATTTGAAATACACTGATTAAATGCTGTTTAATCACCATTAATTAGTTCAGTATTAGGTTGTCTCATTATACATGAATGGTTGTCTGGACCCTGGATATAGAAGTTTCAAAGTGAAATATTAAATTTCTAATGCTTGGGGGTTATGCATTCTGTATCTTTTTATGACAAGAAAACTGCAGCATGTGTTTGGCCTTTTCCTTCACTCTTTTCTGTTACTTGACAGTTGCATTTCCTGTTTCCTGTTAGATTTTGATCATGTTAGCTTTAAAAGAATCAAAATAGGCCTGTAGGAAAAAGGAAAAACAGTAATTTCTTCAAGTTATTTAGTTGTGGTTGATCATTCAATCCATTTTAACGAAGGAGGTTGTGGTTGGTTTCTCAGCAAAAACAGGAAAAGAATAATGGGATGGAGTGTGGAGTATGGAACATTGTTGGTTTTGCTGCAATGTTGTCTATAAAGGCTTGTAAATGAAGTTGCTGTCTAACCTGCAGGTTACAGCTAATTTGATATGGATTCTAAGTTCTCGAAGCAGGAGATTGTAATATTCTATGGTCATTGTTCTTGGAATAAGTAATCAAAGATCCTTCAAAAAGGAATAAAGTAATCCAAGAGTACATGTTTCTTTAATCTTTCTTATTAATTCAAGTGTAAATATACTCTCTTTTCTATGTGACGTCGGATTAAGCAGTTGACCAAATAAACTGAGAAGGATAGAAGGACGGCTACAAGGGAGACAAAAAAAGCTTTATTTTGGGGTGAGAGAGGCTCGAACTCTCGACCTCAGGATTACTCAGAAGCTATGAGACCTACGCGCTAGCCAACTGCGCCATCACCCCACGTTGTTCCATGAAACTCACTATTTCTACATGAGTTATATTTGGAGATGAGACACTAAATTTAAAGTATGAAAAAAAATAATGAAATAACCATGGGTAAAAAGATTTTTTTTTTTATAAGGTAATGAAGTCCCCTTTGACATACAGCAAAGAGTGAAAACTTTTAGCTTTATAGATTTTTTTTTGGAAGGAAAAATACCTTGCTTGGACCTAGGCTAAGCCTATAAATTAGAAATATATAACCTTGTAGTTCCAAAAAAGAAAATAATACTAGGCCTAAATTCTATCTTAATTCTGCAGGTGGAGCCAAAGTCATTGTTTTCCCATCTTCTTCGGCTGTTAGTAAATTTTGTTTTATTTAAATTATAAACATTATATCATGTGGTCTTGCATTATATAAGAAAATTAGAGATATTACATTTATTCTACAGTTTACTTACACCAAGGTTCCATGGTGTAGTGGTTAGCACTCTGGACTTTGAATCCAGCGACCTGGGTTCGACTCCCGGTGGGACCTTCTAAAATTTATTACTCTATTTGGTTCCCTCTCTTTTCTTCTAAATCCCAGTTTTCCGTTCTTTTGTTCATCATAAGATTTCTTCAAGCTTCAATCAAAGTGTTACCCTTCTCTTTTCTTTCTTTCTTTTCTTTTCTTTTTTTTTTTTTTGAGTGATCATTTTCCTTTTTCTCTGCTGCAAGAATCAGGCATTTCAAACTTTCAATGAAACACTTCATCTTTCTCCCCCCATAATGCATTTAATGACTAATAATCTCACCTAAAATTAAAGGGATAAAAATTACTGTAACTTGAAAAGTAGTTTGCAAATACAAGCCAAAGACAACTGAAATAAGTATGTAGAGAACAGCCTGATAAAAACATCTGTAACTAGATTTTTAGTCTTTCAAACATATTCAGATATACGAACGTGGAAAACAATCTTTCAGAAAAAAAAAAAAAGTGGAAAACAAATCATATTTTCCCTTGTACATAATTTACAGAGATATATGCATCAGGTTAACAACAATTTACCACATTCCAAACTGGAAATGTCGGAAATGTCTTCCTGTGCGAAATCAATGAAAAAAAAAGTTGAGTTTAAGATTTAGCAAAGTCTTTCTGTCAGTCATTCACCTCGTCACTGATAATGCTGCAGGGGTTTTTTCTCTTTCTTGAAAGCATTGAAGAGGTCGATGCCAAGAAAAGCATTAAGCAAATTCATTCCGGCCATTCCAAACAGGGCAAGTGGCCATTCAACACCATTTTCAAACTTGGGAGCATCTTTGATTAGTTTTACTGTTATCAGAATGTGAGATATAAGCCTTGCGAAAACAAACATGATCCAATTAAGAATCCATTCTACCTTCACAATTCTACTCTTAGCATCACGAATACCAGCCATCCGTCTCACTTTCCTTACATGTAGAAAGACAGAATGCAGCTGAAACATCAAAACAAGAATACCCTTTAGCGTTCTGCAACAGCATCAACATGCTTGCTAGCATTGCTTAAAAAAACTTCAAAATTTTCCAAATATTGGGGTTTAGTTTTACTATTAAGTATTGAATCATTTACAAATTTTTGTTAAAACTTAAAACCATTAGGTATGCAGGATCCAGAACTCAATGCAATATATTGTCACACCACTTCCTCTATGAAAGAATAGAAAAAAAGGTTGCTTACAGTTCTCATATATCATGAACATCAGATATCATAATGAAACACACCACATCTCAGTTATCCAAAAATAATAATAATAAAAGACAAAAAAGGATTCCTCAGCTGCAACCACTAGCATCAAGGGCCACTTATGCTTGCATTAAACTAGATCTGAGAAGCCCAATTAAGCCGCCCTACCTAGATATATCCTCCAATAAGGTGCACATATCATCAATGAATGTCTGTCTACCAAACTATGCTTTGCATTTTAACTGTTTGTCCAATCCAATTACTCAATCTGTAGCGTAGAGTTTTAAACTTAAGGAAATTACTTAAGCTGCAAGTAGCTAGATTCTGCTATATTAGGTTAATGGCTTCATGATTCAATGCACCTTGAGACAAGTCCATCTTAGTCACTACCATAGCACACATAGAGCCACGTATAAGTTAAAACTGTAATTATTTACCTTGAACTAAAAACACTTAATACTAAAATTATGTTTGATTTTCATCCTTAAGATCTCAAGCTGGCATAATCTATGTTTCTATACAAGGAAACCTGTAGTAATGCTTACCAATTAAGCCATTATTCTTATAAAGTTTTAGCAGAAAAGAAATTGAAACATACCTCACAACTAAGAGTGAGAATAAGGTAGTTGATGGTGATATGTCGATACAATGCAAGAGTAAAGCAAATAAGGAGTATCAGGTGATGCATTAGAATGGCAGGGATAAAACCAGTATATAGTCGGTAATGCAGCATATCCCACTGATCATATGCAAAGTAACCACATGAGAAGCACAGAGCCTGGTATGCCCAAGGCCAAGTTCCCTCAACAAGTTGTGTATGATCAAACATCATCTTGAAACCAGTTCTGAACCACTGATTAACCAAAATGAAAACGACTGCAGAGAAAGTAGAAATAAATCAAATCTTATAAAGCTAAGAACAAAAGTAGCTCAACCAAAGAAAAAACTCTTCAGAAACAAAAGGAATACCACAATGTATGAGCATTGGGTACATTTTTACCAACACATAACCAGTATTTTGAACCCTCTTATCAGGGGTGCACTATAATGATTGAATAATAAAGAGTTGATTCGTACATCTACCCCACAAAGAAAGATGCATAGCCATTGCCAGAGACTCTTAAATAAAAAACCCAACTTCGTTCTGAAATCTTCAGTTTGTGCAATTTAACTCTTAAATATAAAACCCAACTGCAGTGCTTTGAAACAAATATAGGCCCTTAATTCCAAAATATCCAACTTCCTATACCTTTTACATACCAAATTCTAAATGCAAAGTAAACACGGATCATATGATGGCTGCAAAATAACTAACCAAACTCAACACTGCAATTATTTACACCTTTTAAATTCCCAAGAAAAACATTAGCAAGCACAGGCCTAGGTTTTTTAATTTAATGGCATACTCAAAATTTATACATTATATATATAACCTATGCTCACAGGAAGCTAAAGCTCTGCTACAATTAATGAAAGCATAGAAAATAAAAATGAAAGCACCAACAGATAGGCAAACGACCCTTCAACAGGCAGAAAAGCTGAGCTCAGCTACCAAAAAAAAAAAAAAAAACATAAAATTAAAACATGGAAAGAGAAAAGAAACAAATACCCAGGTCAGCATAAGTAAAGCAAAAGCCAAAAACGAAGAGAAAGAGAGGGAACGGTGGGGACCTGAAGTTGAAGTTATTGAGGAGTGAAGGAGAGAGACAGAGGTATTAACAAAGAGAGGGTCACGAGAGACACAAACTCTAATAACCCAATTGGCTATTTGGTAAAAGCAAGCACCAGCAACGATGAAAAGGAGCTCTCTCCGCTTGTTGAACACGATTTCGAAGGAAACAGAAACCAACCATAGAAGGAGAGTTGCTGAAAAGAAAGTCGCAGCCTTGTCGCTGCTCCGAGGCATTGCTATGGCTCTTTGAACGTAGGGTGAATAGTACTAAACAGTGAAGAGAGAGAGACAGAGAGAGAGAGAGAGAGAGAGAGAGAGATAGAAGGAAAGAGAGACAGTTGCCTCTTTCAAGGGTGAAAGGCCGATACCTTTAACATTTGTTCGAGTCAAAGAGATCAGATTGCTTTTCTCACCCGCAAACTTTACTCGGCATGCTTTGCCCACTTGTCTTTGGCTTTGCTTTGCAGGTTGTACCGTCGCAGATGTATTCAGAATTCCCTTTATTTTCTTTTTTAAAATTTAGTTATATAGTTATTTTTTTTTATAATATAGTAGTATAATTTTTTATAGAAATATATAGAATAAATTATGTATTTTTTTTAGAAAAATAATTTATAAATTATAATATAATATACCTCTGACCGGATTATAAAAAATTATAATATAGTAAATTACGATTAAAAATTTAATTTCGAGAAATAATGGCTTTGATGGTATGTGATTGAGTTATTTCCAATTGTATAATTTTAAATCCTTTAAATGTGAATTTGAAGTTGTATAGTTCTTACATCAATTCGTGTAAATTGTCAACTTGAAATAGAATTAGTATTTTAGTTTCTTCCTATAATTGGAAGTTGGAACCAAATTTTTGACAAAATGGAACTTGACCACCTCTAACTTTGGCATTTAGATTTTTGATAAGGGAAAAATCAAAGTTCCAATTGCTACAAAAATAGAGATTCACGTTATCTAATTTTTTCCAAGTTTGGGGTTTGATTTGATTGGATTGGATGGCATAAGATTTTTCAGCCCCACAAACCAACCAAATTTAAAACTGAAAATGAAACATGTAAAGATGAGAGAACAAGACAAAAATTTCATGGTAAATCCTCCTTCTTCTTCCGAATCTCTCATTAAAATTTAAACCCATAAATTTCCTTCCTCGCTTCTTCAACAACCCTCTGTTTTTAATTATTATTATTGATCACATTTGTTGCAATTGGGATCAACAACAGCTGGCCCCGCCTTTTACCGTCAACTTAAAATTTCGACTTTGACCTCTCTCAAGCAAAAAAAAAAAAAAAAAGACAGAATAAAACTAGGAAAGAGAAAAGCTGGACACGTGGTTAGCTGCATAGTGACTTTTCTACATGAGCATCGTTTAAAGAACGATAAGTGTATTTAAGAAAGAGGTTAAGGTGTGAGTTGTTTATTTTTGATATAAAATTATAATTTATTATTTTTAATTATTGATTTAGATCAAAATTTTTAAAATGATATTGGGATTATTGTCATTTTATTTGTGGTTGAACTTCAAGAGTTTTTCAATAAAAATTTTATTCTATTGGTCCAACATGATTAAATTTAAATCTGGTAATTTTAAAAAGAAGAGTATCATCTGAAACTTCAACTGTTGGATCTGTTATGAAGATTTGAGGAAATATTATCTCATCTGAGTCATCAGTATTATCTACTTTAATTGAGTCATATGATTTGATAATGTTCTTATGAGATTCAATCTCAAAGATAAAAAGAAAAATATCTGTAAAAAAGAATTAAGGGAGATTATTTTGTGTCATTTAATGAAATATTTCTAAAAAGATTTGTGTGAGAAAAATTATAAGTTGTACAGATTTTTGATCTGGTAGTGATGAGAGAAGGCAAATTCATAAAAAATTATTCTTTATTTTTATTCACAAAAATAAATTATTTTAAATATATTTTTAAAATTTTTATCTTTTATCTTAATTTACAAAAGTATAATAATACAATAATATATTTTTATTTCTTTTTCGATTTTTAGTTGTACCAAATAATAAATAAAAATTATTATTATTATTTTTTGACCTTTCTTATCAAGCATACTATAAATATATATATATATATAATTTTCATGTTTTAATTTCTTTTTTCCTCTAATTTTTTGTTTCTTTATTTTTCTATCTACTCAGACAAACAAATCCCAAGTGTCTAACAATTTATTAACGCGTTACTTGACTGTTGGCTAATGCAACATAAGATGCGTATTATGAATATGGAATAACTGAAGCTGATTAACATTGTATTCTCCACATAATTGTAGCATTTATTTTTCTCAAATTCCCTAATTAATGAGTAAGCTAAAGTTTGTCCCACGCTAAACTAGCTAAGAAGAAAAAAAGAATCATATTTTGATTATTCTTTTCTTCCACCTTTCTTTTCTTGAAAATTTTTGTAATTTAGAACTCATATTTATTTTATGGAGGCTGGTTGAAACTGTCAAGGGCAAGGAGGAAATGACAAAGAGATAAAAAATTTACACGTAAAACTCTAAAAATTATCTAATTTTAAAAAAAATTATTTGATCTTTTTAAATTTGAATTGATTCAATTTGATTTGATGAAAAAAATCAATAATCAACTTATTCAATTTAAAATCGAAATAATTCAAATTTGAAATAACTTGATTATAAAATAATTAAATTTGAAAATCTAACTCAAAATAATTTAAAGTTAAATTAATTTGATTCTAAAATTTAAAAAAATCTAAATTTAAATAGCATAATATTATACTCAAAAGACCCAATTTTTATTCTTAAAGATTGGGTATATTCCTTTTAAAAGAAAATAGGAATATTCCTAAATTTATTCCGCCAACTTATAATTTTAGCCAAGAGTATTTGTGGTGTCCCTATTGTTTTTCCTATTCAAAGCAATTTAAAGGATTGTCATTGCGCATTAAAACATTATAAAAAAAAAATTGGGATTCGAATTTATTAAAAAGTAAAATGGAAGAAGCTTTTTGAAGTAGAAAACGAGGGGACAAAAAAAAAACCACAACAGATAGCGAGATCGAGAAAGCTATCTAGAGCATCCGAGTTGGCAAGAAGCAGATATATGAAAGGCCCACAAAAACAAAGATACTCTTCTCTCGCAGACCCTCAAAGCATGTGGAAAGCCAACATGCCACGTGTATGACATTCGTGTCCACATTTTCCACGTGGCATGCCACAGGAGGCTTGCCAAGATCGCGCGCAACACCAACCTCTTATCCAACAAAATCCCTTTGGTTTTGCTTGTACTTCTGTCCCTCTCTTTCTTTCTTTCTCTTTCCTCCTCTGCCCCAAACGGCTATTGAACAAGTTTTTTTTTTTGAAACGCCATGGCCGTCATAGCTAGTGTTGGTGCTTTGTCTTTGCCAATCTCTTTGTGCAGATCATGCAATATTAGTTCTAAAAAGGTACTGCTTTTTTGCTTTTTTTTTTTATGGGCTTAGTTTATCTGAGTAGCTGTTGAATTTTGAAGAAAATTTAGTTTTTATAGTGGTTGACTTGTCATTTTTTTTTTTAATATTTTGTGGCTGTGAAGCCAGAAAGATTTTTTTTTAATCTATTTTAAGCTCAAATTATCTGCGTCAATTCTAAATTTTATTGAAGTTCAATGATCGTCAAGTATATTGCATTGTTTATAGGTTTAATATAGTCACTTGCATTCACTAGTGAAAAATAAACTTAGGCGTAATAAATGTATAATACTTCTGCTAATCCAAATGAGTTTACTGATTTGTTAATCTTTAGTTAACTTTGATGTTGGTTTCAACCTTGGAAATCATCGTTTTGTTTGTCCTGCTTAGTGCTTACTAAAAAATCTAAAGTCAGTTGATCTGTGGCTTAAATTTCGAGATTGGTGCAGTTTCAGGGCGTTAGAGGAGGCTTTGGTGTGTTTGCTGTGTTTGGGGAAGAAAGTAGCTTGGAGGATAAGAAGAGCCCGTGGGGCACTCTCTTTGATGTAGAGGATCCAAGGTCTAAAGTCCCACAATGTAAAGGAAAGTTTTTAGATGTCTATCAGGCCTTGGAAGTGGCTAGATATGATATTCAGTACTGTGATTGGCGGGCCCGGCAAGATTTGCTCACAATCATGCTTCTTCATGAAAAGGTCTTCTTCGATCTCAACTTGATATTCTTCTTTCTATGAACTCAGAAGTTGTGCTATGCTTATACGTGTTGTACTATTTACTACTTGACGCATGTTTTGAACTTCTCATTTTGGTTGTTTGTTTAGTTATTTTTGACAAGAAAATCTGCTATTTGTGAAATATTTACTGTTTACCTAATATATATATTTTTTCAATTTAATCTTTTGGGAAGCTTTTGGTGCTTCATTATGGTAGTTCTCACTTTGTTGGAAATGGTTGTAGGTAGTGGAAGTGTTGAATCCTCTAGCTCGTGAATACAAGTCTATTGGCACCATGAAGAAGGAGCTTGCTGAATTGCAAGGAGAACTAGCACAAGCTCACAAACAGGTGGGCAAAATTAGCAGTTAATTAAACTGTGATTGAATTAATTTCTAATAGGACAGTATGCATCAACAAAAATTAAAAAAATTCCAATGATTCTGGGCTATTCAACTGATTAGTTTTCATTCAAAAAAATAATCAGAGTCAGACGTAAATTAATTACCATAAGTATGTTTATAATAATCATACAAAAAAAGAATAATCACAGGAGGTTCCACTCTGGTCGTAGCCTGTTTTGATTCTGATCCATGAGAAATAACAGGTACATATATCTGAAGCAAGGGTTGCTGCTGCTTTGGATAAACTAGCTTACATGGAGGAATTGGTTAACGATAAGCTGTTAGAGGATAGTATCACAACAGAATCCAACCTAGCATCCCCTTCTTCTAGTATATCAATACAATCATTAGATACTGTGAAGAGGAAGTTGCCCCGGAAGAGCTTGGATGTGTCTGGTCCAGTTCAACCATATCACCTCCGCTTGAAGAATTTCTGGTATCCTGTTGCTTTCTCCACTGATCTGAAGGATGACACTATGGTAAGCTATAGTTCAGAACTATAATATTGTTTATCATCTATGCAATCAGTTATGTAATGACAACATATGGACATATATCCTCATTCTGCATAAGGTTGATAGGCACCATTGTTTCCTTCTTTTATTTTTGGTTTCTTATGGCAATTAGCTTATCTATGTCCACTATGAGATTGTGTTCTTTGATGGGTTTACGTGGAAATCTTGTAGTTTTCATTGCCCAACCAGTTAACAGATATCCTTTTACTAATGTCTTGTTACTTCTCATTCCAGATTCCAATTGATTGCTTTGAGGAGCCATGGGTTCTTTTTCGTGGAAAATATGGGAATCCAGGATGTGTCCAGAACACCTGTGCACATAGGGCATGTCCTCTTCACCTTGGTTCAGTGAATGAGGGTCGTATCCAATGTCCCTACCATGGTTAGTAAGAGTTTAGGAAGTTTATAAGCGCCTGTTATCATATTTTCTGAAAAAACGAGATGTATATCAATGAATGGTTTACATGCTATATATGTTAGGACTGATATCCAGTCCTTAAATGTGTTTAACCAACAGTTTTTATAAATTTTTCTACCTCTTCAAACATTTTTTTTATATATATCAGGATGGGAATACACAACAGATGGAAAATGTGAAAAAATGCCATCTACGCGATTACTTAATGTGAAGATAAGGTCATTGCCATGTCTGGAGCAAGAGGGAATGATCTGGGTTTGGCCTGGTGATGACCCACCGACAGCAACCCCTCCTTCCTTAGAACCTCCTTCTGGATTTGAAATTCATGCTGAGGTATGCTGTAAATGTTTTTAAAGGCTGTTGCAATTGCAAGAATCATGTGAACTTTGCTTAAGTGACTTGATGAAAAAATTAGACAACATTATAACTGAAGTAAAAGTCCCACTGTCTCACCTTAATTTTTTGGTATGCTGATAAATGACAGATTGTCATGGAACTTCCGGTTGAACATGGGCTACTTTTGGATAATCTTTTGGATCTCGCTCATGCTCCTTTCACTCACACTTCCACATTCGCCAAGGGATGGACTGTTCCTAGGTTTGTTTCTGCATTTAGATTGGCAAATGTGTTTTTATTGCTTTTGTATTTTGGTGTTGAAGCAGAATAGTTTTCGTTTAAGTTTTTGCACTTAACCATTTTCAGTGCAACAGATGAGCAAATGAAAGACTGGGCTTACAGACATCTTATTTAAATGGTTGGAAAAGTTAGAATTATATGCAAGTCTTAATAAACAAAAACGTTCAAAAGGATTGTTGTCATCGTGCTCTGCCTTCGCCCCTTAATTATGAATTGTATTTGATCATTTCTTCTTTTCATATACACTACAACAAAACCTACCTTGCTTTCTGGTCAGATGAAAGTCTGAGTCTTGTGGCTTTCTAACAATAACTTGTCTAAATATGTTGCTAGTCAGTAGCATAGAAGGACCAGAGGCTAGCAATGCATGCTGTGTATCTATTTTGAATACATAATCTTACTGTGTGTAATCTGAACATTTCAGTCTGGTAAAGTTTTTGACCCCAGCATCTGGTCTCCAAGGATACTGGGACCCTTATCCCATTGATATGGAATTTCGACCACCTTGTATGGTGCTATCGACCATCGGGATATCAAAGCCTGGGAAACTGGAAGGACAGAGTTCCAAGGAATGTGCGACACACCTTCACCAACTTCATGTATGCTTACCTTCATCACGAAAGAAGACAAGACTATTATACAGAATGTCACTAGATTTTGCTCCCGTATTGAAGCGCATTCCTTTTATGCATTATTTATGGAGGCATTTTGCAGAACAGGTAAAATAATATCTTCTTTTTCCATTCTTTGGGTAGTGGATTGGTGGTTTTAGGGATAGTTAAACGCACATTAGTCACTTTTTGAAAACCTCCTTGAAATCATCCTTGGCTGTCTGTCCGAATGACTTGCTGAAAAGATTGGTAATATTTGATAGCTATGATCAACATCTTGTGATAGTGCGTATGACTTTTCTGAAGAAGCTAACTTCAAATTTCCCATGTAGCACGTTTAAATTATGGTTTTTGTTACCAAATGCTTACAAGAAGTATGCAATATGTCATCTTCAATCTCTGCTTTTGCAAAATTAATTTCCTTTTCTGTTTATCTATAATATGGTTTTTCAAGACTTTAGGTATTGAAACCATGCTGGTGGCTATTATTTTAGCAGTCTTTCCTCTGAACTTTTAGTGTTTGAATAGCAGAAGTGTATGATATCTATCAATCTTGCTTGTCACTAATATTTCTGGTCCTACTTTTAATGCTATATATACAGGTGTTGAACGAGGATCTGCGACTTGTTATTGGCCAGCAAGAACGTATGATTAATGGGGCTAATGTCTGGAATTGGCCAGTAGCCTATGATAAGCTAGGAGTGAGGTACAGATTATGGAGAGATGCTGTTGAACGAGGAGCTAAACAATTACCCTTCAGCAAACCAATGTAAATTTTATCTCTGGCAACCTATTTAACAACCCTTCTCACATTATCTGGACCATCTCTTGCACTCTCAAACATGCTTAGTACCACAATCAAGGATACTTTAAAGGTTTGGCATTGGTAGGAGTTGTTTTCTACCCAAAAGCCCTAGTAAAATATAGAACTGTACACTGCTTTTATAGTTTTTGTGTACAGTCCAAATCCAATCCCCATTTTTTTCTCCTTTGATAACCCCGGACCAGAGAAATGATCAGAATTTTTTTTTGTTGCCTTAGAACTTGGAAGCCAAAGTTAGTCTCTTGTCCTGCGGCAGCAAAGATCCTTGTACTATAATGACTGATGTTTAAAGAAATCTTGAACGGATCACTATTTTACTTCCCCAAGGTTCAAAATATTCAATCACTTTTTCATCAACCAGTTGGCTTAATTCCATTTCTATAACCATAAAGATACCAGCTGAAAACACTGAAGATAAACCGATATTTCTAGCAGAATCCTTAACAAAGATCAACTCCAGAAATTGTTTATTTATTGATAACAGTCAAAGCATATATAATTCGAATTGCCTTTTTGTTGAAATTGCCACTTTTAATTATTGATCGAATCAGAAAGGATTACTTTTCTTATGTCTTTTTCTCAAACCAATCATTAATATGTTGATCCATTTCAATTTTCTGTAACATTTTCTAACCTACGAAATGTAAAGCGTCTGAAATGATAGTAGATGATGAATCAATATTGGGAGGTGGAAAAGTCATATTCTTAGGGAAAAAAAGCTTGCAGTAGTTACAATACTTGATATTGAGGCTCTTTTTCAGGTCATCTCCAAATGGGAACAAAGAGAAGTTTCAACACTTTCTCATACACAGACGAGAGCAGCATTGGCATTGTAATTGGTACTATTCAGATAAAAGATACACTGATAGAATTGTCTTCTTTTTATACTTTTCTTCTTGATCACCAGAAATAAATCTTCTTCCTGGGAAAAAAACAGACTAGAGGTATCAATCTCCATTAACAAAATGGGGTATTTGCTCATCCTCTATAGTTAACCTCCCAACTACATCCAAAATGGGGTATGTCTAGTGAACACACACAACATTCTCAATTAAGTTGGCACTCCATTATATTACTAATTATAATATCAGTATTTTATCAGATACGTAGAAAAAAACCCGGTACGAATAGTCTATTTATCTAATGCTTATGATCACCTTAAAACATTGATTCTTGGAGTTTCAAATGTAAACCCATATCTCATTGATTTAATTCAGAAAAGATCAAAAAGTGTAACTCACTGAAACAGGGTTTTATGAATCATGTTACACGATAACGATTGAAACAAGAAATATATATTTAACAAAAATTTGCCATATCACTTTATATTAGGCTATCATGTAACTTATCATCATAGTTACGATTTACACACTAATAAACTAAATAAATTACATTCTCCCTCAAAGACATTAATCAACAATATATTAAAAGAACTCAATTACGATTGGAAGATCAGATCAAAAGTGAATCAGCTGGGCGTCTGATATCGGCACAGTGGACACAAGTGAGACCACTTAACGATGCAATCATCATGGTAAACAGGTCCACAAGGCATCGAGCCAACCTTGTTACCATCAAAGAATTCATCAAAACAAATCGTACATTCATTCTTTGAACTCAAACCTTCAAGTAATCTCCTCTTTTTGAAGGGTAGGCAACCTTCATCACCCAATTTAAACCTTTTCAAAGCTTGAATAGATGAACTATTAGCAGGCTTGAAATTCAATGAACTCAATGACTCATTAATTGCCTGATCAATTTCAGTATCAGTCAGCTCCTGATCAACCTTATTATCAGTCACCAGATTAACCTCATCATCAGTCACCACCTGATAAACCTCATCATCAGTGAACTCCTAATCAACCTCATTATCAGTAAATCAACCTCATCAGTCACCTTGACAACCACTTTCACTATCAACTTTATTATTTTACGTCCAAGGTTAACTAGGTCACTACAAAATATCAGGAACAATGACAGTTTGAGTGAACTGTAGAGATGCACCTGTGCTAGCAAACATGGAAAGTAAGATGTCTGGATCGTACTCTTCGTATAAAAGCATGTCACGACAATATCTGAGGGATTGATTTAAAGTTCCTAAGATTGTTTCCAAATTAAGAGATGAAATATAACAAAACCCGAATTATATGTTGAATAGATCATATGGGATATATGCTGTTCTAAATGATTATCTATTTCTCGCCCAATCTCGATGTTGTCAATGTAAGCCATAGCCATATGTGGGAGTTCTTTGTCTGGGTTTCGGTTGTGTTCCAATCAGAATTAAAGTTTGTTTGTAAGTGAAAACAAGTATTTTTTTATCAAGTTGAAGGGTTTATAAGAATTTTGATATGATGAAATCACCAACTCTACTAAGCCTGTTTGTGGAAAAGATGAAAAAATAACTTGATGTTCAAGTTGGTTCCTTTTATTTAAGCCATTTTCTTCGCTGTTTCTTTTCCTTCCTTCCCTGTAACTCTCTATCAATTAGGATTTAGGCTTATATAGATATAACAAAATTTACTACATTATGTTATATTACATAGATATGACAAAATTGCTCAAGATACAATACAACACATCCTATCATAAGTTGTATCAATATGGTTATGCTATAGCAATGGATCATGCTGAGAACTACTCCTATCATACTATCAAGTAGAGTCATGATTTTTTGAATCATGAACTGACACAACATGATTCATGATGGATTACAGGCTTATACTTGATACGGTCTAACATGACAAAAATCTGATGGGTTACAAACTAACATATGATATGAATAACACGATGCATATTTTGCTTTTTTTTTTTTCTTCATTTGATTTCCACACTTCATATCTTTAATTTTTTTAATTGACTAATAAGTAATAAGTGATGATTCCATAAATTTTTTTCATATAATATATCATTTGATATATATATTGAAATTGTGAGAGCAAATTATTTGATCAAATAATAATCTATGAAATGTGTATTCTATTCAAAGATTGGTTAGATGATGAATATAATTCACAAAAAGAAAATATATCTTTGGAATAAAATGAAGAAGATGTATCTTTAAAAGAAAACGATTAGTTATGGTAATTGTTCTTTGTACTTGTAAAATTTATTGTTTTTGAGGTAATTAATGTTTGTAAACTTTATTTATTTATAATATAAAAGTTTTCTTTTTATTGTGGATATAAACATTTTAAGTCAGATCAAGTAAATAAATTTTTTAACATTTTGCATATAAATATGTAAGAATTGATAAAAAAAAATTACACATAAAAAAAATTGAGTCAAATTTGATCCAATCTACTAAGTGTCAGCCCATAAATTATACTGAGCTTAAAATTTTAAAATATGAATCATATTTGACACTATTAATATTATAGACAGACTAAACTAGCATTACCGACAAAGATCGAGCTCAATATTAAGCCTTGCTGAATCAGTACAGCCGTCAAGCCCATGTTGCCATCTTCTACGTCAATGTGTTTTCAATAATTTGTAAACAATGATTCTATGGTATATTCAACAATCATTGCTCACTAAATCATGAAAGGCCAACCTTAGTTAATTATTCTTACTGTATTACTCAAGATTAATTTCTAATCAATTATAATTTATAAATAAATCTATAAAAGAATAAGTAGTTTATAAATAAATTACTCATGATTAATTTATCAATCAATTTTAATTTCAATGTTTTTATGATCAATTTATTTAAATTTTTTGATATTATGCTAACTGTTGAATTTAAATAAAATGATAAGAACACAAAAGTCAAAAGAAATGTTATTATACTTATTTTAATCTTTTCATATTACATTAATTAATGTTTCCACTTAAGTTAATTAAAAGAGTAAGGACACCAAAGCACATTATTAGCTCAACAAGAAAACACATGGTTTGGTAGGGGCAGAACCTGAACTCAGACTCAACATGCTAATCACCAAAACGGCAATGCAAAGCCTCCGAAATAGCAGCAGATGATTAATCAATCTTGGAAGCTGGAAAAGACAAATTCTGATATAAGAAAAGCTTGCAGTTGTTACCATGCATGAAACTGAGAGACTACCTTTCAGGCCATTTCCTAATGGAAATAAAGAAAAATTTCAACATTTTCTCTTACTTGACATGTAATACCCGTAAAAAATAAAAATTAAGTATTTTATAAGTGAAGGGAGTTTCTAATAAAAAGTTAGAAAGGTAAATAACTTATCAGTAAATAATTCAATTTTTAATAGGATTAATTTTTATTACTATTTTTGGTAATAACTAATCCAAAAAAAAATAAAGGCTTATTTCTCATTTCTTTCTTATATAGATAAGTTGAAAGATTTTAAATGAAAGGTAAGAATAAAATTTACAAGGAGAATTATCTTTCAAAGGTGAGTAAATGATTTTCTATAATTTTAGGGAAATAATATTGATTGTTGAGTTTTAAGATTTAACTTGTAATAGAGAAACCCTAAAATTTTAAGAAATCCATTATCCCTCTTCAAGGTTGGTTTGGACAAATCATTTAAACTTTAATCATGACCTAATAATGTGTTAAGAAAGTTTAGTAATATGATTTTATTACTGTAAAAATAAGAAATAAAAATTTGATGGGGTTAGAAAGAAAAATTTATATTTTGTATGAATCGGTGTTTGCAGTGGTAGATTAAGATAATATTCTATATTAAGAGATAAAATATTGGTTTGATTATTATATACCATTGGAAAACTTGCTGAATTTACTTTCTAATGAAATAAATGGAAGTCAATTCCAAATTTTTCATGAAAAGTAATATGATTTTTGCTTAAGGATATGCAAGTTGCTTAGTAGTAGTAGCTTAGAGGAATTACGAAATTCCTCTTAATTTTTATACAAAGAATTATAGATTAAACCATATATGTTTGGAAAGCTTATTGAGTTTACTTTTGAACGAAATAAGCGAAATTGAATTTAGAGTTTCTTATGTATAAATGTGTAATTTTTATTAAAAGGTATACATGTTATCTGACAGCAGCATATAATATGGATTACAAAAATTATCCAAGAGGAATCATGAGATGGGTCATATATGATTAGAAAGCTTATTGTGTCTAGTTTCTAATGCATTAAAAAGATTTTAATTTTAAATTGGATATCTTAAGAACTGACTGTTTTAGTGAAAAAAGCTTAGGCTATCAATCTTAATTAATTGAGTTAACACTTGTTTAACTTAATTATTTTTGGTATAATTGGTTTTAAAATGGGTTGATTAATTTATGTTATGTTGAAATTATCTTGAATAGGTCGTTAATAAATTGGGAAAAAACTAAATGGTGGAATCGAAAGGATATAAGTAGAATCTCATACATTTTACTTATTTTTGAACCTATGTATATACATATGTTTCTAAATGAGTAAATGTTTTATTTCATTATTTTTGATATAAATAGGACCAAGCATATGATTATTTTATGTTTTTGCTATGTAAATGATGGATCATGCTTATGAATTAAATGAGAAAATGATTTATGTTTAAGGAACAATTTTGTGATAGCTATATTTTTATATCCTTAAAAAATGGGATCATTAACACCAAAACTAGTTCTACGGCTTTACCTAACAAGTTATGATAGTTAGTATAGCGATGATCATACGGCCCTACTAATGGGTTATAGTAGTTAGCATTAGGCTCTGGGTAGCAGGTTATAATAATTAGCAATGATCATGATGATGAAATTATTAATATGGCCAATGTTATAGGTTATAGCAGTGATTGTAGCTAATGATAAACTAATGATTTATGATGATTTGTGATGATTTCAAAGATTGATCCATGATTTATATATGAAGATTATTTACGATGATTTTTAATGATTGATCCATGATTTGGTTTGATTACGATATTTGAATGGTAGTATATTTTTCAATGATTTATAAATTGACATGTTTTGATATTAATTTATGAATTTACGAAATATTTGACAAAATGATGATTTTTGAAACGTTTTGACATTATGATTTGACGAATGTTTTGAATGATCTATATGATATATATGAAAATAATGCTTGATCCGGTAAGATGTGTGAGCCTATACTTGCTGAGCTGTAGTTTGCTCATTCTCCTTTTACTTTTTCTTTACAAATGAGTAAATAATAAGTTTGCTTAGTTATGTAAGAAGCTAGAACATCAAATTGGAAAGATTACTCAGATATTAGAGACATTGTTGGCTAATAAGCTTTTATAAAGTAGTTTAGTATTTTTATTAGTTTGTATTTGGGAATATGAAGATTTCTTATTAATTAAATTAAAGTTACAGATTTTCTTAAATAGATTATTTTATTAAAAAATTTTAGAATGATTGAGAAAGAATGCTTCATATTACTTTGGGATTTTACTTCAAGGTAATATGGTCATATTATATCTCGGTCTCGAGACATGATATAAAGTGATATCATATTTGAAGAATTTTGAAGAGATAGATTATGATTTTTAGATTATAATGAAATTTTCTTTAAAAGCCTAAGTTATGATTTTTGGAGATTTTATAAGAGTTTAGGTTATTATCTTTAAATTATGTGGGATGCTTTAGAGAGTATAATATGATTTGAGGATTTTCTAAGAACTTATATTATGATTTTTAAAAATTTTCTAAAATGTTAAATTATGATAATTAGATTAAAGGTGATTTTTTAATATCATAACTTATGATCCTTGGGTTGAAACAAATATTCTACAAGAATGGTTATCATCCAGATATTATGTGTAGATTTTTAAGAACTTGATGATGGTCTCTAAATTATATGATGATTTTCGAAGAACTTAAGTTTGATCTATAAACTATAATAGTAAGTGTAAGTAAATTATTCAATGAGCTTTAGAGTAGTTAAAGTTTCAATAAATTTTGAGGAATTGATGATTTAATGAATTTTTGGAGTAATTTTTTTTTTTTAATAATTACATATTACTTTTGGATTTTGTAGTTAAGAGAAAGTCCAATTAGTTTGATATAACGTAATGTTATAAGTTGGAGAGATTTTAGATGTGACTTCTAACGAGACATATCTTATGAGTTAAAAGATTATTCAATAATACAAATTGATCATTGGAGACCTTATGGGTTTCAGACAAGACCTTTGACTTAACGAGGTTTTGAAGTTATTTGATAAGTGTTAAGTAAATCCTTAATCATAGATTAAGATTGAAATATGAGTGTACATTTTTTGAATAAAAAGTATAGAATATTAAAGTTAGAATGAAATGATATTTTGAAATTTTGATGTAATTATTTATAGCTTATAATGTTTGAGAATTTTTCTTGGACTTAACCCGAAATATTATAATTGTGGTAAATAGTTTTATATATGTAAAGAAGGTTATTCACTTGCTTTGGTTCTCCATTTTAATTGAGAAAATGTCTAAGGTTTGGTCATGTGAGTTGGAAGTTTGTATAGTTAATTTTAAGTTATCTCATTATATTTCTATTTGGAGTGTAAAGAATTCTCTCAATAGTTAAAGTGATTGTTTGTGGTTATAGTTTGTAGCACATTATTGGATTCTTTGGAATTATATACTTATGGACAATATTGACTATTGTGGTATATGGTGTATGTACTTAGTAGATAATTAAATTTGTGGATAAAAATTAAAGTTGTAGCTATCTAGATGATTTAGTAAAGAAGTTGATTTTGAAGGAGTAATTGATTTATAAAAAAATATATATGTTTTGGTTAAGAATGATTGTTTGAAATCTTACAAGTGCAAAAGATTGTTTGAAATCTTATAAGTAATGATTTTGTATACTTGGTGATGCTGAGTATGTACTTGATTTTAGAGAAATTTGAGAAAATTTTTGAAATAATGTGATGTATTTAGTTATTGTTCATAACTATACTTTCGGCACGAATTCAAGTATTTAGAGTTTTTATTATTTAAATTTTATAAAAGAATTTTACTTATGGATTATGATGCATAGGTTTTGACTTTGACTTAGAGATGATAGCAATATATTTGGTAAAAGGAAAATTTGAGGCATTATAATGTTTATGAGGATTATGAAGAATCAATAATTATATGATAATTTGTCTATTAAATTAGAAAGAATAATTTTCAAAATTGGAGACACTTGGATAACTAGAGATTTATGTTTGAATTTACATAATGTAAATTTATGGATATGATTTATTCTATTGATTTCATATGTATTCTAATGGTTAATTGATAGAAAATTTCATATTGTCGATGAAGAAGAAAAGAAAATTAAAGTACTATGTATTTTTTGTGACTAAATGATTTGTTGATACTATTCTTCAATTTTAAAATTGAATATGGTTATGAATATTTGGCATAAAGCAAATTACATAAAATTTTGTGGACATACGTTTTTCTTGTCATGAAACAATGTTATAAAAGTTAATTTGTTATTTCAAAGTTTTACTACAAGAAAATATCAGAGTATGCAGTGTAAGCTTGATTTGGTTTAAGTTATAAATTTTAGGGCTATTATAAGTCAAGAAAGTGATGGATCTTTAATAAATAAAGATTAATGGATTTTGGCTACCAATATTTTGGGTAAGAATATTTTGTATTCCTTATAGTTTTGGAGATTTTATATATTGTAGACATTCTTCTAAGCAATGCTTAAGTCATGACTTGTAGAGAAACTTTTTCTAACAATAGTCATATGACAAACATTCAATGATTCATTTTGAGGTTTTGTATGGAAAATCTAAATCTCAAACTTTTGGATAAGAAAAGGAAGAAAATTTTATTTCTTGAATTTATGGATCAAATGGTTGATAAACTTTAGTTCATTAAGAAATGGTTTGTAGTCAGAGTTTAAGCTTCACGAAGATGGCACAATACGCTTTGGGAACATGTTGTGCGTACCAAATGATTTTAAGCTGAAATAAGAGATCTTGGAGGAAGCACATGGGTCTTAATTCATTATACATCCTAGAGATACTGAGATGTATAAGGATTTGAAAGAAAGTTTTTGGTGGAATAACATAAAATGTGAAATAGCTTAGTTTGTGTCCTAACGTCTAGTGTGTCGGTAAGTTAATGTTGAACACCAAAGACCATCAGGGTTGTTGCAACCTTTAGAGATACCAAAATGGAAGTGAGAGCATGTCTCTATGGATTTCATGATGGGATTGTGTAGGTCATCAAAATGGAATAATGCAGTATGGGTAGTTCTTGATAGACTTACTAAATCAACTACTTTTATACCTATTAAGTTGACTACTCCACTTGATAAACTAGCACAATTGTATATGGATGAAATTGTCCGATTGCATGGAGTTCTAGTAAATATTGTGTGAGATAGAGATTCTAGATTTATCTTTAAATTTTGGGCAAGCTTGCAGCTAGCCATGGGAACAAATTTGAAATTGAGTATAGCCTTTCACCTTCAAATAGATGAACAAATGGAAAGAATAAATTAGATTATGGAAGATATGCTTTAAGCATATGTGATTGATCTAAAAGGTAGTTGGGACAATTACTTACCTTTAGTAGAGTTTGCTTATAATAACAGTTATCAATTTAGCATTGGGATGGCTTTTTTTGAAGCCTTGTATGGTAAAAAAGGTAGATCATCTTTATGTTAGGATGATGTTGGGGAGAAAAAATTTTTTGGGCTTGAAAATGGTGTAATTAATTATGGAAAAGATTAGGGTGATTAAAGAAAGACTTAAAGTAGCACAAGATCGTCAAAAGAGTTAGGTAAATAAGAAGAGAAGGGAGTTGGATTTTCAATAAAAAGACTAGTTCTTTTTAAAAGTGTCACCTATAAAAAGTGTTATGCGGTTTGAAAAGCAAAGAAAGTTAAGCCCACATTATATAAGATCGTTTAAAAGTCTCGATAAAGTGGAAGAAGTTACATATAGGATAGCCTTGTCACCTCAGCTATCTGGAGTGCATAATGTGTTTCATATGTCCATGTTGAGAAAATTTCTTTAACTTGAGCTATGTGGTAAAGTATGAACCTTTAAAAGTTCAAGAGAATTTAACATACTTAGAATATCCTATCCAAATAGTTGATGAAAAGAGTAGGTTTTGAGGCATAAAACTATTCTTTTTGTAAAAGTTCAATAGAGTAATCACATACCAAAAGAAACAACTTGGGAAATGGAAGATGATATAAATAAACGACATTCACAATTATTTGAAGATAAAGGTAAATCAAGTTTCGATGATGAAACTTTTTATAAGTTAGGGTAATACCCATAAAAAAAGAATATTTTAATTATTTTACAAGTAAAGGGAGTTTTTAATTAAAAGTTAGAAAAGTAAAAGACTAATTAGTAAATAACCCAACTGTTAATAGGGTTAACTTATACTACTACTTTCCGTTGACAACAAATTGAAAGAAAATAAAAACTTATTTCTCTTTTCTTTTTTATACAGAACAGACAAGTCAAAGGATTTCAAGAGAAATGTAAGAACAAAATCTATAAGGAGAGTTATCATTCAGAGATGAGTAAATAATTTTCTTCAATTTTAGAGAAATAATATTGGTTGTTAAGCCTTGAGGTTTAATTTATAATAAAGAAACCTTAAAATTTTAAGAAATCCATTATCCCTCTTCAAAATTGGTTTGAGCAAATTATTTAGACTTTGATCAGGGTCTAATAAAGTATTGAGAAAGTTTAGTTATATGATTTTATTGTTGTAAAAATAGGAAACATAAATTTGATGGGGTTAGAAAGGAAAATTTCTATTTTGTATGAACCCTGGTGTTTGCAGTGGCTGATTAAGATAATATTCTATATTAAGGGATAAAATATTGCTATGATTATTATATACCGTTGGAAAGCTTGTTGAATTTACTTTCCAATGAAATAAATGGAAGTCAAGTCTGAATTTTTTTATGAAGAGTAGTTTAATTTTTACTTAATGATAAGCAAGTTGCCTGGTAGTAGCAGCTGAGAGGAATTACAAAATTTCTCTTAATTTTTATGCAAGGAATTTTAGATTAATCCATATATGTTTGGAAAGCTTATTGAGTTTACTTTGCAAAAAAAAAGTGGAATTGAATTTGGAGTTTCCTATGAATAAATGTGTAATTTTTATTAGAAAGTATGCATGTTGTTTGACAGCAGCATATGACATGGATTGCAAAAATTATTATAATTAATGTATAAGGAATCACAAGATGAGCCATATATGGTTAGAAAGCTTATCAATTCTAGTTTTTAACACATTAAAAAGATCTTAATTCCAAATTGGATATCTTGAGATCTGATTGTTTTAGTGAAAGGAGCTCATGCTATCAGTATTAATTAATTGAGTTAACCCATGTTTAACATAATTGTTTTTGGTATAATTGGTCTCAAAGTGGGTTGATTAATTTATGTTATGTTGAAATGATCTTAAGTAGGTCGTTAATTATTTTCGAGGAAAAACTAATGTTGAAATTATCTTGAATAAGCCATTAATTATTTTGGAAGAAAAACTAAGTGATAGAATCGAAATGAGATAAGTAGAATTTCACATACTTTGCTTATTTTTGAACCTATGTATATATGTATGTTTCTAAATGAGTAAATATTTTATTTTATTATTTTTTATATAAATAGGACCAAGCATATGATTATTTTATGTTTTTGCTATGTAAATGATGGATTATGCTTATGAATGAAATGAGAAAATGATTGATGTTTAAGGAACGATTTTATAATAGCTACGTTTTTATATTCCTAGGAAGTGAGATCATCGATACCAAAACTAGTTCTATGGTCTTGGCTAATGGGCTATAGTAGTTAGCATAGCCATGATCATATGGCCCTGCTAACAAGTTATAGTAGTTAGCATTTAGCCCTGGCTAACAAGTTATAATAGTTAGCAATAATTATGAAGATGAAATGTCAATACAGCCAATGTCACAGGTTATAGTAGTGACCGTAGCTAATGATGAATTAATGATTTATGATGATTTGTGATGATTTCAAATATTGATCCAAGATTTGTATATAAAGATAATTTACGATGATTTTTAATGATTGATCGATGATTTGGTTTGATTATGATATTTGAATGGTAACATATTTTACAACGATTTATGAATTGATATGTTTTGACATTGATTTATGAATTTATGAAATGTTTGATAGAACGATGATCTTTGAAATGTTTTGACATTATGATTTGATGAATGTTTTGAATAATCTATATGATATATATAAAAACTATACTTGATCTAGTAAGGTGTGTAAGTTTATACTTGCTGGGCTATGATTTGCTCATTCCCCTTTTATTTTTTCTTCAAAGATGAGTAAGTGATAAGTTTGCTTAGTTATGTGAAAAGCTAGAGGATTAGATTGGAAAGATTACTCCGACATTGAAGATATGGTTTGCTAGTAAGCTCTTATGGAGTGGTTTAGTATTTTTATTAGTTTACATTTCGGAATATGAAGATTTTTTATTAGTTGAATTAAAGTTACGAATTTTTTTAAACAAATTATTTTATTGAAGAATTTAAAATGATTAAAAAAGAAAGCTTTATATTACTTTGGGATTTTACTTTCAAGTAATATGGCAATGTTATGTCTCAGTCATGGAGTGTGACATGACAATATCAGCATGAGCATGTTAGAATTTTCTCTTTTTGATACTTTGCTTATTCATCATATGGAACAAAACCTTCTGCACGAATCAGGGAAAGAAAAAGAAAGATTGGAGGGATCAATCTCCATGAACAATCCCCTTAATGAAGCAAATATAATATTTTGATCCCCGTTGATGTCACAGAATGCATATGCCAATCATAAACTTTCCATCAATTACTTTCCAATTTCAGCATATCAAAGAGCAATAAGAACTTTGGCTGCCAAAATTGTGGTACAATTCAATACCAAAAACATTAGTATGGAAAAATTAAGCTAAATGGTTAAGCAATAAAGAACTGGATTTACCACTACTAGAAATGCAGAAAAACCTCGGCATATGAGAAAATATAGCCTACAAGAACTAGTAAACTTCACTTTCTTTACCCAAATGCTGCTTTTTTGCTGATTAAAAGGCTTCAAAATAGAGCGACAACACATAAGCCCCCAACAGCACTCAAAATGAAGTATGTCTGTTCAATACACAAAGAACATTCTTGTTTAGCCTCCAATCCATTTATATTACTAATTACAGTATTACTTCATCAGATGGAAAACCAGTAGGAATAATCTACTTGTCTAATGTCATGATCAGCAGATGTCCATTCATTAGTAGCATAGGCTATGGAGTAGACTTCCTGCGGTTGATTTCATGTCTCCAAAGCAGATGTTTATGCATTTGTGCTCAAGGTGTGGAGGCAGGAGATAGAGCAAATTGGCTCAAGCAATCTATATATCTATGTTCATGATTGAAATGTAGGCATAAATGCTTGCAATTAAAATCTTGAAACCTTTTCAAACGTTTCATACAGTATTCCATCAAGTTCAAGCATTTTATAAACCTCGCATTCTCAAAACGATCAATGGATGATTTGGTCTCAGACACACCTTTGATCTAACTAACTAGCGCATTTGTCCATTTTTCAGTAAATCCGTTTCAGATCATCATTGTTTACCAATGTGTTACTTATCAAATAAGAATTTTCTTTGAATCATCCATTTCTGAAGTTTCAAACACTACCAACCTGTAATTAACTTGGAACAAGGTCAAAAGGCTTTAATATTAAAAAAATCAATCTATTTTGGAATCAAAATAAAATTATAAAACTATGGAAAGAACAAGATGGATCACTATATATATCTCTATCCTTTTGTATCGTTCAGATTCCATGGTCCAATCTATCAGCTTATTATCATCTCATTGTAGCAATTGGAAGACAAAACCAAATTAAACCATGCATCCTTATTCCAAGTGCAGCAGCAGAATGACCGAGCAAATAGAAATCACCTTAAAACATTGATTCCTGGAGTTTCACATGTAGACCCATATCTCATTGATTTAATTAGGACAAGACCAAAAAGTGTAACTCACTGAAACAGAGCACTATATTTGGGGTAAGCAGAACTACACATAAGAAATTCACCCATCATTGGAGTAAATATTCATGCTTGCATTATTGATTTCTCTAATTACTGTGATACAATAATGAAAGATGGAAACAAGAAATATATATTTAACAAAAATTTGCCATATCACTTTATATTAGGCTATCATCATGTAACTCCTCATCTTATCATCATACTTACAATTTAGACATTAATAAGAAAAAATTAATTACATTCTCCCTAAGGACATTAATCAACTGAACTCAATTACGACTGAGAGATCAGATCAAAATCGAATCAACTGGGGAGGTCAGATCAAAATCGAATGAACTGGGCATCTGGTATCAGCACAGTGGGCACAAGTGACTGGTCTCCAACCATTTAATGATGCAATCATCATGATAAACATGTCCACAAGGCATCGAAGCAACCTTGTCATCATCAGAGAACTCATGGAAACAGATCATACATTCATTCTTTGAACTCAAACCATCGAGTAATCTCCTCTTCGTGAAGGGTAGGTGACCTTCATCACCCAATTTAAACCTTTTCAAAGCTTGAATAGATGAATTACTAGCAGGCTTGAAA
This sequence comes from Durio zibethinus, assembly GCF_002303985.1. Next base: position 28,454,153 of record NW_019167937.1, on the reverse strand, counting down.
TTCAATGTACTCAGTGACTCATCAATGGCCTGATCAACATCATCATCAATCAACTCCTGATCAACCTCATCATCAGTCACCATCTGATCAAATTCATCATCAGTCTACTCCTGATCAACTTCATCATCAGTCAACTCATAATCAACTTCATCATCAGTCAACTCCTGATCAATCTCATCATTAGTCATGACATCAATCTCATCATAAGTGATCACCTCCTGATCAATCTCACTATCAGTAACCTCTTGATCAACCTCATTATCAGTCACCTTGACAACCACTTCCAGTATCAATTTTATTATTTTACGTCCAAGATTTACAGGGTCACTATCAATCTGTCGTGCGAAAGATAAGATATCAGGAACAATGACAGTTTGAATAAACTGTAAAGATGAACCCGTGCATGCAAACAGGGAAAGTACCATGTTTGGACCGTAGTCTTCAGATAAAAGCATGTCACGTCGATACATGAGGGATTGATTAAAAGTTTTTAAGGTTGTTTCTAAGTTAAGAGATGAAACATAATGAAACCTTAATTCCAGGTTGAAAAGATCGCATGGGATATAAGAACAATGTTGTTCTAAACGATTATCGATTTCTTGGCCAATCTCGATGGTGTCAATGGAAGCCATGGCAACGTGTTGGAATTATTTTTCTGGGTTTCGGTTGTGCTTGATCAGAATCGGGTAAACAAGTATTATTCTTGACGAAGTTTCGAGGGTTTCATAAGGATTTTGGTATGATGAAAATCACCGATTCTACTCTTATAAGCATGTTTGTATAAAAAATGAACATATAACCTGATGCCAATTTAGGTTCCTTTTATTTAACCCCTTTTCTTGGTTGCTTCCTTTCCTTTCCTAAATAGGATTTAGGATTATATATGTGATTATAGGGTGTATGAATTTACTACATCATATACGCATACAATATGTTTTGGAATTCCTTCATGGGTTTTTGTCGTTTTATGAGAATTGGAGTTTGTTGAGTTGGCAAGTGAAAAAACAGGTCTTAATTTGAGTTGAAGTTGGAGGCTTTTAAGGATTCTGATGAGGTTTGGGAGCCTGAAATCACCCACTCTTTTATGCTTGATTGTAACAAATTGAGATGAAATACTGATTGTTTTTATTTGTTTAATCCGTTTTCTTGTTTTGTTTTGGGGTCACCTTCCTTCCTTCCTTCCCTTCTTTTATTTACCAAACTGAAGGTTTGCAAATGTAAGTCTCCACCAAGGAGTATTCCACTCACAGTACAGGGTGCGAAAATTTGCTGTATTACATGTTTCCAACAACAATTATTACTCAATGTCACTCATATATAGTTTTTATTATTAATAATTAATGTTATGATTCAATATAATTATTCAATCAATTAGAATTTAAACACTAATCTATAAATTATAAATAAATAAAACAATCCCATAATATTATGTTTAATTTCAATTTTTAATTCAATAAACAAATTAAGTTACATATAAGTAAATTGAACAATTTAATAGTTCATTTTTTAATGCAAAAAAATCATAAATAATTTTTTTCCCTATGTCTCATGTACAAACATTGTAAAAAATAAAATTGAAGTAAGTTTGTAAGTAAAAACAAGTATTTTTGATCAAGTTCAAAGGTTTATTAGGATTTTGATATGATGAAATCATGGACTCTACTATTATAAACTTGTTTGTAGTAAAGATGAAAAAATAACTTGATGTTCAAGTCGGTTCTTTTTATTTAGCTCATTTTCTTCGTTATTTCTTTTCCTTCCTTCAGTGTAACTCTCCATCTATTAAGATTTAGGTTTATATTTATCACAGATTTTAAAAATTTATAACATTATGTTATATTACATAAATATGACAAAATTGCTTGAGATACAACACAACACAAGCCATCATGAGTTGTATCAATATGACCCATGTTGCTGTAGCAATGAATCATACCGAGAACTATATTTATCATTTTATCAAGTAGGATAATGATTTTTAGAATTATGAACTGGCACAACATGATTCATGATGGATTGTAGGCTTATACATAATACGGTCTAGCACGATAAAACTCGATGGGTTACAAATTAGCATATGACGTGACTAATATGTTACAATGCATATTTGTTTTTCTTTTTTTTTTCTTTTCATTTGATTCCCACACTTCATATCTTTAATTTTTTTTTTAATTTACCAATGAGTAATAAGTGATGATTTTTAATTTTTTTCATATAATATACCATTTGATCTATATATATATATACATGTCGTAATGATTTTCAGACATTAGACAAAAAAGTTTTAAATCGTGAAAATATAAAAAGTCATCATCAATTTTTTTAAAAATGTGATTGGTTATTTAAAAATTTATTTTTTTAGTAAAACGATAAAAATCAATTTAAAGTTTATCAAAAATATAATTTTAATTTACGAAAATGAAGTTGAGTTCGAGAATTGGTTGTGTGGAGAATGATTAACTCCTTCACAATGCTCATAAAATTTGTACCAATTAATTATATGTTATTTGTAATCCTAGATAACAATGTTATTTTTATGTATATAAAATTTAATTAAAATTTTCTTTGTTTTTAAGAAATGAAATTAATTTTAGAAAAATTATTTATTTAGGAATATCATGAAAATTTTCAAATTAAAGAAATAAGGGTAAAATTCGAAGATAATCTTTCAATTTTAGATTTATCATAACATTCCCTAAAAAATAATAAAATAACATTATATTATAAATGATAATTGTTGATGACTCTTTAATATTTAGGTAGAGCATAAATAATTATATTTCACAGATGCTATTTTAATTTTAATTATTTAAAACTAACAATTTTTAAGGAAACTTTTTATGCAATAAAAAATAAAAAAAATATAATTAATTTTAAATATCAACAAATAAATAAATAAATATATATATATATGTAAATTATGAATGTACACATTATTTTAAAGAATGAGTTATATGCAGATGATGATAAATATGAATTTAAGAATCGAATTTTCAAATGTAAAGAGATCACTTGGACTTTCCAACATTTAAATAAAATTTAGGTGTAATTTTTTATATTTAAAATCCCGTTATATTATTTTTATATTTGTTATTTTAACGAAACGAATTGCTTTTTAGTTACAAAATATATGAAAGTTCATAATGAAATAAAATTTTCTAAATGCCCTAATATTTAGGCAGTATTCAAAAGTAAATTATTTCATAAAAGATTTTCATTCAAATATTGAGAAATTTAAAACAAGTTTAAGATTTTTCGTAAATTTAAGTTTAAATTTTAAAAATTTACAAATCTCTCTAAAAATATCTAACATTTAGATAAATTTTTGGAGTAAACTCATTTTTATAATTCTTCTAAAAAATAAATTTTTATATTTTTACATATTTTATATATTTCATCTTTCTTTAAAATTATTATTATTATTATTATTATTATGAATAAATTTAAAATATGTGAAAAATAAAATATATCAATCATAAATTAAAATATAAAAAATTAGATTAAATCGAGTATGGAAATCCCTTCAACAAGGAAACTAAAATTTATAAAATTAAAATTGCTATTAAAATTAAACCACATAAAGCGTGCATAGTTGTGGACAATTTTAAAGATGCATGAAAATAGATTTTATCAGGAACAAACAAACTCTAGCCACATGTTTTAAAATTTTATTTATTATATACATAGAATAAGATGTAAAATTCCAAAAAAAAACCTTCCCAGAGTCCTTTTTTCCAACTCACCTTACTTATGTCATATTTTCCATAACCTTTTAGGCTAAACAACATGAAGTTAAAAGAAACACCCAGTGCAACAATCCCTACAATCGGAGGTCCCACGCCATTGCCTTTAATGCTTTCATGTGGTCTTTATCAAATATTAAAAGGTTGGAATAATGATAAGAAGAACAAGGTTCTTTCTACACGGCAATCTCCATGGACCACCGATTCTAGCCATGGCTTCTCAAGCCATGAGGTTCCTAATCCATGAGCTTTCATTCTCTTTATTCCCAAGAAGTTATCGAATTTATTTATTTCTATTTTTTTATAAGTGAGGGCTACCTTGCAGATGATAATGTCAAAAGCATAAATGGCAAACCATGGAATCTCATCAAAAGACAACCAAATATTCTCATGAAAGACATTTTTTTCTTCTAACTTACAGGACTTTCGGTTTCCAAAAGAAAACCAATAATCAGTAGTCCCAACTCCTTTTGTTCTATAAACCAATTTCCTCAAATCTACTAGGTGAATCTTTAAATGTTTGTTCACATACTACACCCTTAAAGAAGTCAACAAACATGAAAAGGGAAACTTTGGGCTTTTATCCACAGATTATGCAGAAAGCTGAACGGCACACGTGAAAATAATAGAGCTGAAAACCTCTTTAAACAAGTATGGAAGCAATCACGGATAGGTTTTGTTTCTTTCAAAACTGCACCACCGAGGTCTGAACTAGACCAAAAATGCATAAAAAAAAATTGGGTTTTGATGCTTTAAACCTTTTAAACTTTTAAAACCTTCTCATGCTTTCAAATGGTTTTTGATCTTCAAAGAGAAAAAAGGAGGCTTTTTGTTCATTGTATACAACTTACTCTTTCAAAACTGCACCACCAAGGTTGCACCTTTTTGTTTCTAAAAACACCACCAGCAAACACTAACTAAAAGAATCAATAATCATGGTCCATAAATGGAGATTGAATGCTCCTGGTTCATCAATGTAACGAAAAAAAAAAGAAAAAAACAAAAGTTCATATTTTCACACTTTATACTCTACGTGGAAAGCTTGTTTACCCTATAGGGAATGCTAAAAACCTACAATGAAAATATGATAATGGTTTCTCGTATGTAAATAAACCATGAAAAGCAATAAGAAATTTACCTATTGTCTGCTTTCCCCAAGAGCCAACAGGTTTCTCCTTTTTTGCTCAAACCTTCCCGCCGTTTTCGTTGTTTTTCAAGTGACTAACAGACCTCCTTCTTTTTTCTTTTTTATTTTGTTCCTCTTTTCTTTTTTTTTTAAACTCCAACCCTGCCCCCATATAGCCGTCCCTTTGTTTGTCTTTTTGCCTCTCCACTACTTTGAAACTGACGCCACCAGCCACTAATTTAGTTTGTTTTTTTTCGTATGTTACAGGTGTTGTTCCCCCTCCCCTTTCGTGGCAAGTCAGCTCAATCATCACGTGAATGAAGATGGGCTCTCTAATGCCCAACCATCATGGGTTTTCCTTTCCTTTCGGGTTCTTCTCCTTTCTTATTTATTGGACCAAATAATGGGTTACGAACTCTACTTGGGCTTCATTTTGGCTTCGTTAAAAACTTATAAAAAGCGCACTAAATGCTGCTCATTGGGTTTTAAAATGAACTTTTGTGGCCTACGTAGTGACTTCCCTTAAAATGGGCCAAATATAATGGGTTATAGGCCAAGTGCAAAAACGAGTCCGAATTAACAATATTAAATTGTTCCTTAGATATTTTCAATATATACGTATATATTGTGAGAGCAAATTATTTGATGAAATAATAATCAATGAAATGTGTAATCTATTCAAAGATTGGTTAGATGATGAATATAATTCACAATATATATATATATATAGCTTTGGAATAAAATGATTATTTATGATAATTCTTCTATAAAAGAAAATGATTATTTATGGTAATGGTTCTTTGTACTTGTAAAATTTATTGTTTTTGAGGTAATAAATGTTTGTAAACTTTATTTGTTTATAGCATAAAAGTTCTCTTTTTATCGTGGATATAAGCATTTTAAGTCGAATTGTGTAAATAATATTTTTAACATTTTGCATATAAATATGTAAGAAAAAATTAACAATTGAAAAAAAAAAAGTTACACATAAAAAAAGAGATCAAGCCAAGTCAAATCCAACCTATTAAGTGTCATCCCACAAACTATATTAAATTTAAAATTTAAAAATATGAATCATACTTGACACGATTAATATTATAAATAGACTAAACTTATCATATTTCGAAAACGAGACGTAACATGATTATATTACCTTAAAGTAAAATCTTAAACTAATACAAAATCTTTTTTTTATTCATTCTAGACTTTTTCAATAAATTGATGATAAACTTTATTAATCAAAATACAAACTAACAAAAATACAAAATTATTTCATAAGATCTCACTGGCCAATAATATCACAAATGCCCAAGTAATCTTTTTAATTTGATTTTTTAGTTTCTCATAAGACTAACCAAACTCATCATTTACTCATTGAGAAAGAAAACAGAGAATGAGTAAACTGCAACTTAGCAAGTATAGCCTGACACACCTTACTGGATTAAGTATCATTTTCATACATATATATAAATCATTCAAAATATTCATCAAATCATAATGTCAAAACATTTCAAAAATTATCATTATGTCAAATATTTCGTAGATCATAAATCAATATCAAAACATGTTAATTCATAAATCATTGTAAAATATGGTGCAATTCAAATATCGTAATCAAATCATGGATCAATATTAAAAAATTATTATAAATCATCATTATCATTCATTTATCGTTAATTATAGTCACTGCTATAACCCATGACATTAGCCGTATCGATAATTTCATCTTTATGATAATTACTAACTATTATAACCTATTAGCCAAGTCCTTACACTAACTACTATATACTAACTACTATATACTAACTACTATAACCTATTAGCCAAGATTGTAGAACTAATTCTGGTGTTGATGATCTCACTTCCCAGGGATATAAAAACGTAACTATCATAAAATCATTATTTAAGCATAAATCCTTTTTCTTATTTGATTCATAAGTATGATCCATCATTTATATAGCCAAAAACCAAAATAATCATATGTTTGATCCTAATTTCATATATCAAAAATAAAAAAATAAAATATTTATTTATTTAGAAACATTTATATGTAGGTTTAAAAATAAATAAAGTGTGTGAGATTCTACTTACATTTTTTCGATTCCACCACTTAGTTTTTTTCTCAAAACAATTAATAACCTATTTAAGATCATTTCAACATATCAGAAATAATCAATCCTTTTTTAGATCATTTATATTAAAACAACTAAGTTACACAAAGGTTAACTCAACCAACTAATTCTCACAGCTTGCATTATTTTTACTAAAATGATCATATCTCAAGATATACAACTTAGAATTAAAATCTTTTTAATGCGTTAGAAACTATACTTGATAAGCTTTGTAACCATATAAGGCCCATCTTGTAATTCCTTGTACATTGATTGTAATAATTTTTGCAATCTACATCATATGCTATTGCCAGATAACATGTATACCTTATAATAAAAAGTATATATTTATTCATAGGATACTCCAAATTCAATTACGCTTGATTCGTTAGAAAGTAGACTCAATAACCATTTCAAATATGTATGACCCAATAACCATTTCAAATATGTATGGATCAATTCTTAATTTTTTGTATAAAATTTAAGATAATTTTTGTAATTCAACTATGATACTGCTGCCATATAGCCTGTATATCCTTATATAAAAATTAAATAACTCTTCATAAAAAACTCGAATTCGACTTCTATTTATTTTATTAGAAAGTAGAATCAACATACTTTTTAACAATATATAATAATCATACCAATATCTAGTTTTTTTTTATATAGAATATTATTTTAATCCACTATTATAGATAATAGTATCTTATCCTAAAATAAAATTTCTCTTTTAACTTTTAAAAATCTAAATCCCTACTTTCAGCGTTTAAAATCCACTCAATAATTATCATTAAATCATAATAACATGAAGTAAATAAAATTCAATAATTTACCCAAATCGATCATGAATATTAATGAAAGATTTTATAATTTTCTTGATTTTTCTCTTATAACTTCAATTCTAAATAACAACTGTCATAACGTCTAGATCCGGGGATCTATCGCTAGACATTGACTTTTGGGAGTCGCCACCAATCTTTTTTATCTAGGTGTGATTGGCCACCTAAGGAATCTGTCCTTTCAGGGAACACCTAAGCTTAAGGGTCCCTAAAAGAATAGGTTCAGGTCTACTAACCAGAACAGGGTTCGGGAGTTCGGTTACGTGTGAGGAAGGTTATAGCACCCTCACAACGCCCATCAAAAGATGGTACCAGCTTAAATTTGTGTTATCCAAAAGCTTTAAAATTTTACCAAGTAATTAGTTATTGAAAATTATTCTCAATTGACTCTAATACTTTTAGCAGAAAATTGAGAAAATTCCCTCACCTCAGGAGTATGCAAGAAAACTACTGTTTCACTTACAGAGGCTCCGTCGTCGGATTATTTAAAGAAAAAAACAAAATCAAAATTAAGATAGAAAGGAAGGAAAGAATGATTTTTTTTTTGTAGGGAAAATTGATACTTTCAACTTTTCCCTAAAAATATTTTTTGGAAATTTTGATTTTTAAGGAAAATTGATACTTTCAACTTTTCCCCAAAAATATATTTTTTTTGGAAATTTATTTTTCTTTTAAGGAAAATTGATACTTTCAACTTTTTCCTAAAAATATTTTTTTTCGAAATTTATTTCTGAGGAAAATTGATAGTTTCAACTTTTCCCCAAAAATATTTTTTTTTTTGAAATTTATTTCTGAGGAAAATTGATACTTTCAACTTTTCCCCAAAAATATTTTTTGAAAATTTATTTCTAAGGAAAATTGATACTTTCAACTTTTCCCTAAAAATATATTTTTTTTTTGGAATTTTTTATTTTTATTTAAAGAAAATAAAATAATAAAAAATAAATAAAAAGAATATTACATAAACCTAATCTAATAAATAAAAATTAAAATAAACAAAGAAATAAATAAAATAAAAAAATTCAAAGAAAGAAAAAAAAAAAAAAAAACCTGGAGCGGCTCGGATCGCTGCTCGGTCTCGCTCGGCTCAAGGCAGGAAAACGGCTCGGGGGGGAGCGGCTTGGCGGCTTGGCTCGGCTTCGGCTCGGCTCGGAGGGGGCTGGCACGCGCGGGTCAGGAAGCGGGTCGACGCCCGGGTCGGGGTCGGGTTGCGGCAAAACGCGTGGATCCTCTGGGTTACTTAAGGCCAAAACGACGTCGTTTTGGGAGGGTATAAAAGGCACCTTCCTCCGTTTTTCGGCAGACGCTCCTCCCCCTCTTTCTCTCTTCTTCCTTTTTCCTCTCCCTTCTCTCTAGAAACCGAAGAACACCGGTGCCGGATTCTGGAAATTTTCGTCGAATCTGGAAATTTCACCGGAAGTTGGCCGGAAAGTAGCCGGTTTCTGGGATTCTTCGCCGGAAACTGGGCAGGTTGCCGGAAACTTCAATGTTGGCCAGAATTTTCGTCGGAAAATTCAAACTTCGCCGGAATTTTCGCCGGAATCTGAAAATTTCCCAGAAATTTCCAGAAAAAATTTTCGCCAAAAATTTCTAAAAAATTTTTCTCACTCCCAGAACACTCCTAAACTTTTTCTAACTTCCTATACGCCTCCTTTTCTCTCAAATCAGTAGCTTTACTTACTGTTTTCTGTGTCCTGCATTCTGTTCCAGAGTCCCTTTTATAGGGATTGATCAGGAGTTCCTGATCAATCCGAATTCCTCCTTGGACGGGAATTCAATCTTTGAATCCCACTGGACTCTTCTGATTGAGTTCCCCTCCACAGTGGGATTCTTCAGCCTTGAATCTTAGCCCTCCAAAATTAAAATCAAAATAAATAAAAAATACTAGATAATTAGAAAAGATAAATCAAAAGATATTATAAAAAAAATATCTGATAATCAGGAAAAATCAGAACAGATAAAAAAAAATAATAAATATATAACTATATACATATAAATCTAATCTAATAAAAATAAATAAATAAATAAATATATACATAATAATAAAATACATAAAATACATAAAATACAAAATAATACAGGACAAATTGAATTGGGCCCTACCCATTTGGCCAGGCCCAATTGATCTGGGCCGGACCCAATTGGATGTCTACAGCTGCCCTCTTTGCACATTTTTTGTGAAACAAAAATTGCGGCAAAGACGTAGACACCCAATTCAAGACTCAACTTCAACATTTTTTGGTTTTTTTTGTTTTTTTTTTTTGTTTTTTTAACCAAAGCTCTTCTAAACAGAGGCACCACGACTTTTTGAAAAAGTAAATTGCTCCTCTAAACAGAGGTACCACGACTTTGGAAAGTAAATTGCTCCTCTAAACAGAGGCAACGAACTTGGAAAGTAATTGCTCTCTAAACAGAGGTACACGACTTTGGAAAGTAAATTGCTCCTCTAAACAGAGGCAACAGACTTTGGAAATAAATTGCTCCTCTAAACAGAGGCAACGAACTTTGAAAAGTAAATTGCTCCTCTAAACAGAGGCACCACGACTTTGAAAAGTAAATTGCTTTGAAAAGTAAATTGCTCCTCTAAACAGAGGCAACGAACTTTGAAAAGTAAATTGCTCCTCTAAACAGAGGTACCACGACTTTGAAAAGTAAATTGCTCCTCTAAACAAAGGCACCACGACTTTGAAAAGTAAATTGCTCCTCTAAACAGAGGTACCACGACTTTGGAAAAGTAAATTGCTCCTCTAAACAGAGGCAACGAACTTTGAAAAGTAAATTGCTCCTCTAAACAGAGGCAACGAACTTTGAAAGGTAAATACTCCTAGACAATCATGTCCGAAGGAGTTGAAAGTTGTGTTTGAGAGAATTTCAGGAGATCATGCCCAAAGGTCTTATAAATCAACCCTGATACCAAAAGACATCCTATTTCAAGGATTAGGAACTTACCTGACAAGTTTCTTTTCCATCTTGCAAAATATCTTCATATTTGTCTTCTCCATATGGGATGTTGGAACACCCTGCTTCTTGAATTTGTACACTATACTTTCCTGAAAGTAGTGTATGCTATGCAATGTGCATGATTTTCAATGCATGCTATGCAAATGTTGGTCAATCAATTCCTGTTCAATGTATGGTACTCAAGTTTCTCAAGCTCTTTTCTTTCTTGGGTGTCAAGCCCTTTGATTCTTCAAGGATCCAATTGCACTGTTCTTCTAAGATCGAACCAATGTAGCTCTCAATTTGTCTTTTCCACTCACATTCTTCCTTGTTCAGTTTCTCAATACTTTGGAATAAGCTTCATCGATCGATCATCACTTGACCATCATTCAATGAATTTCTCAGCACTAACAAATTTCAAAACAAGTTTCATCCACCATCACTGGGTCATTACTCATAGGTGTCTCAGCATTAACCTTTCCAAAACAGATTTTATCTTCATCATTCAATCACAACTTGCAAGTCATATTGACCAATTCATCCTCGTACTCATCACTTGATTGTATCACTGCCCCATTTCTTCATTTGATCACATCATATATCCTTCTAAATCATCTCCTCTAGGTTTCTACCATTTCTTCATTTTGTCTCCACCATCATCTTAGATTTCTTTTCAAATGAATGCAAGACTCTTTTAAGCACATATTCATTCATTCGTTATCATTTCAAATCCTGACAAATACAATGCAATCAAGCATTTTCTCAATTCATTCTAGGGGTGAAACAATAAGAGAACAGAAGGTGAATTATGGTAAAGATAATCAATGGAGATCTATTTTGGTAGAAAATAAATGGGAAAAGAAGTAAATTAGATGTCATTGAGGTGAATGGTATGTCCAAATGATGAATATTCAGACAATTTTCAACATTAATCTAGGATTTTTTTTTCAAAAACTCATTCCATTTACTGTTGAAGTCATCTTGAGCTTGGCGAACTCTGCCCCAGTCTTTGAGGGATCTTCAGATGTCTTTGATCTTTCATTCATGTGAGCCATTTGACTTAATTTTTTTCTACTAAGATCACCCTTTCAGGTTTTCAATTTGAATCTCTTTTTTTCATTTTCTCATTTTTTCCTTCTTTTTTTTTTCTCATTTTTTCTTTTTTTTCTTTTTTTTTCTTTTTTTTTTCATCCATTGTTGATATCTTTCATACGTCCAACTTTAGAGCATGATTTCATTGCTTCCTCGTGAGCATACCTTCGTTCAACATATGATCATTCAAGTTGAGTATTCACACTTGATCTAAATGGACTTTTCAAGGCTGTAATGTAGGCCAAGGTGAAGGGTCAAAAAAATGGATATAATAGGCTCAAAACATATATTAAAAAGGTTCAAAACCAAAAGATCATTTGATACAACTTGGTATTTTGCCCCACATCATTTCACTGCTTTTTTTCTCACACAAAGGATCTCATTACTTTGCCCCAAATCATGTGTGGCATTTATTTTTTTTTTGCTTTTCTTTCTCTTTTCATCTTTGAGACCTTTTGTGGTGTTTTTTTTTTTTTTTTTTTCAAAATTTACCCTCCAGTGTAGAGGGTGATCCTTGGTTGGGGTTTTTAAAAAAAAAATGATAAGCTCAAAGGGGTAACAATAAATGGTTTTTCAAATGGTAAAAAAAAAGATGGCCATTTTTCATCTCAATTGTGAATACCTTTCTTGAACATCATCTATTGAACAGAGCTCATGAACTTGTATAAAATATTGCACACCTTCAAGATATATCTCTTTCATCTCTGGTGATGGCTTACCCTCTTTATTTTCGCTCAAATCATCTCCTCTGTGAATGAGTTCTCAAAATTAAATTCCAGAATTATTGTTATCATTGTCTAAATATTCATCATCTGAAATTTAAGAATGGGAGTGTGAAGTTATGGAAGGTAACAAGGCATGGAATAATGGTAAAGTGAAAGAGAAAAATGTAATGAAATGCATTGACTTACTTTTATTAAAATGATAACAAGTGAAGTCATATTGCAAAAAAAAAAAATCTAACATTTTTGAAAAGAAATCCCAAAATGACAGAAGAAACCTTCAACCAGCCTTATCTCCATTGACATCTTGCCCCTCAATTCATTGTGAATCTCCGGATCCTTTCTGTTCTTGACTTTCGCTCAGTACACTAACATTAGGTGCTGTTGCTTTTCCTTGATCAAAACTTACCATTCCATCATTGATCAACCGTTGCACCTTATACTTTAAAGCAGTGCAATTTTCAGTAGAATGGCCAGTAATTCCATAATGATAGTCACAACGGGCTGTAGGATCATACCACTTTGGATAGGGTGGTTTAAGTGGTTCCACATGGCTGGGGGCAATCAAATGGCTATTATAAAGCTCTCGATATAACTCTGTATAAGTCATAGGGATTGGATCAAATACAGGTTTTTCTCGAGTAGTCCGTTGTTCTCGCGAGCCACTGGCTGGGTTAGTAGGGCGAATTTGGGTTCTTACAGGAGCTTGAATGTTAAGGCGATAAGTGGATGAATAAGATGGTTGGGGAGCTAGCTGGTATGGGTAGGATGAGGCATTATTCACAGCGGGATAGTATGGAGAGTAGCCTTGGGATGGATAGGGTTGATAACCCCTGAATTGTTGTCTATCGAAGCTCACAGCTTGAGCTTGAGCTTCTTTCTTTTCTGATGCCTTCTTGGTTTCTCCTCCTTTCAACTTGCCATTTTTTATGGCACTTTCAATAATTTCTCCAGAGATCACCATGTCAGCAAAATTCTTTGTTGCATTCCCTATCATCTTTTCATAATAAGGAGGTTTCAAAGTGCTAACAAACAGCACTGTGGTCTCTTTTTCTGTCAGAGGAGGTTGTACCTGTGAAGCTATATCTCTCCATCTCTGGGCGTACTCTTTAAAAGACTCGTTTGACTTTTTCTCCAGATTCTGCAAAGACAAACGATCAGGAGCCAAATCGATAATGTGTCGATATTGACTGATGAAGTCATGTGCCATATCACTCCAAGAGCGAATACGAGTCCTATCCAACTGAACATACCATCTGGCGGCAGAGCCAGTAAGACTGTCCTGGAAAACATGCATCAAGAGTTTTTCATCATGTGCATGAGCTGCCATCTTTCTGCAATACATAGTGATGTGGGTTTTGGGGCACTTTGTACCGTCATATTTTTCAAATTTCGGTACTTTGAACTTATAGGGAATAACCACATCAGGAACTAGCAGAGCCCAGCAGCATCAACTGACCCATAAAAGTTAAATCCTTGTACAGCCCGTAGCCTCTGCTCTAACATGCTAATCTTGAAACTTTCCTCAGCCTCTACTCTCATCTTTTCCTTCTCCTTCTCTTCTAGATCAGGAATTGGTTCTGCTGCCTTTTCAGTGAAGACAGGATTTATATAGCTGTTATACTGCCCTGGGTTGAAAGCTGATGGCATTCCAGGATAGGCGAAATGTTGTGGCGGGACCTCTTGGGCAGACTGGGCTTGAGGTGGGCCAAAACCTGGAGGGTACAAAGGGTCAGCCACTTCTTGTAAATGGGGAACTTGTTGGCTTGTATTTCCTTCAACCCCTTTCCCCTTATTCATGTTATTGAGGGCCTCCAGAATTTTGCTAAGTTCATTTTCAATCTTCTCCTGAGCTTTTTCTAGCTTTTCAAATCTATGAGAACTTTCTTCTTCCATTTGCCTTGCTCTGGACCTTGTGTTGTATGGATGAGCAGGGTTTTTGCTAGATGGAGCTATCCTGGGACCTTGAGTACCATACTTATGATTAGAAATGTTATGCTGTGCCTTATGTATGATGCTTTGATATACAAATGAAATGTACATTTTTCTGAATGAAATCTAGTATGAAATGAATGCAAATGATTGTGTTGAAACATGATCATGAAAAGAATACAGATGCATACAATCAGACAAACAACATGGTTAGTTCCGTGGATGAAACGAAAGTGATGCTGATGCATAATGTTACATATAATAAAAATAACACACAAAGTTAAACAATCAAAATGATTAGACAAACACCCTTTTTGTGTCCTAATTTCAAGGCATATCTATCATTGGGTAGAAAGGGCTCTATCTTAGGTGTAGGCACTTCTAAGGTTCACTATATGTAGTTTTAAGGTCAGGGTCTAAAGGTCCTCAAATTGTTCCTTACATCCCTGTCCATCACAGACTAGTAAGGCACCATAATCCTCACCCATTACAGGCTACAAGCGAAAAAGGTTCAATTTGAGTGGGAGTATTTCGCTAGCCACTGCGGAGGCATTAGACCTCACGAAAGCAATAGGTACTTTACTCCCTCCTAGAGGGACAGAGCTCGGGTGTAGAGCTCATGTTATGCATATGCACATGAATGACATAATTAACAAGGTAAATAAAACATGAATGAATAATACACATATATACAAAAAGGTTCAATTTTATTAGGCTTTTGGATAACACAAATTCATTTGCTGGCCTGACTCTCAAAGTCCCCAGTGGAGTCGCCAAGCTGTCATAACGTCTAGATCCGGGGATCTATCGCTAGACATTGACTTTTGGGAGTCGCCACCAATCTTTTTTATCTAGGTGTGATTGGCCACCTAAGGAATCTGTCCTTTCAGGGAACACCTAGGCTTAAGGGTCTCTAAAAGAATAGGTTCAGGTCTACTAACCAGAACAGGGTTCGGGAGTTCGGTTACGTGTGAGGAAGGTTATAGCACCCTCACAACGCCCATCAAAAGATGGTACCAGCTTAAATTTGTGTTATCCAAAAGCTTTAAAATTTTACCAAGTAATTAGTTATTGGAAATTATTCTCAATTGACTATAATACTTTTAGCAGAAAATTGAGAAAATTCCCTCACCTCAGGAGTATGCAAGAAAACTACTGTTTCACTTACAGAGGCTCCGTCGTCGGATTATTTAAAGAAAAAAACAAAATCAAAATTAAGATAGAAAGGAAGGAAAGAATGATTTTTTTTTTAGGGAAAATTGATACTTTCAACTTTTCCCTAAAAATATTTTTTTGGCGATTTCGATCTTCAAGAAAAATTGATACTTTCAACTTTTCCTCAAAAACCCTTTTTTTGAAAATTTATTTTTCTTTTAAGGAAAATTGATACTTTCAACTTTTCCCTAAAAATATTTTTTTTCGAAATTTATTTCTGAGAAAAATTGATACTTTCAACTTTTCCCCAAAAATATTTTTTTTTTTGAAATTTATTTCTGAGGAAAATTGATACTTTCAACTTTTCCCCAAAAATATTTTTTGAAAATTTATTTCTAAGGAAAATTGATACTTTCAACTTTTCCCTAAAAATATATTTTTTTTTGGAATTTTTTATTTTTATTTAAAGAAAATAAAATAATAAAAAATAAATAAAAAGAATATTACATAAACCTAATCTAATAAATAAAAATTAAAATAAACAAAGAAATAAATAAATAAAAAATTCAAAGAAAGAAAAAAAAAAAAAAAAAAAACCTGGAGCGGCTCGATCGCGGCTCGGCTCGCCAACGGCTCGGGGAGCGGCGGCTGGCCACCGCCGGCCCCGGGTCAGAAAGCGGGTCGACGCCCGGGTCGGGTCCGGGTTGCGGCAAAACGCGCGGATCCTCTGGGTTACTTAAGGCCAAAACGACGTCGTTTTGGGAGGGTATAAAAGGCACCTTCCTCCGTTTTTCGGCAGAACGCTCCTCCCCTCTCTCTCTCTTCTTCCTTTTTCTCTCCCTTCTCTCTAGAAACCGAAGAACACCGGTGCCGGATTCTGGAAATTTTCGCCGGAATCTGGAAATTTCACCGGAAGTTGGCCGGAAAGTCGCCGGTTTCTGGGATTCTTCGCCGGAAAACTGGGCAGGTTGCCGGAAACTTCAATGTTGGCCGGAATTTTCGCCGAAAAATTCAAACTTCGCCGGAATTTTCGCCGGAATCTGGAAATTTCCCAGAAATTTCCAGAAAAAATTTTCGCCAAAAATTTCTAAAAAATTTTTCTCACTCCCAGAACACTCCTAAACTTTTTCTAACTTCCTATACGCCTCCTTTTCTCTCAAATCAGTAGCTTTACTTACTGTTTTCTGTGTCCTGCATTCTGTTCCAGAGTCCCTTTTATAGGGATTGATCAGGAGTTCCTGATCAATCCCAATTCCTCCTTGGACGGGAATTCAATCTTTGAATCCCACTGGACTCTTCTGATTGAGTTCCCCTCCACAGTGGGATTCTTCAGCCTTGAATCTTAGCCCTCCAAAATTAAAATCAAAATAAATAAAAAATACTAGATAATTAGAAAAGATAAATCAAAAGATATTATAAAAAAAATATCTGATAATCAGGAAAAATCAGAACAGATAAAAAAAATAATAAATATATAACTATATACATATAAATCTAATCTAATAAAAAATAAATAAATAAATAAATATATACATAATAATAAAATACATAAAATACATAAAATACAAAATAATACAGGACAAATTGAATTGGGCCCTACCCATTTGGGCCAGGCCCAATTGATCTGGGCCGGACCCAATTGGGTGTCTACAACAACAATTAACATGGTATTTTTCTTAAATAAAAAGAGAAAATATACCCATATTTAGGGGATTAAATCCAATTATAGCCTCTGATTTCAAATATCTAACATGATTTTTCATGCTTCCTAACCTTAAGCAAGATGAAGAAGAATAGCTCTACATTTCTTTTTGTTTTAGGATAATTAGGTTTTTCTCTCCTAAATGCATCTACCACTTTTTTTGTTTTAGTAATTAATCTCTTAATAAACTAATAAGCTTTGCTAATATTCCAATCCAATTATCATTTGGGCTAGGGTATTTACATTCTCTCCTTTTTATAAAAGTTTTATTCTCAAAACTTGGATTTATATCCATATCTTATTCCTCAATTTCTGAAATCACTTTTTTTGTCGTATGATTATTTCATTAAACTTTTACAAAGGTAACAATTCCGTCTCAAAACTTGTTCTTTCTAATCAACCATTTGAATAAGATAGTTCTAAAATGTTAAAACTTATATCATCCTTAATTTCTAAATATTTATATCCAACCACATAGGTTGGATTAAAAATATATTCTCTTAACATAAAATTGTTAACACATTATGTACATTAGATATTTAAGGTGGCAAGATTCTTTATATTAAACTTTTTTCATTTTGCCAAGAATTTCAAATGTTCTTACATAATGCAAACTTAACCTTTCTTGCTTCACAATCTTTGTAACACTTTTAATGATGACATATTTGAGTACAAATGATTAACCACTTGAACTACAAATCTTATCTTTGAATTTTGGCATAATTCTTTTGCTTAATTTAAACCATTGCTTAATGAACCAAATTTATCAATCATTTGTTCCATAAAGTCAACAAATAAAAGCTTTTCTTCCTTGTCGTTATCCTAATAAATTTGAGACTTAGATCTATTTATATACAAAACTTCAAAAAGAATCATTAATGTTAGTCTTGTGATTATGGTTAAAAATTTTTTTCTTCAAATCACAATGTAAGCACTACTTAGAAGAATGTCTACCAATAATAAAGCCTCTAAAAATAGAAAGAATACCAAATATTTTTGTCCAAAATCAATTAGTGTTTATTTATTAAAGATTCATCACTTTCTTAACTAACAAAAATTTAGAATTTAAATCAAATCAGGCTTCCACTGTACACTCTCATATTTCTTTCCAATAAAATTCTAATTAATTAACTTTAATAAAATTGTTTTATAACAAAAAAAATATGTCCACAAAATTTCATGTAATTTGCTTCACATAGGATATTCATAACTATAACAACCTTAAAGTTGAATAATAATATCAACAAATCCTTTAGTCACAAAAAAATATCACATTCTACTTTAATTTCCTTTTTTTCTTCATCGACAATATGAAATTTTTTATAAGTTAACCATTATAAAATTGTGATAAAGGCAACCAATGCAATAGTTCATCTTCGTAGGTTTTACACTTCATGGATTTAATCATGAATCTCCATAATCTTTGGCTACTTAATTTGTCTCCAATTTCAAATATTATTCTTTCAAATTTCATAGACCAATTATCATATAAAAATTAATTCTCTAAAATTCTCATGAATATCATAATGTCTCGAATTATCTTTTTAACCAAATATATTACTATCAACTCTAGATCAAAGTCAAACCTTTGCATCACAACTCGTAGATAAAACTCTCTTATAGAATTTAAACAATAAGAATTCCAAATATTTAAATTTGTCCCAAAAACATAGTTATGAAGAAAAGCAAATGCATCACATTATTCATAATTTTTTTAATTTTTTCTTAAAAATCAAATCCCTATTCAATATCACCAACTATATACAAAATCAGGATTAGTTATTAAGACTTAGTCATAATATAAACAATCTTTTGCACTTGTAAGATTTAAAAAAAAAAAATTATTCTTAACCCAAACATATATGCATATATTTTTATGTAAATGAATTACTCCTTTCAAAATCAACTTCCTTACTAAATCTTCTAAATAATTATAATTTTAATTTTTATCCGCAAATTTAATTCTCTGCTAAGTATATATAGCTTGTACCACAATAGTCAATATTCTCCACAAGTGTATAATTACAAAGAATCCAATATTGTGCTAAAAACTATAACCACAAATAATCACTTTGACAATTGAGAAAATTCTTTGCACTTCAAATAGAAATATAATGATCATAGTTCAAATTAACTATACAACTTCCAACTTGCATCATCAAACCTTAAATACTTTTTCAATAAAAATGTAAAACCAAATCAAGGGAATATCCTTATTTACATATATAAAATTATTTACCGTAATTATAATATTTTGAACTAAATCCTTCAAAATAAATTCTCAAAAAGTATAACTCATAAATAATTAGTTTAAAGTTTCAAAATATCATTTCATTCCAACTATAATATTCTATACTTTTAATTCCAACAATGTACACTTCTATTTCAATCTTAATTATGATTAAAGATTCACTTAACACTCATCTAAATAACTTCAAAACCTTATTAAGTCAAAGGTTCTTTTCTCTAACCCATAGGATCTCTAATGATTAAATTATTCTCTTTGATTAATCTTTTAACTCATAAAATATGTCTCATTATAAGTCGCATAAAAATCTCTTTAAACTTATAAAATCATATTATATCAAAGTAATTAAAATTTCTTTTAACTATAAAATCCAAAAACAATATGTAAATATCAACCAAAATAATTACACCCAAAATTCATTGAATCATTGATTTCTTAAAATTTATTGAAATCATAACTATGCTCGTATAATATCTTTTTCAATCATATGATCATAAATTATGTTCTTAGACCATCATTGCTAATCTGATTATCATAATTTAACATTTTAGAAAATCTTCAAAAATTATAGCATAAGTTTTTAGAAAATCTTTAAAATAATAATATAAGCTTTTAAAAATCTTCTAAAGATCACAACTTGAGCTTTGATACCACTTTATACCATGTCCTGAGAATGAGACGCAACACGGTTATATTACCTTGGAGTAAAATCTCAAAGTAATACAAAACCTTCCCTTTTATTCACTCTAAACTTCTTAAATAAACTGATGATAAATCTATATATCAAAATACAAAAAATATACATATATATATGTTCAAAAACAAGCAAAGTGTGTGAGATTTTACTTACCTTCTTTGGTTCTACCATTTCAGTTTATCCCCTTAAACAATTAACAACCTATTGCAAGATCATTTCAAGCATATAAAATTAATCAACTCTTTTTTGAAATCATTTAGACTAAAAACAACTAAGTTATACAATGGGTTAACTCAACACCTAATTCTTGCAGCCTGCACTACTTTTCACTAAAATGACATATCTCAAGATATACAACTTGAAATTAAAAATCTTTTTAATTCATTAGAAGCTAGACTTGATAACCTTTCTAACCATTTATACCCCATCTTTGTAATTCCTTGTAGTTTAATAGTAATAAATTTTGGAATCCACCTTATATGTTGCTGTCATATAGCATATATACCTTCTAATAAAAATTATATATTTATTCATAGTAGACTCCAAATTTGTTTCATTAGAAGGTAGACTTAATAACTTTTTCAGACATGTATGGCTCAATTCTTAATTTCTTCTATAAAATTTAAGACAATTTTTGTAATTCAACCTGATATTGATGCCATACAACCTACATATCCTTAAGCAAAATTAGACAACTCTTCATAAAAAGCTTGGATTCGACTTCCATTTCTTTTATTAGAAAGTAGATTTAACATGCTTTTCAACAATGTACAATAATCATAGCAATATCTAATCTCTTGATATAAAATATTTTTTTAATCCACAATTGTCGATAATAGCATTTTATTTAAAAACAAAATTTTTCCTTTAACCTTTAAAAATCTAAATCCTCACTTTCAGCCTTTAAAATTTACTGAATAATCATCATTAAATCGTAATAACATGAATTAAATAAAACACAGTAATTTAACCAAATCAATATTGAATATTAATGAAAGATTTCATAATTTTTCTTGATTTTTCTCTCATAACTTAAACTCCAAATAATAGCTATTAATATGACATTTTTCTTAAGTAAAAAGATGACATATACTCACATTTAGAGAATTAATCAGATTGCAACCTCTGATTTCGAATATCCAACTTTGTTTTTCATTTTTTCTAACCCTAAGCAAGATAAGTAAAAAGAGCTCTATTTTTTTTTTCTATTTTATGATAATTAGGTTTTCTCTTCTAAATGCATCTGTCATGTTTCTTTAATAATTAATCTCTTAATAAATTAATTGATTTTGATAAAAATCTAGCTCAATTATCATTTGAACTAGGGTACTACAAAACTGGCATTACCAACCATGATCGAGCCCAATATTAAGCCATGCTGAATCAGTATAGCCATCAAGCACATGTTGCCATCTTTTACGTCAACGTGTTCCCAACAATTTGTAAACAGTGATTCTATGATATATTCAACGACCATTGCTCACTAAATCATGTAAGGCCAATCTTAGTTATTTATTCTTTCTGTATTACTCATGATTAATTTTTAATCAATTTAAATTTATAAATAAATCTATAAAAGTATAAGTAATTTATAAACAAATTATTCGTGATTAATTTATCAATCAATTCTAATTTCAATGTTTTTGTGATCAATTTATTTTTAATTTTTTTTTTATATTCTGCTAACTATTGAATTTAAATAAAATGGTAAGAACAAAAAGTCAAAAGAAATGTTATTATACTGATTTTAATATTATCATATTACATTAATTAATGTTTCCACTTATATTAATAAAAATAGTAAGGAGACCAAAGCACATTATTAGCTCAACAAGAAAACACATAGTTTGATATCAGCACCACAAGATACTAAGGGAAGAAGCGGAACTCAGGCTCAACATGCTAATCACCAAAACGGCAACGCAAAGCCTCTAAAATAGCAGCAGATGTGAATCAATCTTGGAAGGTGGAAAAGACAAATCCTGATAGAAGAAAAACTTGAAGTTGTTACAATGCATGAAACTGAGAGGCTCTTTTTCATGCCATCTCCTAATGGAAATAAACAAAAGCTTCAACACTTTCTTTTACTTGACAACACCAGCATGAGCATGTTACAATTTTCTCTTTTTGATACTTTGCTTATTCATCATATGAAACAAAACCTTCGGCATGAATCAGGAAAAGAAAAAGAAAGATTGGAGGGATCGATCTCCATGAACAAACCCCTGTATGAAGCAAATATAATTTTTTGGATCCCCGTTGATGTCGCAGAATGCATATGGCAATCATAAACTTTCCATCAATTACATTCCAATTTCAGCATATCAAAGTGCAATAGGAACTTTGGCTGCCAAAATTGTGGTACAATTCAATGCCAAAAACATTAGCATGGAAAAATTGAGCTAAATGGTTAAGCAATAATGAACTGGATGTACCACTACTAGAAATGCAGAAAAACCTCGGCATGTAAGAAAATATAGCCTGCAAGAAGTAGTAAACTTCACTTTCTTTACCCAAATTAACGCTGCTTTTTGCTGATGTAAAGGCTTCAAAATAGAGCGAGAACACATAAGCCTCCAACAGCACTCAAAATGAAGTATGTCTGGTCAATACACAAAGAACATTCTTGTTTAGCCTCCAATCCATTTATATTACTAATTACAGTATTACTTTATCGGATGGAAAAGCAGTAGGAATAATCTACTTGTCTAATGTTATAATCAGCAGATGTCCATTCATTAGTAGCGTAGGCTATGGAGTAGACTTCCTGCTGTTGATTTCATGTCTCCAAAGGAGATGTTTATGCATTTGTGCTCAAGATGTGGACGTAGGAGATAAAGCAAATTGGTTCAAGCAATCTGTATATCTATGTTCATGATTGAAATATAGGCATAAATGCTTGCAATTAAAATCTTCAAACCTTTCAAACATTTCATACAGTATTCCATCAAGTTCAAGCATTTTATAAACCTCGCATTTTCCAAATGATCAAAGGATGATTTGGTCCCAGGCACACCTTTGATCTAACTAACTAGTGCATTTGTCCATTTCTCAGTCAATCTGCTTCAGATCATCACTTTTTACCAACGTATTACTTATCAAATAAAAATTTTCTTTGAATCATCCATTCCTGAAGTTTCAAATTTTACCAACATGTAATTAACTTGGAACAAGGTCAAAAGGCTTTAATATTCAAAAGATCAATATATTTTAGGATCAAAATAAAATTATAAAACTATGGAAAGAACAAGATGGATCACTATATCTATCTCTATCCTTTTGTATCTTTCAGATTCCATGGTCCAATCCATCAGCTTATTATCATCTCATTGTAGCAATCGGAAGATGTAACCAAATTTAACCATGCATCCTTATCCCAAGTGCAGTAGCAGAATGACCGAGCAAATAGAAATCACCTTAAGACACTGATTCCTGGAGTTTCAAATGTAGACCCGTATCTCATTGATTTAATTAAGACGAGACCAAAAAGTGTAACTCACTGAAACAGAGCACTATATTTGGGGTAAGCAGAAGTACACATAAGAAATCACCAATCATCGGAGTAAATATTCATGCTTGCGTTATTGATTTCTCAAATTACTGTGATACAATAATGAAAGATTGAAACAAGACATATATATTTAACAAAAATTTGCCATATCACTTTATATTAGGGGATCGTCATGTAACTCCTCAACTTATCATCATACTTACAATTTAGACATTAATAAGAAAAAATTATTTGCATTCTCCGTAAGGACATTAATCAACAGAACTCAATTACGACTAAGAGATCAGATCAAAATCGAATCAACTGGGCATCTGGTATCGGCACAGGGCACAAGTGACTGGTCTCCAACCAGTTAACGATGCAATCATCATGATAAACATGTCCACAAGGCATCGAAGCAGCCTTGTCATCATCGGAGAACTCATCGAAACGGATCATACACTCATTCTTTGAACTTAAACCATCGAGTAATCTCCTCTTCTTGAAGGGTAGGCGACCTTCATCACCCCATTTAAACCGTTTCAATGCTTGAATAGATGAATTACTAGCAGGCTTGAAATTCAATGTACTCAGTGACTCATTAATGGCCTAACCAACTTCATCATCAATCAGCTCTTGATCAACCTCATCATCGGTTACCATCTGATCAAACTCATCATCAGTCAACAGCTGATCAACTTCATCATCTGTCAACTCCTGATCAATCTCATCATCAGTCAACTACGGATCAATATCATCATCGTGATCACCTCCTGATCAATCTCACTACCGGTAACCTCTTGATCAACCTCATTATCAGTCTCCTTGACAACCACTTCCAGTATCAATTTATTATTTTACGTTCAAGATTTACGGGGTCACTATCAATTTCCTGCGCGAAAGACAAGATATCAGGAACAATGACAGTTTGAATGAACTGTAGAGATGCACCCGTGATTGCAAACATGGAAAGTACCATGTTTGGACCGTACTCTTCAGATAAAAGCATGCCACGTCGATACATGAGGGATTGATTAAAAGTTTCTAAGGTTGTTTCTAAGTTAAGAGATGAAACATAACGAAACCTTAATTCTAGGTTGAAAAGATCACATGGGATATAAGAACAATGTTGTTCTAAACGATTATCAATTTCTTGGCCAATCTCGATGGTGTCAATGGAAGCCATGGCAACGTGTTGGAATTACTTCTCTGGGTTTCGGTTGTGTTTTGATCAGAATCGGGTAAACGACTATTATTCTTGATGAAATTTCGAGGGTTTTATAAGGATTTTGGTATGATGAAAATCACCGATTCTACTCTTATAAGCATGTTTGTACCAAAAATGAAAATATAACTTATGTCAATGTAGGTTCCTTTTATTTAACCCCTTTTCTTGGTTACTTCCTTTCCTTTCCTAAATAGAATTTAGGATTATATATGTGATTATAGGGTGTATGAATTTTCTACATCATATATGCATACAATATGTTTTGGAATTCTTTTATGGGTTTTTGTCGTTTTATGATAATTGGAGTTTGATGAGTTGGCAAGTGAAAAAACAGGTCTTAATTTGAGTTGAAGTTGGAGGCTTTTAAGGATTCTGATGAGGTTTGGAAGCCAGAAATCCCCCACTCCTATATGCTTGATTGTAACAAATTAAGATGAAAAACTGATCCTTTTTATTTATTTAACCGTTTTCTTCTTTTGTTCTGGGGTCACCTTCCTTCCTTTTATTTACCAAACTGATCGAAGGTTTGCAAATGTAATTCTCCACCAAGGAGTATTCCACTCAGTATAGGGTGCGAAAATTTGCTGTATTGCATGTTTCCAACAACAATTATTACTCAATGTCACTCATATATAGTTTTTATTATTAATAATTAATGTTATGATTCAATATAATTATTCAAAATTTATACACTAATCTATAAAATATAAATAAATAAAACAATCCTACGGTTTTATGTTTAATTTCGATTTTTAATTCAATAAATCAATTAGATTACTTATAAGTAAATCGAACCGTTTAATATTTTATTTTTTTAATGTAAAAAATCATAAATCATTTTTTCCCCTATGCCTCATGTACGAACATTGTAAAAAAAAAAGTTGAAATTTGTCTGTAAATGAAAACAAGTATTTTTGATTAAGTTCAAGGGTTTATGAGGATTTTGATATGAAGAAATCACCGACTCTACTATTATAAGTTAGATTACAATAAAGATAAAATAATAACTTGATGTTCAAGTCAATTCCTTTTTATTTAACACATTTTCTTCGTTATTTCTTTTCCATTCTTCTTTGTAACTCTTTATCTATTAGAATTTAGACTTATATTTATCACAGGTTTTAGTAATTTACTCCATTATGTTACATTAAATAGATATGACAAAATTGCTTATGATACAATACAATACAACCCATCATAATTTATATCAATATGATCATGCTATAGCAATGGATCATGCCGAGAACTACTCTTATCATACTATCAAGTATGATCATGATTTTTTGAATTATGAACTAGCACAACATGATTCATGATGGATGCCGACTTATATGTGATAAAAAATTAGTTTTTTTATCAAACCTTTTTAGTTTTAATCTTCATTATCTTAAATTTTTTATTAGACTTGTCAAACTACATTCAAAACTTTTAAAAAGATTTTTTTTTTTTATATTTTGTCAATAATAATTAGTTCAAAATAAAAAAGAGTTGAAAAGTGAAAACATTTGATCAGAAGAGATTTTATTTTCAAATTGATTTCTTTGCCACATTTTAAATTTGGATTTATTTTCAAGGTGATGAAAATATTTATGCCAGTGAACAGATGAATGTAATTTGGGAACAGATGAATTCTAACAACACAAATTTTAACTTCAAAAGAGTGATGCAGTTCCAAACACTACTAATTCAACATAGTATATTAGTATGGCTTTTGAAAAGCAAGAAAACTTTGAATTCGTACTTTTTTTTCCTATTGCTTTTCAGTACCGAAAGCGAGAATAAAAGTACCAAGTTTTTTTTTCTTTTGGCCCTTGAATACCTGGTATTGATGAATACCTTAATTCCAGGTTGAATATCCTTGCCTGTATGTCCGAATGACTTGCTGAAAAGATTGGTAGTATTTGATAGCTATGATCAACATTCTTGTGATACAGCGAACGACTTTTCTGAAAGCAGCTAACTTCAAATTTCCCATGTAGCGCGTTTAAGTTATGGTTTTTGTTACCAAATGCTTACAAGGAGTATGCAATATGTCATCTTCGATCTCTGCTTTTGCAAAATTAATTTCTTTTTCTATTTATCTGTAATATGGTTTCTCAAGACTTAAATATTGAAACCATGCTGGTGGCTATTATTTTAGCAGTGTTTCCTCTGAACTATTGGTGTTTGATTAGCAGAAATGTATGATATCTATCAACCCTACTTGTCACTAATATTTCTGGTACTACTTTTAATGCTAATCAATACAGGTCTTGAACAAGGATCTGCGACTTGTTATTGGCCAGCAAGAACGTATGATTAATGGGGCAAATGTCTGGAATGATAAGCTAGAAGTGAGGTACATGCTTTGGAGAGATACCGTTAAACGAGGAGCTAAACAATTACCCTTCAGCAAACCTATGTAAATTTTAACTCTAGCAACCGATTTGACATCCCTTCTCACATTATGTGGACCGACTTTGGCAGTCTCAAACATGCTTAGTACCGTAATCAAAAGAAATTTTTAAGGTTTGGCATTGGCACATTGAGGACAAGCAAGGAGATTCAGCGGATAACAACCAAGGTTTGGCATTGGTACGAGTTGTTTGTCCACACACAAGCCCTTGTAAAATATAGAAACTGTACAGTGCTTTTATAGTTTTTATGTACAGTCCAAATCCAATCCCCCTTTTTTTTTTTTTCTCCTTTTATAACCCCAGACCAGAGAAATGATAAAAAAAATAATTTTTTTCTTTAGAACTTAGAAGCCAATGTTAATCTCTAGTCCTGCGGCAGCAAAGATCCTTGTACTATAATAACTGATGTTTAATGAAAATTTCCAAGATTTGCATTTGACTTTCTTGAATTCATCACCTTTTTACGCCCTCAAGGTTCAAAAAATGCACATCACTTTTTCATCAAGCAGTTGGCTCAAATCCATTTCTATTACCATAAAGATACCAGCTGAAAACACTGAAGATAACCTGATATTTCTAGCAGAATCCTTAACAAATTTCAACTCCAGAAACTGTTTATTTATTGATAAGAGTCAAAGCATATAATTCAAATTGCATTTTTGTTGAAATTGTCACTTCTAACAGTTATTGATAGAAATTAGAAAGGAATCCTTTTCTTATGTCTTGCTCTCAAAGCAACCATTAATTTATTGACCCATTTCAATTTTCAGTAACATTTTCTACCCTAGGAAATGTAAAGCGTCTCAAATGGCAGCAGATGATGAATTAATATTGGGAGGTGTAAAAGACAAATTCTTAGGGAAGAAAAGCTTGCAGTAGTTACAATGCTCCAGACTGAGATGCTCTTTTCCAGGCCATCTCCAAATGGGAACAAATAAAAGCTTTAACACTTTCTCGTACACAAATAGGAGCAGCGTTGGCATTGTAATTGGTACTTTCCAGATAAAAGCTGCATTGATAGAATTGTCTCCTTTTGATGCTCTTCTTCATCATCATCAGAAAGAAAACCTCTGCCTGAACCAGGGAAGAAAAGCTGCACCTTAGTGAGAACACCTTAGTTCTCTCGAGGACATTAATCAACAACATACTAAAAGAATTGACTCAATTACTGGAAGATCATATGAAATCGAATAAATTGGACATCTGGTATTGGCATAGTGGATACAATTGACTGGTCTTCAACCACTTAACGATGCAATCATCATGGTAAACATGTCCACAAGGCATCGGGGCAACCTTGTCACCATCAAAGAATTCATTGAAACATATCGTACATTCATTCTTTCAACTCAAACCTTCGAGTAATCTCTTCTTCTTGAAGGGTAGGCAACCTTCATCATCCAATTTAAAGAGCTTGAAGGTTGAAAAAGAAGGTGCTTTCTCCGGGGTATTTAGGGAAGATTTGGTGGATGAGATCTGAGACTGGGCTTTTGAGAAAGCAAGGACCTAAAGCAGGAGGAGAGTCGAGAGACAGAAACAGACCAACAACTAAATAAGAGATCTCCGGGTACAGTTACCAAGCCAGCAAGAAGGCAAGGCATAGAGTCAATCAACATAGC